>CM060471.1:16037847-16372847 GCA_030544235.1 Lepturacanthus savala | reverse complement strand
AACGTGTCCAGAATTACTCCTCCATTAATGCCCAGGCCTCTTCAGCGTTCATAAAGTACTGGTTCGCCAGCCGCCCTTTCATGGCCGCCATGGCAGCTTCTGCTGCTTCTGTAAACAGGTCACCTGTAGAGACGGAAGGTATGTAAAGTTGAGGTAAAGACCGCGATGGTATATTTGCATCATAAAAAGATCAGTTGAGCCAACGTGGAGCGAAACCTGCTCTCTGCGGGTCTGCAGCCAATTTGAAGCCTCCCGTTTGGTACATCTCCGCCTCTCTGGCCAGCATCTTGTAGCGAGGCTCGTCCTGCGTCCCGTCGAACTCTCCCCCCTCGTCGTAGTCGGTCATGTTCAACACGCTGTCGTACCAGTGGATCGCTTCCTCCCAGTCTTGGCTCCTGTAGGAATGAAAGAGGGAAAAAAACAAGAATGCTCAAAAGAAAGACTAAAAATGAACAATAATAGTCTAGAAACCCCTCTAGGGGGCGGTATTATCCTCACTGCTAGAACTGGATTCCTGTGTCTCAATTCTTTTTCACGTTTTAAATTGTGGCGGTCCTCCATACGAATGGTTCTACATTCTGTCATTGTGGAATTATAGTGAAATTAAAAGATTCCCCTTTTTTCTGGGGACCCCTGCCACCTCCTCAAGGACCCGTATGGGTCCTCGGACCCCACTTTGAGAGCCACTGGTTTTGGAGATAGACTTCAAATGTTACAACGCAAGCAAAACCTACAAAAAAAAAATGATGCTCACTGACCTTCCAGCTGGCAGATTTATTCCAGTATCATATGCTTTGGCAACTGTGGTCATAGCAAATCTGTCACCAGCTTCAGCCGCCTGCAGCAAATACTTGAAACCTTTCATCCTGTTTCCTGCGTTATCCTGCCAACAGCACACAAACGTTAGGATTCAAAGAGAAACGGGCAGAAATAGCAGAGAGGAAGTATAAAGCGCGCGCTACCTCCAGCTCCATGTCTGGCAGGATCTGATGGGGCAGCTGCATACAGCACTGTCCCAAAGCCACGATGGCCTCCAGCTCTCCGCACTGGGCGGCTCGCTCCAGGTGCAACATGGCCGACTCCTGATCCCACGGCTCGTTCTTCTCACAGAAGCGACCCGCTTCGTGGTACCGCACCATCGCCAGGTGGACCTGGGCAAGAACAAGGGGACGTCCACAATGTCAGGAGATAAAAATCATACAGCGTGTGGTGGCGTCCTAATGGATCGCTGCTTGTCTTTCTTGTTAATATTTGGTAAATTAGGGATTATTGACATCACATAGTGAGAGAAACTATCATTTAAAATCTGATAGATTAAAATAATTAGTGATTAATTCCAGTGTTTCCACTTCACTTTTTTCAGTTCACTTTTGCAAAGTGGATTTGCTTAAAGATTTTGGGTAATATAGTGTCTGAGTCACGGCTTCTTGTGATAAAGTTCTACGGAAGTAGATGTGAATTTCTTCACATCTGACAGTCAGTCACCAGTTTATTAGAAATCTGATTCATGGAGGGGTGGGAGGGGTTTGAATATGCAATACTGTGATAGTGAAAAGGCGACCGGATGAACTGATGAAGAAAAGACCCACAAGTGTGTTGGCTGTTTTGTCAATTCCAGCTGGAATCAAATAAAAGGATGTTTTGGTTACATGCATTTCAATTTCTAGGATTCTTGGATGGTGGGAAACACACAAAACTATTTGTCCCGTTCACATTTCAGTCTTTGCGTGGATTAAATAAATGCTTTTTTATTACCGTTGGACAGAACCGGTTTTTCCTATTTTCCCCTGTTACCAGCGTTTAAGCCAAGCTAAGCTGACCTCTCCTGGCTTCATATTTCATATTTAAGAGAAAGACGTGACCGTGGCAGGAGAGCGGGTAACAAAGATTCCATATGCTGCTCCTTTTTCTTCCCCGTGCTTTTTTTTTTTTTACCTTCCCGAGGACTGACTGGCCGATCTTCTTCTGCATCAGAGCGCCGAGTCGCTCCACCTCAGTGGCCACACAGGAAGGTCGGTGGATGTGAGAGCGAGACGAGTGGTAGAAGCTCCACTTCTCTTCTGTCAGCTGGATTGGAACAGACCGTAAAGAGACAGAGGGGAAACGGTAATAAAATAAACCCGTTCTTTACCGGGAAAGCCTGATTTTATGATGATGATAAATCAAGCGTAGGTTAATGACGAATCACACTCCACTCCCAGGGCTGTACCCATCCAGAAAAGTACATTTGAGCAGATAAATCACACATTATGAACCTTGAGCTCAGTCCTGGAGGGGTACACCCCTGTTGGCTTGTCAGTAAATCAATGTCAAATCGTGGAAATTAAAGCATACACACTACACACACACACACACACACACACACACACACAATTATCACAGAAAGAATCATGAGGAAAGACGGTGGAGTTGATGAAACAGAGAGGTAGATGGTGTTCAGGTTCCAAATTTCACTTTTGATTGTGCTTTTTTAGACTGTTTTCATTCACTCGACTGAACAGTCAGAGTGATAAACTCAAACGTCTCCATCCCTGCTCCAGGACAGCTACTTCCCTGCATGGGCCCGCCTCTTTTTTCCAGTCCAACACACCTGATTCTAACAATCAACTCGAGTGGTGATTCCTAAAACATGCAGGGCAGCAGCTCCCCGGGAGCTGGGTTCGGAGACCCCTGGATTAACTCCTCAAATCTTGACTCGAGGATCATGCTTGGCACATTTCGTCTCAACCATGATATTCCAGCAAAGCTGGTTCGCCATGCAAATAATCACCGCTTCGTGGTCAGGAGTGGAAGAATATAATACGTTTGCAAAGACTCTCGGAGGAGCTACCATCTTCCTCTGGTGAGGGAGCACAAAAGAGCAGCAGGAGTTCAGTTAAAGGTTTCGCTGGTGGGTGAGTGATGAGGGAAAAGACAAAGTGATGAAAGGCTAGAGGAAAGGAAGCCTTAAATCAGGGGAACACAGGGTGAGAGTGATTATGATCGAAATGATTTACACATCGCTGTCTCTACTGTTTGTTTACCCGTCTGACACTGTCCTCATCCGACTCGGAATAATGTCTTTGGTAGCGCTGATGGGCCTATGTGACGATACAACATGCATTATGAAAACTACTGTCAGTAAATCTTAGCAAACTTACTGTGGGGAAGAGTAAATATTAACATAACAAACAGATGGGAGGAAAAAAAAGAGAAAATTCAACTATATATAACAACAAGAAAACATTTCAGGGTTGAATAACCTTTAATAATAAAACTATTTTGCTTAAAGTTGTATCATAGTTGAAAAATATAGGATGGAAGACACTTTGTAAGCAAAAACTTCAAATAAGTTAAACAAATATATAGAGAATACGGTGTGTTGTTGATACACACTGTTTCTGTACAGGTTAGCTGAGTGTATAAGTTATTTATGTCAATATTTAAGGACGTCCTCTATTGATTTCTGACAGAAAAATCAATCGAATTGACCAAGGGTCAAATGGAATTCCTTACCCCGTCCACTTGGTCATTCGGGTCCCCTTCACTCCTCCTCTCGCTGGGGAAGCCGCTGTCTCCGCCGCTATCCACTTCCTACGTTCAGAAACACAGAATTGGGTTTTGTCAACTTGTCAGTTAAGAGATAAGAAACTAGGAAACATCCAGCGATTCCCAAACCGTCCTTGGAATAATTTCTTTCTGTCTCTGTTCATGTTCCCTGTTAAAATGGCAACATCTTTCGTACATGAAACTTGCGTTTTAAGAACATTCTGGGAAGGTTCACTGAATGTTCCAGAAAAGTTTCCCTAACATACCCTAGATGTTAAATGGCAGGCTTTTTTTAATGTAAAAGCAATGGTATTGTTAGGTTTCCCCGATATTGTTAGCCTCATAGGGCAATTGCCCAAGTCATTTTACTTTGGGCAATATCATCTTGTATTTATGCCTACGTCATTGGCCAATCACAACACTTTAGAACCCAAAAAATAAGTGACTTGGGCAGTTGTGACGCAAGTAAAATGGCAGAGAGGAAGAAGTTATGATAGAGTTTGGATTTATCTAAGACAAAAAAAAAACACTAAATCAAGGCACAATTCTGCCCAAGTCATATTTTAGTTGTTAGACAATTTAAAAAATACAAACGTGATTTCTAAAAAATCTGTTCTTGTTTTCCAAAAACATTGAAATACGACTTAGTGCAATTATGCAACGAGGCTAACGAAATGTTCTGGAAAGGCAACGCTGAACAAAAACCATCTGCAGTACATTCTTTGAACGATGTGGGTGGGTTACCCTAAAGGCTACAAACAGGGACTGTGATAGGAAAATTAGTGAGATATCATAGCTGTGAGTAACTTTAATTGTCATGAAGAATGAGGTGTTTTAAAAGGTTTGGGCTTCTGTTGACTTACAACCTCTCATCAGAAGAACGGTAGTCCCTGATTAGCTTAGGCCAGAGTTCAGGGAAGTGATGACAGTCTTTTAGGTTGACTATTTTAGTTTTAACTATTGTTTTACTAAAGAAAATTAGAGAACTGTACTTAAGTCCTGCAGGTATGCTTGTCTTTGGTTCACTTTTGCAGACCTCAATGTCTCTGGCTGAACTGATCCTCTATGCAGAGGAGAATAAAGACAACTCTTAAATCTTCAACAACAGATCTTCTATTTCATGATTGTCAGTATCTTTGCCACCACAGGAACCTCAGTGGAACATTCCAAAAACAACCCCCCCCTCCCCCCCCAAAAAAATGACTTCATGTTGTTCTTTGAAGGGGATGTTATGTTGGAACAAAAACATTGCACAAAATTCTTAGAAAATCATGGGAGGGTTTCTAAATGGAAACCTGGAAGGAATGCCTTCATGTGTTAGCAGCTCCAAGTCGATGACTGGTGATTCAAACCACACTTGGTGGCCGCAGTAACATTAGATTTTGCTTTCAACTGCAATTTTATCCGATTGGTTATCAATATAATATACATAAAGACACGGAAATGCTCTTCCCTTACATCCAAAATCATCTAGTATGGGAAGTAAAGCCAAATGCAATGCAAAAAGCACCAGTAAAGACGTGTTTAATACAGATTGTAAATGCATATCTTCTAGTCCCTATTGCTCTGTGGAACTTGCAGTGATTCTCTTTTTCTTTGTTTCAGTACTGGCAGCATATTTATTTAAATTTCAGATTCTGTGTTGGTTTTTCTTGTTACTGCTCACCTTCTGGTCACCTGTGTTGTTGTTGAGCCTTTCGTTTTCATACATTCCGTTAAAAGGCGAGCCTGTAAAACGTATAAGAAACATTTACATCTTGCAGTTCCACATGTGGCTTAATGCTGTATACACAGCTCATGGCGTAATGTGTGCGTACCAAGAGGGGACTTCCCTGACCCGTGCAGAGCCAGGGGGGAGCAGGGCAGGATGAGGGGCGAGCAGGGGACCGAGTCGGCGTCGCTCATGCTCTCGTCCGCGGATGACGTCTCAGACAGGCGGGATAGCAGCGGAGGCACCCGGCTCCCGGACATGGTGCGGACACGGGGAGAACCGCAGGGCTCCTCGCAGCCCCTCAGCACCGTCTGAGCCGACTTCTAAGACAAAAGAAGAAGAAACCGCCTTCAGGAAGTCGATGTAATAATGAGGAAAATGACAGAGCAAATTTGCTTAACTAATCCTGCATCTAAACGCAATAGGACAGCAGGGAAGGTTTACTTTTCTGGAAGATGAAATCAATACAATTATACAATTTATTTTTTTCTACTGTGCAGACGTCGAAAAGCTGGTTTCAAGTTTCTCTGAGCTCAGTAAAAGTCAAATTTTTATGGGGGAATCAAATCTTATGGAGCCAATCCTGGTGCTAATTGTAATTTAGTGTGATGCAGAAACCTAAACGGAAAATTAAATATTTTTACATATTTATAGACTGTGGAAAGACGAGATGTAATTTTTAGGATTTTAACCCATTTAACCCATTTCTTAGACAAAAGGTTTGAAGCAAAAAAAATGAAGTATCCAAGTGTTTTCTCTTATAGGACGTCCTCACAGGAAGACAAACCCTCCCAGAATGTGGTCATTTTAATTAGATTATTAGGACTTTCAACCCTGACATGCATATATCTATTTAATCATTCAAGTGTCTAGAATAATCCACCCCAAAATAATTTTGTTCATGGGATAAATAGGTTTTTGTTTATGGGCGTATTTGTGCAAGCGACAACTATAATAAAGATTAAAATGCTATTTTCTGCAAAAAAAGACAAAGGAGAAAAGACTACAAAATGTAAAATAACAATAATTAATATTATATCAACTGATATAATTATATGCATGAAATCTAGGCTTAAATGAGTTAAAGAGATACTTCATCTCTACCAATTTAGGCACCACACAAGTTTTCTGAACAAAAAAAATGTTTTTTCTGGAAGGACACTGTGCTCATAAGCTCCCACAGCAGGAAACAGCACTTATATTCATACCTGATGTATGAATGGAAGCGTTATACATGGAGGTTGAAAAAGAGGCCTAATTTCAGGGGATGAGTGTATTTTTACCCTGAGCCGCTGCTGACTTGGCCAGACCGACATTTCTGTTATTATGGTAATATTATACAATTACAAGCAGTTTGTTGGTGCAGTCCAGCTGGGACTTCTCTGCTGGTGACAGGTCAAAGGGCGTCAGACCCATACTCTTGCAGATCTTGTTACACAGGTGAGAGTGGAAGAACAGCGCCATGCCTCTCACACCTGGAACAGAGGTATGATCAAGAAATATCAAATGTGGAGGATTCTTTAAGTCAATGCTAACCTAACTTCAGGCAGCGGTTTGTCAATCTGTGTAATAACTGATGGTAAAGTGTCAGAGAGATAGAGATGTACCCAGATTTCCATCTCCGAAGTCAGTGCCCTCCTCCGTGTGGATCTGAGGGTCAGTGTAGAGGTCTCCGACCCCCTGGATGTCCACCACTATCAGCTGGTGGCCCGACCGCTCAAAGCTGAAGTGACTGAAGGCCTGACGGATAGAAAAGTCATGTAAATAAAAGCGATTTTAAGATGAACGCGCGTTAACAACCGAAAGGAAACTCACCTGTGGAGTGAGTCTGAGGTCGTCGTCCCTCACGAAGCCAGAGTTGGAGTTGTATTTGATGTACTTGCCCTCGATGTAATGTTCCAGGTGGAAGAAAGGTTTCCCCGGCCGGTCCATCATCTCCACCACGCACATCTGCATGATGTCCACCTGAGGATTGAAACGCATCACTTGATCAGACAGGTTCATTTAATAATGAAGTCAGCTAACCTGAGGGTACAGTGTGGTATATGAAGTAGGCTGTTGTTCTGCTAAATGTTTGGAAACATAGAAAAAAGAAACTACTTTAGGACAAACTATACAATTGCAAAGACTTTACAGACACCGATATTCTCTGGGAAATATTTGAACTATTTGACTGTCCATCAACAATAATTACAGAGCTGCTAATTACTGAGAAAATGAACTATTTTCATTATCAACTGATCTTTTTAGTAATTTTGTAAAGCAGAAATGCCAAATATCTGCCAGTAGTAGTTTCTAAGTTTGGAGCATTTCTATGTCATATATAATTGTCAACTGAATATTGTTGGATTTTGGTTCATTACCAAAAAAATAAATTAGACATTTAAAGATATCACGATGCAAATATTAAATTTAAGCTTAGGTAAAAGTTATGCAATGAATACTTTGGGCTCATATAAACAACATAGTTTTGCACCTAAAGTAAAACAATACTATTTAACACCCAGTTGTTCACAAAAAATGCTAATTTGTCTATAGTTTGCTAACAATATATCTGGAATACTGGTGCAGATTTTAAATAAAGTCAATGGAAAATTAGATCAGAGGATCAGGATAATAGGATTTGCTTATGTAACCAGGATTTACATCTGTATTTTTTTTTTAATTCACGACTGCAGTCACTTAAAACAGAAAAATCTCTCAGATGTATTCTGTGATTATGCAAAGTAAAATAATAAAGATAAAAGATTTTCACTGTCATCCCATTATTAAATTAAAATGGATTACAGGATGATGTAATGTTGTCTTTTAAGGGATGATGAGCACTTCAGTAACTCTGTAATCATCTTTCTTTCCTTTCAGAGTTGAGCATCTCTCCTTTACCTGTTTCGGAGGCTTGTGGCGGTTGTACTCTTCCCCCCAGAGCTTGGCCTCCATCTGCAGCCTGACGTCCTCCAGGTAAACGTTTTTGTCGACCGTCTCCATGTAGCGTTTGGCCACGTAGTTATACGCCGACTTCCAGCAGCTGCTGTGTGAGAAATTGGACAACTTCTTCCTGAGGGGAAAGAAACGAGAGTCAGATGTTACACACAATGCAAGAACAGATGAAGATTTTTGGTACAATTATTTATTCCACTGGCAGATAATTTAGCTTATTTAAATTTTTTTTCCCCCGATTTGTGTCAATTTATTGTGTATTTTTTTTAAGAAAACGTCAAGAAAAAAATTAAAATCAAGATAAATTATTTGTCAGTGGAATAATAATTTAAGTAATTCAGAGTACTTGGCAGCAATAGAAAACTTCATTAAAATATCCGAGCATTAGGGAAATCTTTCATAGCCTCAACAGGGGCTGATCTTAAATGTGCCTGGAGTGACCCTGGCTCACAGATCATGCCATCATCCAAGATTCAGATATCTTCAGATGTCCTTTTTAAGGATCAGTCCCATCGGGGTTACTGTAGGGGCTTGCAGGAGTTACTTCCATGCTCTGGGCTTTGTCAGAGTGGAAGCTTCTGTGGGACATTGCGAACAACAAACAGCTGAAGAGATGTTGGTGGTGGGTGGGGGGTTGGTATGGGATCGGATGCCTCTCTTTTTCATTTCCCACACAACCGAGGATTAGACACGCACAATTAGACTATTATATCTGTTCCCTTTCATTCCGCGATGTCACGCGAAAGCCAAAACACGGCGGAGCTGTGTCAACGCCTTCCGCTTCGATTTAACAGTGAAAAATAAAGCGTCATGACGGCCGCTTTGCTGCGACTCCCTCAATACCGTCTTTGGCTCTGTGGGACAGGCGGAAAACATCAGCGCTCATCCTTCTGGGCCGGAGCAAGAAATGTGAGGAATGTGGACCTGCACCACTCCTAGACTAGAGAGCCTGGGAGAGCCACTGTTCTGCTGTGTTTACACTGAGGCCCCGGCTGCCTCCTTTACTGGGACACAAGGGCAATAACCGCCGGAAGAGATGAATATAGAGAAATGTTTCAACTTACGCTCGGAAGCATTCCCTCATGGCTCCTTTGCCAAACGGCTGCGAGAGGAGAAGATAAATCAGTCGAGAGTAAAAAAAAAAAACTAAAAAAAACCCCAAAAAACTCTTGAACGTTGGCACGACGATCCTTCTCTAGAGAGCAGAAATACCTGGGGGGCCATCTTGATGTGGACCTGGTCTTGAGCCCATTCTCTTGTGATGGCATTGTATCTGTGAAGAGGAGCAGAGATTGACGCCAGTAGAATCTACCCAACTACTAAATCAACATTTTTTAGTAATCTAAAAGGGCAGGTAGACACACAAAAAAGTGTTTTTCAGTCTATTAATCTTTATCAAGCAAAAAATGTCAAACATTTTCTGGTTCCGGCTTCTTAAATGTGAGGATTCGCTACTTTTTCCTTTTAATATAAATGTAAATTGTATCTCGTTTGGACTCCAAACTATTTGAAAACGTTTCAACAGCTATTTTTCACTTTTTTTATCAAAAAAAAAATTCATGAATCACAAAAATAAATCAACAGATTAAATATTATTCATGATAATGAAAATAATCTTTTGTTGCTGTTCCACTTCTTCACCATCATTACTGTTAGATCAAAGGATATGGGCTGGTGATTTTCTGCAGGTTTCTGTAAATACACTGATTTATTAACAATTATTGTGTGATTCCACATTTGGGTTTCCTGGCAATCTTATTCCTCCCACTTGCAAAAAACATCAATGAGCCACACTGCTGCACTGAATGGCATGTTCCTTCATTCTGTAGACCAGTGGTACCCTAGTTGTTTTTAGAAAAGACTAATAATAGCATGAACATTTTTAGGTCTCAGGAGAGTAGTTACGTGCACTCCGGCGTCTGCACTGAACTGCTCTCCAGAGAATAAAACCGCTGCTTGTCATGGAAACTCGTATTCTTATGTTATATGCTATAATCGTAATGTATCTTGTTTTTATTTTTGCCGTGGGCTCTTCCTTTTCTTTGTGAGAATCTCCCATGCTGTCTTTTCCCGGACGATGCAGCTGCGTGTTCAGCCTCCACTCTCGATTCTCACCAGGGGGAGATAGACACGATAGACATGATGTAGACGTAACAAAAAGGCACCTGTTAAATCTTTGAAAGATGATGAGCACGGGGGATGATTCTATGACGAGGTGGAAATGGAAGCTTTGACTTAGTTGTTCTTTCAGCCTAAAAACCCGGCGGGATCTGCGTTTGCAATTGTGTAAATCCAGAAAGACGAAGAAGAAAAATATAGAGAATCTGCAGCTTTGTCTTTTAAGTCTAAAAGGACTTGAATGTCTCAATGTAGGGCTGAGCGATTTTAAGAAAAAAAATCTAATTGTGATTTTTTTTTCACAACATTTACAGCAACAACAAAAATTTACATCATACCATTAAAACAATAAATGCCATAACTCTAACGCAAGAATGAAAACTAAAGAAGAAATCGATTTCAAATGTAGTCCTATTTATTAACAAGAATATATTACGTGCCGATATCTAATATGCAATGACTACTTCATCTACGAGCAACAATCACAGGTCAAACTCATTTCTCCATACATATTCCTGTATTTTGCCTTATTTCCTTGGTGCCTTTTTTATTGCTTATTTATAACTGTGCAGCTCTTTTGTAATATATTTGTAATATATTTTGTAAGATAATTTTCTGTAAATTGGCAACTCTTGCACCTACATATTTTGCATTTTTCTTGTATGTAACACATTGTTCTTCAGTCTCTTTGTGTTTTTCTAAGTTTTTAAGTTAAGATTTATTTGCTACAAATGATTCAGGGACACGCACAATAGATTGTTCAGGCCTGTCTCTGTGTATCGATTTGTCTTCTTTTAAGTAGAGAGGTCAAATGTCACACGTGTAGACTGTCTTTGCATCACAGAGAAAAAGTCTGGCACCAAAAAAAATGTTGTTTGGTCTACAACGCCAACCTCACTGCCCTTCCTCATGGAATCTATTGTCAGAAGGATAAAAAAAAAAAACACCCAGCATATCAAGATAAAACTATTCATTCAGTTACTAAAAGGGCAAATAAACTTTCCAGCCTCGATCATAAGTCACTCTGTGTGGGAGTTCATCTGTCAGCAATCTTTTATGAACGCTTATCATGGAGAAACACATGGCGGCTAGTTTCCTTTACCGCTGCAAAACAACAAGGAGATCGTTTTCATGTGCGTATCCCCCTGCAGATTTACAGATACTTTAGCCTACAGGTTTTAGGTTCAAGTTTAGGGGAATTCAAGTCAGTACAGAAACTCATCTGGTCAATAAAGTGATAAAAGCCTGTGTATGCATTGCATGTCTAGGTCAACTTGTCTGTTTGCCTTGGACGGGTGTGTGTCCCGAGTTAATGAATACTACGTGTGCTGAAGGTGCGGGTGCGACTTTTCACAACTGAATCCTGAGTGCTGCTGGACCAGGAGCTCAGTGTTAAGCTTCCTTTATCTGGTCACAAATCCAGCACTTCTGTTACAAAAAACAGTCTTAACTCTTTTCTGCCAACAAATTTCCCAGCATGGGGGAACACTGTGTACCATGACTCTCATTCCAATAGGTTCATACTATGGGGGGCATAAGAGAGCGGAGGAGGAGTGAGGTTACATGTGTGTAAAATTAGCACACGAAAAGAGGACACGAGTGTAAATCCCAGCTCCTGACTATCCCTGCACACTGTAATGGAGTCCAAACCCTGTATGTTATGTAATAGGCTTGAAACGCACACACACACACACACACACACACACACACACACACACACACACACACACACACACACACACACACACACACACACAGGCAGGCAAAGGAACTATTTTTCCTCCTGCTTTTTGGCAACGCCCATACACTTGTGTGTGTCTGGCTTATTATAACGCCGTCGATATCTGGGTCAGAGGTGTGTTTTGTTTATGTAGCCGTTATGTTGGCTACAAGTTCCTGAACTCTCAGGACCAGCCGACTGTATGAGATAATAATAAAGAAAGAACTGGAAGGGAGAAAGAACGTCAATGCTCCATGAGCCCAGTAATGTTAAGGGCTGCACGAGTTTTTAACGTACATAAATTGCTGATAAAAAAATCAGATGACATCTTCAAATCTTCAAAAGATATTGTTTACTGTCATAGAAGACTAAAAAAATTGACATTTTTCAAGCTGGAACCAGGGAATTTGATAAACGCTTTCTTAAAGATAAATGTAATTAATAGATCAAATCAGTTGGCGAGTAAGTGATTGTTAACACAGATTTACTGATACCTGTAGCGTGTGCAGACTTCAGTCTCGATGTCCTCCAGATGAAACTCTGCCCAGGGGTCTGGCATGCTTTTGGCCTTTTGGATCGCATGCTTCCATGCGTCCTGTCATAACAAAGAAATACATCTTATCGGGGCTTGCAAGAGTTTGTTTTAATGCATTTAATTTAATTAGAAAGAAAAGTCATCTTAGGGGAAGATAATTGCATAATAAAGGCTATTCAAAGTTTTCTTTTTGTGCTTATTCTACACAGGACATGCACTTTCTATATCTGATTGCTTAACGAATAGAGCAAATTCAGTTTGCAGTGTCTGCATTAAACATGAATTTACTCAATGACACATGCAATGTAAAATACTGAACATTGAACTCTTTATGACTATAGTGACAGCATGCAAATTGGGAAAAAAGGAAGTTAAGAAGAAATGCAAATAAATTATAAACCGGGAAGAGGTGAGGCAATCATTAGAGAATAAATAAAAGGCTAGGTAAGCACAAACAACAAAATTAGGAAGTAATCGAGGAGTTTAAGGTAAATAGGATCATTTTAATAAGCAGATCTCATTATAAATGTCTTTAAAAAAGGTGTCAGGCAACATCTTTTATTCCATTCCATCATCTGTAGTTGTGCTGTGTTGAGAAATGTGATGAGAAAAAAAAAAAACAAAAAAAACTTTCTTAGAGACCACAAATGAAGTGTCAGTAGTAATCTACACCCGCCCAAGTAACCTGAGCACTGAGCCATCCTTCCCTGCACAGCAGCGCGTCTCCCTCGAGTACTGCTGGTCACTGTACAGCAGCCTGTTTATATTTAGATGGAAGGATTTACCAGAGAAATGCAGAGGTTTGTGTTTTCAGCTGATCGAGTGACTGTTTGTTGAGGGGGAGCGGACGATTCATTCCGGCCAAGACGGTGTCGTGTCAGAGCTCGCTCGCCTGCAGGAACGAGCAGGGCCTCTCTGCACATACAACCGCGTGACTGACTTGACTGGATCAAACGCTGAAGTCTGAAAGTCTGAAAATATTCTATTCTTTTTTCTAGATCTTAAAAACTTTGTAGCTCATACGCCGAACCATGTATACGTGTGTGTCGTTTGCAGGTCACCGGACATGTCAGAGGTCATATGTTGTATAAGGTAACGAACAGAAAAAGAACTGCCTTCTATTTGATTGACAATCAACAGATGATTGAAATGATGACTCGAAAGAAATAAAAGACCGCTTGTGACCGCTTCTGCCGAGTGTGATGAGAAGAGTAAGCGAGCGCTTTTATTAAATCCGCACTGAAGGAAGCTACTTTGGCCTGAGAAACCACATGTTATAGGATAGGATAAAATAGGATAAAAGAAATTTTAAATCTGCTGAATTTGCGCATGTGCTGCACAAAAGTACCAGTGTTCATTAGTGCAGATTAATACAGTCCTGAGTAATGGGTTGCACTCTAAAGGAAAGGAAGATATTGATCAGGGTACATCCAACACCAGTCATTAAAAGAATTATGGGAAATGAGAAACAGTGTAGGACATGCAGCTACAAAAGGAAAAGAAAAAGGAAAAACCTCTAAGCAGTGAAGGAGAACAGTAAATTACAGGGTTGAGGAAGGAGGTGGTGATGCTCACTGGTGAAGAGGGGGAGAGGGAAGATATAATTTGATCTCTAACATACCCGTGCGCTCTCAGACAAAACCTTGTACGAGTGAGCTTCTTCCACTTTTTCTGTTTCGTTCTATGTGTAAAAGGGTTAACAAGAGTTACAAGGTGCTGTGCTGTAAAAAAAAAAACATTGAATGAAATCAAATCAAGACAAGGAATATAACAGTATTACAGCATTACATCTGCACAGGAGGAAAATACACATTACAGATGAAAAGTGCTTATGAAACAGGTTTTTGGCAGTTTCTTATAAATATCCACTGAGTGTGTTTTTTATTAGAGCAAAGAGAAGACGGTTCCAACGAGGGAAAGCCATATTTTTTTTTCCAAATTCCAGGATGTTTTTACTAGTTTTCCAAGAATAGATGATACAGGTTTTGATTTTGGAAAAGATTTTTTTTTCCAAATGGATTGCATAACCTTCTTTCCACTCAAAGTTCATGTGTTGATCAAAGAGGACTCTGAAAGCTTTGCTTAAAAGTTGCTGTTGTAGGCCTCTGGGGCTATAATAAGGACTTCTGTTTTGCCAGGGTTAAGCTGAGGGACAGTATATGACATCCAGTCATTGGTAGCTGTCAAGCGTTCTTGCAAAGATTACCGAGGTCAATGGAAAGGGACCGTTTTTGCTGGCGAAAAAATAATGCAGCACTATTTCAAATAAAATTAATTGCCTACAAAACTGTAAACACATTGCACAAAAACCAAAAGGTCATTCATCCTGACATTTGGCTGGTGCACAGTGACTCTGAGTGAAATGAGAGATAATGCAGGCTCCCTGCTGGTCACTGACTCTGAAAGACATGTTAGCATACAACGTATCACATGAGGTGCAAACCACTTTGTGGTGCTTCCTCTTCTTTAGAGAGTGCAGTTCAAAAAGTTTCCACTTCATTAAACAGATACACATAGCACATATGCTGCTGCCTGTGCATGCATGCATGCACAGATCCTCTCTCTCCTTTTAAGGAAGAAAGCTGCAAAACTGAGTGTGTTGACAATGCAGCATCAATATAGAACAACAATAAAGAAGCTGTTTCACAGTATGATTTAATAACACATTTGCAGATACATTACACTTCCCTGTCACTCCTAGTAAGGTCATGCGCCTTGCATATCCCTGTTGCCGGGGCGACAGCTCACCTTGTACACAAAGCTGTTCTTGGGGAGAGAGTTGGACAGCTGGCGGGTGTAAACACGGTTCTTGAGGTACTGGCAGACGTCCCTGGCGGTGTCGTCGAGGATGGGGCAGATGAAGGGGTTGTCGTCATCGTCCTCGTCGTCATCGCTGGCATTGGGGTCACCGAAGGAGGACACCCGCTGACCCGGGGCGCTCTGTTGGACGGAGTGTCTCTTGACACAGTCCTCCTCCATGCTGAACATCAGGTCGTCCTCCATTATTTCTGCTGTTGTGTTGACAAGAGAGAAGACAAGGAGTGTGAGTGGATCAGGAGTCACACAAAGACATTTTGGAATTACACTTTTATAAACCAATCAGCCCATGTTATTACATAAGAGGTTTTCCTCCTATGTTTCCTATCAAATGTGTTTTCATTGGTAGTCAAGAGGGCCAATTATTGCAGATTTTTAAAGGAACATCTGTCTGTTACAGAAGAATGCAAACACTGGCTCAATACATGAAGGTCCTGCACTCCTGTTGGTCCAATGTGCTTCCACAGAAACCATGCACAGACATCTATGATTGCATGTTGCAGCATGCTGCAGACGAATCTACCGCCTAAACATTGAGCTAGCTTAGGTTTTCTATTGGGTGCACGTATTAAATAAATAACTAACCTTAACACAGACACACCTTAAATGACTGTATCTTGACAGGATGTGACAGCGTAGAGACAAGTCACCTCGGTCTTCGTTCGTCTACCAGTAAACAAGAAGAGCTGCAGCAGCTGCGGTTCGACTCGCTCACCAGACCAGACTGGTTCGGTCCTGGTTCTCCAACCTGTCCTAAAGGTCCGGGTACGTGTCTGGCAGCTGCAGAGGCATGTACTTCTTGTTACTGTCCACCACGGCGACGTCGGCTCTCTGCACGTATGATGCAGCTATGGCCACGCCCTCCCTCCTGCTGCCTTCGAGACTGTCGGAAATATAAAACACGCATGAAGAACTAAGAGATATAAAAATAAAAATACATAATAATTCAAATAAAGAATGTATTTCTTTCATCGTTATACTATAGCATTCATAATAATCCTAATAATTATAAAACAAACATTTGTGGAAAGTAACTCAGTACATTCACTCAATTATTGCACTGAAGAACAAATTACCATAGAAGTAATCATCCTTTCAAAGGGACTCCCGCCTTACGTGTTGCGTCACTCGGGGGCGGGGCTTTACGTACTGCGTCACACAGTGTGGTTTGTGTTTACCTGATATGAGCCTGCAGACTTTCTATTTCCATGAACAAGGCTATGAAACCAAATATACAACTTATCAGAAACCATGAATAGAAGCTATATTTTATCAGCCTTCACACTTGGCATGTGTCATATAAACACTTTTCTGCTATTTGATATAGTCTAGTTTGCCTCAATTTAATAGCTTTAGAAAAAAGTCCAATTTCCCAGTTTAATAAAACCAACATAAATCAGAATTAGTGTTCTGTATTCTTACAAAGGTTGTCATATAAAGCAGCCTGGTTTTTATCATCTCCCTGGTCAAATACCTTTCTCTAACCTACTTTCACCGCCAGTGGTAGGATAGCCCTTCTCAGGTGGACATAGTATATATAGGATTCCTTCCTTAATGGTGTACGTAATATCTATTTGAGGATCCTTAGCCCAGTGCCATCAGGGAACTCATGACCAATCTGCTGCAGATGAATCTGGCCAGCATGTTGAAAATGTTAGATGATGTATGTCAGCACAGGCAAACATGTCACACACTCGTTTGACGTTTCAACATTCTTGACCAATCGGAGTGCAGCAAAGATGGAAATGTTGAAGACTGGGACATATACTATTTTGCTTGGCCATTTTATAAAGAAGTGCCATTGTTGTCGACCAAGATTTGAAAAAGACATAATATTACACCGTCAAAGTTACAACGTCAAGTTATTTTAACAAGTCACAGTTCACTGTGACTTGTTAAAATAATAAAATAATAAAATAAAAACATTTAAAAACATTTAAAAACAATAAAAACAACACTTAACTAACATTAATGGATAATGTTTTTTCCAACTAACTCAACATCGTAACATCAATTAACTGTGTTCCCAGCCCTTTTATGGTGTATAATAAATATAACACATGTATTACCACCTAATTCTGTTTAATTTAATGAATTAAACATTTTAAGATCAAGATATACTTTATTGGTCCCTCAATGGGGAAATTCTCTTTACACTCTTACAAACTTTTTTAATGATTTTACATGCATTTCATCTATATTTTTTGGTCCATGCAGGGACTTGAACCAGCCACCCTACGGTTCCCAAGCCAAGTCGCTATCTCAGTCTCAGCCACCGCCCCCAACTTTGCTGCACACCGATTGGTCCAGAATGTTGAAAAATGTTGTTCTGGCTACCTGAATACAAATGGGAACATTTTTCTTGTTTTGTACATGCTACAGACAGGATTTGAACTTTGAAGTGACTATTCTAGGTGCAACATCTACTTTGGCGTATAGAGGCCCTACTTTTGTGCATAGAGGCCCATTTCCAGCAACTATCACTCCAGTGTTCTAACGGTACAATGTGTTAGCTCATCGTATCAAAAAGGCTAAGGCTAAGGTTTTTCGTAGCCTGCTCCTGTGGAGCTTCAACGACTTTTAGACAATGTAAGCCTAGGTTGGCATATAAATAACAGTTTAGATTAATAAGCTAATAAATGAGCTAATAAATAGAGCTAAATATTTAGTTTTTTGATAAAAGATAAGATGAACCTTTATTTGTACCACAGTGGGGAAATTGCATTAGCAGTAGAGGCAGTACAAGTGACATGCAAGAAAAAGAAAAAAATGCACAAAGACTATATATATATTATGTAATATATTTAAATGTAATTCTCTCCGTCCTTTAACAGGTGACGTGTCACAGCAGCCATTGTTGTTCAGCTGTTCATATATAACGTGACTTACACCCGCTAATCAGTTTAATTCATATAATTTAGCCGTTGTTGTTATCAAAAACACAAACTGGCCACCGGACAAAAATAATGGTGAATCAATGCGTTACAGGAAAGATTAAAGTGTCTGTAGCGAACCAACAGTTTGTCAAATAACAGATTGTTATATTCATAATAGTAGTGATAATGTGAGTCAGTTTATAGGTTTTAGGTCTATTACATGCACGTACAATGGTAGCGTGGCCGAGTGGTCTAAGGCGCTGGATTTAGGCTCCAGTCATTTCGATGGCGTGGGTTCGAATCCCACCGCTGCCAGGAACTTCTTTTTCATCATTTTCTTTATATTTGTGTTCAGCAAAGATACGTCCAGCATTGATCTCATAGTAAAACGGCGACGGTGTCAATAAAAAGGTTCATGGAAATAAAGGAAACAAATAGGCTTCTCCCTCTTGTCAGCGTCTGCCTTGAAGTCATGAAATAGCACATATTGGTGCAGCGCTGCCCCCGTGTGGATACATGGATACTACCTGTTTAAAAGGGTTAAAGGATAGATTCACAATGTCTTAAAATAATAGTCAATAGCAGATTTTTATTGCTTTCATCATTTCTCTTGTTCATAGATGTGTTCGGAAAACCTATTTACAATGGTGAGCCCAAATCTACTGTCCTTATTTCGAGAAAAAAATGAATTTAAAATTTTATCTGACTTCTCTTGTCTGAGTTAGTCAAGTCAAGTGAATAAATTGTACAGTTAACCACTTTGCATCTCGACAGTGATAATTACGCTGCACTTTAAGGATTATGTTTTTTTATTAACCAATATGGAAAAAACACAACTTGACAAAGTATACTGCTTTGTAAAATTTAATGAATATAATTTACAGAATGTTATTTTTTTAAATATAAAAATCCTTTGATCCAAAGTGCTGTATGCTACAATTGAGTCCTTTTCTAGATTAGTCTGTGGAGGTTTTAAAGATCAGGTTTAGAAATGTAATCACACATCTGGGGAAACATCAGGTTTCACTGGACCCTGTGATTTTCCTTTAAAAACTGAGAGGCCACAAATTTCATTTTCTGGATGGCCAGCTGAGTATCCTCAGCGGATATCCCGAGATGCCACACGGCCCGTACAGAATTTCCAAAGTGAGGGAACATGAGGACTTGTATCCCCTGTCCCAGCGCAGTCTCCTCTCCCTCTCCGACCTGGGCCATGCGGGCACAGAACTCGGCGGGACTCAGGGCGGGTTCCAACAGCTGGAAACGCAGGATGTTTGTCTCCACGGCCGCCATGTCAACACCGAACAGAGGAGGGTCACAGTCGAGCAAAGCTGGGAGAGGAGAAGAAAAGAGAAGTGAAAATGAAGAGAAAGACAACAACAGAATAACTTTTTTTAATGGAGAAGTAACAGCTGCTCACCTTGTGCGAATGTTTTTGCGTTGCGGTGGTCTTCCACCAGTCGTCCTATCATCTCCAGCAGAGACATTTTTCCAGCTGCTGCTAGAATACCAGCCTGCCTCATCCCTCCACCCAGGGCTTTACGGCACCGTACTGCCCGGGATATGAAATCCTGGGGTCCAGCCAGCATGGTTCCCACCGGGGAACCCAAACCCTGTTACACACCAACACAGTTTACTGCAATAAGATCCAGTGATTAATCAATTTAACATTTATATTCATTATAAGTCGATTTTTAAGCAAAAATTCCCCAATTCTCTAGATACAGCTTCTTAAAAGTGATTATTTTCCGATTTATTTAGGCCTCGATGATAGTAACCTGAATATCTTAGGTTGTGGACTATTTGTTGGGAGAAAACATGACATTTGATACAGCAACTTTACAGTTGATACAGCAAGATTTTTTTTCTTCACCATTTTCACCAAAAATTCCTGATTGCTTCATTTCAAGAAAATAATTGTCACATTGAATTGAATATTTTTTTTATGTCTTATCTTTTGTCTTATCTCATTTGTTGAATTTAAAAAGAAAATACACATGCAGTTCCTAAAACACACAAGTGTGTTTTTATTTTAATTTTGAATCAGTGGTTTTAGTGTTTTATTTTAATATAGAAGCAGTCATTTTAAAGTTTTAATTTTATATTTTACCAGAGTATTTAACGTTATAATACAAATCACAAGTCAAAACAGCACTAAATTTGGCTGAATTACAAAAGGTATAAATGGTAAAATGGAGAGTCGTTTGGGAACCGAAAGAGCCGGCTCTTCTCAGTGAGCTGAGCCAAATGATCCGGCTCACTAAAAATAGCTGAAATTCCCCTCTCTAATGTTCTGGTCCATTCTATCTGTGTGTATGTGTGTGTGTTTTGCAGTCCCACCTTGGAGAGGCACACACTAACAGTGTGTGTGTGCTGCAGTATGGTGGATGGAGCCACCCCCTGGGCCACAGCAGCATTCATCACCCTGGCTCCATCCATATGAACGGACAGGCCGTGTTTGTCTGCTATAGCTCGCACCTTGGATACAGAAATACATAGAAACACATCTGCTAAATTCCGATTGATGGAGTTTGGTGAGTATCACTGCTGCATCCAGACATTACCCATATATCTAATTAAATACAATCTACACACACCTGCTGCAGGAAGGGCAGAGGCAACACTCGTCCTCCCTGTATGTTGTGCGTGTTCTCCACACATATGAGGCGTGAGCGGGGGTAGTGGGGGTCGGGGTAACCGTGGCGGATCTTTGACTCCAGCTGCTCCAGGTCGAATGTCCCGTCGGGAAGGTTGGTCACCGTGGTGGCGTGGACGCCGGCCAGCTGAGACAACACGACAAATGCACATTGAATTCCGCAGAGTAAAAGAAATTTAAAAAATCCTAGAGATGCTGTGAAGGTGTTTGCTGCTCACCTGCGCGCTCCCTCCTTGTTCGTAGATGTGTAAATGGGAGAGATCGCCCACAATCATCTCGTCGCCGCGCTCCCTGCAGTGCACCATCACTGCACAGTGAATTACATGCACATAATGATTCTGACTTCATAAAAAAAATCATCAAGGACAATAATAAATCTCATCTCAAAGAGAGAACAGCTCACCTGCAATGAGATTACCCATAGTTCCAGAGGGGACGAACAGTGCGGCCTCCATCCCAAACATACCAGCTGCAATTTTCTGCAACTCTGCAACAATAACAAGAAAGTTAGATAATGAAAGATTTACATTTAAATATGCACATGTGCATGTATTCGTGTATTGTAATTCCTCTGTTACATAGCTGGAAATTATGACATTGCCTACATTATGGTTTTTTTGCATCTACGAACAATAAAAGAGGCTTCCTCACTGTAATAAATCCTCCTGTTCATTCACAAGTTTAAACAATAGGGGGCAAAAATCCAGTCATTTTGTGGAGACGGTGCATCTGTCACATAAAAAATGTGTCAGACACACATGTTCACATTTTGGTGGTATACAAAAAAATCTTTGGCACTCAAGAGTCTAAAAAAGTTGAAAAATGTCCATTTGATTTGACAAATTCGGACAGATGAAACTTCAGATTTACATTTAAATACATTTTTGCACAGAACCATCTTCTCGTGCTGTGTTTTGTCGCCATCTATTGGTCAATGTGAACAGCAGGTATGATTCCAGTAATAAAACTATTTCAATGCTCTGAAAACTGGTCTCTTGAATAATGATGGGAATTTCATCTCTTCTTTGTAAGCCGGATCATTTGGTTCAGCTCACTAAGAAGAGCCGGCTCCCGAACGGCTCTTCATTTTACCACTTGTAGCTTTTGTAATTCAGCCAAATTTAGCACTGTTTTGACTAGGGATTTGTATTAAAACACTAAAACCACTGATTCAAAATTAAATAAAAAAGTAAAAAAATAAATAATAAAAAGAAACTGCTCGCAGGACGTGAGCCGGCTCCCATCGTTCACTTCAAAGAGCCGGCTCTTTGAACCGGCTCGTTTGCGACCGACCCATCGCTCCTCCTGACTGCAGTTATAGGACAGACTCGGTAAAATGTTGAACTGGTCCTTTAAACATCACCGTTCACTGTCGGGTCTTCTCCCATCACGTCGTCTCCGACCTCGGCCTCAGCGATGGCTTGGCGCATCGCGGCCCCGGGCTTGGTCACCGTGTCGCTGCGGAGGTCCACTACCCGGCCCGACCCGGTGTCGCTCGGCTTCCCGGAGCGGTAGTAGCCCCTGGCGGAGCTTCGTCCCCACGCGGCCGCCGCATGCCGCGCACGGAGCGGCTTGAACGAAGCGACCGCACCGCGGTTCGGGAGGTTCAGGAAGACCCTGCGGGAGAATGTGTTCAGAGACATGCTGCTGATGCGCCACTTTTAATCAAGTTCATTGGAGGTGTTTATGCGCTGAACTTTGGATCAATGTGATCGATAATCATTGACTGGCGAGGAAAGGTAATGGATTACCTATCAGCCCGATCAACATGCACAGAGCAGTATGAACCGCATGGTGGCGCCACTGTCCAAACAGCTAATGTGTTTGTTGCCATGTAAAAAAAATAACTCAACTTAAAGGTTCTTGTATTGTAGAAAGTGAGATTTTATTTTCTATTCAATTTTTAAGAAGGTCTACGTGTTCTATGTAAATAATGTCCCATGTTTCAAACACACGGTCCACATAGAAATACACAGTCTGGATGTGCCTGTGCCTGAAAATGAGCCGTAATAGCTTTATGGTGCAAAGGCAAAAAAGACAATGGAAGGCAATAGTGAGTTATATGAGTGTCCAGTCTGCCATTAGGTTATTTGTAGGAACATCATTTAGTTTTAATGTGTTTTTAGGCAAGAAAGTATCCAATATATGGTTAGGTTATACCAATAATGCCTGTTTGAGCCACAGAAATTTACCAAAGATAAACTACACACACACTGCCCCCTGTTGTCTGGATCGGATGGCTAATTAACCAGCATGTCTGAATATTATAATGCATTTCTGCCAAGTCTACTGCTTAATGCCATTAAATCTTAAGCTTAAAGGTCTCTTACACAGCCTGGATGCTGATACTGAGAAGATGCCGTCAGGACTTCTGTGAACATGTGATGTCATAGCTATACAGTTACCACCCACCATCCATTCACAGCCTTTTCAAATCAGCCAATCAAAGTAGAGGCTCGTAAACCACACCTCCAATATGAACAAACGTATGGATGGTTCCCGGACTGAATATCAATGTACACTTGTGATGAGGTCTGGTGTTAGCCAGGCTAGATAGAGACATCAAAACTTCAAATAAACCCAGGAAAATGTCATAATATAGGATTTAATGGATAATATTCCACACCACTATGTTTGTTGTCAAAACAGTAATTAGTGTTTATGTATAGATTCATAAACCCTTCATACGTGGATCCTCATTAAATACCCTACTGGTCAAAAGTTTGATGTCATACAGACAATTTTATGTTTTCCATGAAAAGTCATGCTTTTATTTATCACCATGAGTTGTAAAATGAATAGAAAATATGATCAAGACATTGACAAGTTTAGAAATAATGATTTGTATTTGGGATAATTGTTTTTTTTCCTTCAAAGATTGCTTTCATCAAAAGAAGGTCATTTTATAGCTTCTCTAACTAGCTCAACTGTTTTCAGCTGTGCTAACATGATTGCACAAGGGTTTTCTAATCATCCATTAGCCTTCAAATGCAATGAGCAAACACATTGTGCCATTAGAACATTCGACTGATAGTTGCTGGAAATGGGCCTCTATACACCTATGTAGATGTTGCACCAAAAAACAGACATTTGCAGCTAGAATAGTCATTTGCCACATTAGCAATGTTTAGTGTGTTTCTGATTAATTTAAAGTTATCTTCATTGAAAAAAAGCTTTTTCCAAAATAAGGAAATTTCTAAGCTTTTGAACGGTAGTGTAGGATACACAATATAAAACAGTGTATTTCTCCATGGATTGAGAGTTTTGAAACATGGATCAATATTTAACACGTAGACCTTCTTGTACTGAAAATTTTATTAAAATCCACTCTACCAGAATTGATTGATTACTTTGCTGTAAATGAAGCATGAAGGTAATGGCAGAGATGAGAATAGCGCTAAAGTTTAGTTTAGGTAATTTATTTAAGAGATTTTTTCAGTAATTCCATAGACACTCAGCATTGCCTGCCCCCCCAGGCAGTGCTGCTTGTGTGTACATAAATATCTCTGTGCATCTGTGTGTGTCTGTCAGTTCCCGTGGCGATGTGTATGAGATGTTTACACTATGTTGTCACGAAAGCACCGGAATAACTTTGACACAGGCAAATTCTTCAGGGGTCACAATCCTCCTTTTGGCCCGACCTCGCCCTGAACTCGGCTGTAATAAGCTAAATTCAACCGGTGCTCACCGATCATCCATTTATTTGGGAGGTGAAAGCATGTCCGCACAATCCCCACGACACGCATGCACACACATGACATGATGGGGCGAGGACCTCAGGCTGGAATTATACTGGTTATATCCAGTCCTGCCCTCTATTTTTGTCTGCAATTCAGCCCCAGTTTGTTCATGTCTTTGGGACTATGTCAATATTTGGAGCCAAAGGCTTGTGGGAATTCACCTACCATGGATTCAGATTAGGTTATGAGGGAGGTGCACACATTACAAAACAGCCCCCCCCCCACCCCCACCCCACCCGACTCTCACTTTTTCTTCCTGACCTACAAATGGCACGACTACATTTACATCACAAGAGCCCTCTCCACTCCACACACACACATGCAATGCACGCTCACACACACATACAGACGTTTCCCACTCGCATGCATACTCATGCTGTCTTGTCAGATTTCAATCACTCAATAAAAGTCCCTGTGTGTGTTTTATCAGGACCGCACTGTGCACCGTGCTGTAGTTAAAAGTTGATAGTGCCAGTAACAGAGCCAGGTTTTATGAGCCATAACAAGTCATCATTAAAAGTCATTAGCAAACATCAGTGCCATAAAAAGGCCACAGTCGGTCTCCAGAGCCCCACAAGAGCCGTGGACAGAGCGATAAAGATGCACCGGTAAGCAAGAGAGAGATGTGATGGATAACTGTGATAAGACGGAGAAAGTGGGAGATGTCCTGAGCAGGAGTTTTTCCGGGATCACTGTTGGCACTGCGTTCTGTAACCTCACACTTTTGTGTGTGTGCGTGCTAGAGTGTGTGTCTGTGTGTGTGTGTATGTGTGTGTGCATGTGCTCTCTGTGTCTTTGGTTGTGTGTTTTGTTTTCTCTCAAATGCCTTCCAGCATTCCTTGCCTGTGCGTGGAGGCAGAGTGGTGTTTTGGAGAAATATTGAATTAGAGAAAAAGAGGCAAAGAGGGAGAAATGAAGGAGAGGGAGAAATATTGACTCCTTCTGGGAAGGAGCGAGACGGCAACGCCTTTCCAATAACCATAAACCCACTGGGCTGAAAATAGACGGGCCGAATGAATAAACGAATGTGTTCATCCCACATGAGCTCTTCTCTTTCACAGACAGAGGGGAATGGAGGTGACCCCCCCCTCCCCTCCTTCTTCCCTCCTCTCCTTCTCTCTCTCCCTCTCTCTCCTCTTTCACTGAGGCCATCATTTCTTCACCATGACGAGAGATATTAACCGGAACAAAACAGGTGTTTATGGGAAGCCTTCCCTCAAATGAGGTTTTTCATACACACACCCACACACGCGCACACACACGCGCACACCTAGAGACGCACACACACACACACACAGTGCAGAGTCAAGGTGTCGACATCAGTGCCTGCGAAACAAGAGTAACATCTGTTTCACATTTCGCACTACCCCCCTCCTTCATATGTCATGAGCCATGTGGACATGCTTTACTTCACCCACAACCCCCCCACACACCCCACACACAGACATACAGTATATACAATGCTCTAAAGATGTAGGGAATCTTGGTGCTGCAAATTCTTTCTTGTCCAATAAAAAAAGCCCTGCAAGTTTTAGGTGAGTTAGAAGTTAGTGAAATATTGTCATTTTGATGAAATGATTTATATATATATATATATATATAAACATCAATATAATATACGTTTGTTCGGTTTTAAAACAAGAATATGATCTTTCCCTAACCTTAAAGTCCCCCTCCAATATGTTTTTGTTCTTCAATTATATGTTTGGGCTTCGCTGTGCAGAATGAATCATGTGCAGAGTTTGACAATGGAAGGCTGTTTTCGCATGTTAAACAACTAGCCCTGTTCCATCACATCCTGTAATACCACTTCTCCCTCAAGAGGCAATAATGAGTTAGACGAGCGTCCACTCTGCCATTAGGTTATTTGTAGGAATATCACTAAGTTTTAATGTGTTTTTAGGCAAGAACGTATTCAATATATGGTCAGGTTATACCAATAATGCCTGTTTGAGCCACAGAAATTTACCAAAGATAAACTACACACACACTGCCCCCTGTTGTCTGGATCAGATGGCTAATTCTTATACATTGTACCTGTATGTGTGAATATTATAATGCATTTCTGCCAAGTCTACTGCCTAATGCCATTAAATCGTAAGCTTAAAGGTCTTGTATTCTAGAAAGTGAGAATTTCTTTTCTTTTTGACTTTAAGAAGGTCTATATGTTCTATGTAAATAACGTCCCATGTTTCAAATGTGTGAATTTTATATTGCATTTCTGCCAAACCTACTGGTAAATGCCATTAAATCTTACACACTGTACCTTTGATTCATTTTCAAATCAGTCCGATGTGTTTGCTATTCCTATTTAGATCCATATAAATTTCCTGGAAATAGGGTTGCTGCTGGGCCAAAAGTACATGAAATCGGAACGTTGCACTCATGCGCAGTAGCTGAGCATCTCATTCCAAAACCATGGGTATTATTCTACTGCTAACAGCCTCCGCTCTTCTGGGAAGTTGGCGTTTCACAAGATTTTCCCATTCAGCCACAAGAGCATTAGTGAGCTCAGACATTGATGCTGGGTGATAAGACTTGGCTCGCAGTCGGTGTTCCCGTTCATCTTAAAAAAAAAAGAAAAAAAGTGTTGGATGGGGTTAACGTCAAGGCTCTGTCAGGTTAAGTCTGTCTATACCAGATTTAAACAACATCTGATGTGTCTGACCTGTCCCAAATTCACTCCAGGATTACATGAAGAGACAGAAGCAGTGTTGAAAACCATTTTATTTATTGTTTTATATAAAATCATCCTCATCCTACTTTTAGTGCCTCAAGCTTTTGCACATGCATATGTTTTAACAATCCTTGTGTGTTGATACCATGAGCATCTTTCCTGTGATTTGGGGTGAACTGTCTCTTTAAGCAGTGTGGCGACAATAGTTGTGCGACAGTAAGTAGACCGTTGAGACTACCCGCTGTAGTAATCAACTGCAACCACCATCGCCTGTGTGTGTACTCATTCATCTCATCCTTCATTCATCCACGCACTGACTTCTCCCCTCAGTCAGTTATTTCTCATTTTGTTCATTCAGCTGTAATTATAGACCATGACCGGCCTGTACAATTTCACTTCCGAGAACAGTGGCATCTCTGTCTTTTTCTCTCCTTTTCTTTACCTCCTCTCCGCTCCATTCATTTACCAGACCTTCATTTCACCCCTCACAGCGATCCTGTCACCCTCCTGACCCTCTTTTCACTCCTCCTCCTCTTCATCCTCCTTTCCCACATTACACACTCCTCTCTCTCTCTCTCTCTCTCTCTCTCTCTCTCTCTCTCCACTCTCTCCCTCTCTCTCTTGCTCTGGGAAGTCATGTGACTTCTCTGAAGCTGAGCCCTATAAACCAGTAGTACTTGGGGGGCTCAGTGTCTATACAGCTCTCTGATTGGCTCTTGCATTCAGATGGTGTTTACTGCTGGGCGCGCACACACACACAAACACACACACGCACAGCGGAACCCCTGTTTTCTTCTTGCAGGAACAAACGTGATCCTTCACATTAAAAGACAGAGAGAGGGGGAGGGGGGGCGCATGAGTGTGCGCCTAAATGCCACCTTTTGCGGTAAACCGAGAATTCAAATAGAGCAATGGGCTGTCCCCACAAGGTGAAGTAATTTCAGTATGCACACACATGCACACTGAGCCTGAGAAGTCCTATTTGTTTTATGTTGAGGGATTCGTGCTGTGGATGGTCAATAGCTGAATGGACTCACCATTGAGGCTTGTTTAATCCAATTGGTTCCTCGTTGAGACAAAACAGAGCAGCCTGTCAGTTATTGGCCACGACTCATATTCATAAACTAGAGTTTGTTTGGATTGAAGGCTTTTTAATTTGCAGCGAAAACCTTGTACAATCTGTATGTAATTTGAAACAATACGCATGTTTTTATAAAAGAATGCTGTTTTGATCTTAACACATGAGAAACATTTCTCTTTTTTTCTATTCTGGACATCCACATTTTTGTAATTATGCCGATATTCCAGCTGCTCTCGTATGTGTGGCTTCAAAGAGAGACAGTTAATGATTTTATCCATTGTGGAAACCAACGATGGATGAGTATTGATAAAGAAACATGAAGGCCGGTGGAGCTCCTCTTTGATGTTAGTCACTGCTTTATTATGTAACGGCCAGAGACCTTCCCACACACTTTTCCAACTGCTGTCAATTCATACAGTAATGTTGACTTAGTTGGACAGTGTATATGTGTCACAGAATGACTGTACTGGCAGGTAAACAGGAGTGGGAGTAAGTATATTTACTCAAGTGCTCCTACTTTACATCAGTATTTCCAATTTGGGAAACGTTATTAAAGTATTTCAGCAGAAGAGGTACCTTTTTATGCTGAAATATCTCAACAGCTCTATGATGGATTGCCACAGATTTTTACTTCAGACATTTATGATCCCGAGAGGATGAATCATTGTGCCTTTATCGATCCTCTGGCTTTTCTTCTAGCAGCACTGTATCCTGCAAAATATCTTTATCTTGAAGGAGAGGCTCAAATTTTGTACAGTTATGTTCCTCAGAGGATGAATCAGAATGGATTTTCTTCTAGTGTAGATGCATTTTTGCTTCCAAGTGAAATGCTTGTTGGATGGATTAGCGTGCAGTTCAGTGCAGGCAGTGATGCAGTAGGTAATGGTGTTGCCTCATAGCAAGGAGGTTGCAGGTTCAAGAACTTGGGATTTTTCTGTGTGGGTTTTTTTTCTTTGTGTTCTTTGGCTTCCTGCCACAGTTCAAAAAAATGTATATATTAACTGGAGACTCTAAATTGCCTGTAGGTATGAGTGTGTGTGACCCACAGGAGACTGGTGACCTGCGGGATGTCCAGCAGACCCCCAAGACCCTAGTGAGGAATAACATGTATGGTAATGGATGGATCCTCTGACTTTCCTCCAATACCACCAGGAGGTTGACATTTAAAAAAAAATATATATATATTTTAGTGAAATATCTCAACAACTATTAGATGGATTGCCACAACATTCATGGTTCCCAGATGATGACTCATTGTGCCCTTTTTTGCCCCCCTGACTATGACCTTTGTGAACTATAGTGATCCCCATTAAAGTGTTTTTAGGGAGTTTTCTCCTTATTCGAACCCGAGGGTCATGTTATGTTATGACAGGTGATGTTATGTTGTTGTACAGGCTGTGAAGCTCCCTGAGGCGAATCTGATTTATACATATAAAATTGACTTGACATTTCATTTGGCACCAACAAAGACGAAATATAAATTCTTTCTGTCATCTGTGTAATAGTTTAGTTTTGTTTACAATGAGCACTGAGACCTCACAGGGCTGCTAGACTCTTGCTACGTTATACGTTATGTTATACATGAAATAAAGTCTAAAACTAAACTTAACGTATGTTAATTTAAAGGTTTAACATTTTTGAAAATTTGCCCATTGTCATGATTCCCATAGTCATAGTAATAGGTGCTTTACATTTCTTGATGCAAGCTGTTTCCAGACCCAGCGGAACAGATCTGTGAGCTGCTCAGCTACTACTACACGGCTAATGGTATTTTTTGGTTCCACCTCAGCGAATACTTCAGTAGATGAATTGACCACGCAACACATTCACCACACTATGAGACAATGATGGAATATTACGAGAGGGAACTGTTTAAAAGGTAAATGTAAAGCTGGACTACTCGGCGGAGTGATCTCAAAAGTGCACGTTTAGTGCAACTACATCTGTCACCAAAACCTAAGAAGAGAAGAGGCAAAGTCTGACGATGGTAGACTTTGTGATAGACTATGAGGACAACCTTTTTTTAATGGACAAAGACCCGGACCTGCATCGCTGCCTGAGGTGTGCATGTTGTGTCACTCCGCCTGAAGAAAGTAGTTCTGAGTATTTGTTTCATGCCATAATATTCCATTGTTATCTCATAGCGTGATGAATGTGCGGATTACAACTCATCCACCACAGCAATTGGGAGTTGCTGGATTGTGTATTTGCTGAGTTTGATAAGGTAAACCAAAAAATATCAATAGCCTCGTAGCAAAAGCTAGGCAGCTCACAGGTCTGCTCCACTGGTCTGAATCATGACATGGATGAATTTTCAAAAATGTTGAACTATCCCTTTAAGGTCCACACTGGCTTTTTCCCAAGTGGACGTCATCTGCTATAGGTTAAAAACATCTGCTGAGGAGCACCGTCAGATGTGGTTTTAAGTGATGCTGAAACAATTATTCTACTAATTGAACATCAACAATTTGGATAATTGAGTAATCATACAATCCTCTTATCAAAGAGCACTATCAAATAGTTCCTCTTTTATCTTTTCATAAAGGCATCATTTGTCATATTTGGCTGTGAGGGGTGTCAAAACAATAATAAACATTACATCTGTATTCTCAATCACAATAATACACAATACCACATAATACATAATGCAATAATGCAGTTAAGTACAAAATGTTTTTCTAAAATGCCGCTGTGGACGACACCGGAGTGAGTTGCTGCAAACATTAACTCACCTTGTGTCTCTGCTAACTTAAGATCCAGATGTACTGGAGTTTTTTTTTTTTTTTTACCAGAACCTGGATTATCTGCAGATGTCTTCTCCTCTTCTCCAAAGCAAACAGACCTGGTGACTTAAAACTGGATAAAAAGTCCATTCATGACAATCACAACACCAACGCATGGTCAAAGAGATTCAATATCATGAATCCGTGCTGTGTTCTCGTTATTTAACAATTAAAATTATGAATTCACAAAACTTCCAAGAAGAACAAGCTCAATAAAATATCGAACATAAATTTAGTCATTTTAGACATTTTAATCTGCATTTAATCTGAAACTTTATATATTGTGCCTTTAAATGTGAGGATTTAGTACTCAGCTCTTTTATATCATTATATTTATCAATATTCTTTGTGTTTTTAAAAGTCAGACAAAACAACTAGATCTTGGAACTTGTGATAAATTATAGTTTTACGCCTAGTATTTGTTACCTTTAACGTAGGTCAAGCCTTTTACTTGTGGTGAGGTATTTTTTATGTAACATTGCTTTATTTATTTAAGTAGCTAAAGAAATATAGCTACTTAAATATAGCTACTTAAGGTGTTTATGTTATATAAATCCATCCAACCCATAGAGAAGTCCACAGAGCCTGTATTCAGCCTTAAAATGAGCTGTCAGGACCTCTGTGAAGTTGTGATGTCACAACTATACAGTCACTGGTCACCATCCATTGAAGGCCATTCACATCAGCCAAACAGAGAGCCTCATTCATATTAACGAGACAGACGCAAAACAATCTGTTCTTTCTAGAGTTCCAGAAAGAAGCTTAGAACTACAAATATATATTGTTATGGCAATCAAGGAAAAGTGTAGAATATGGGAATAAGTGTGTTTTATATAGAGATGTTTGTCTTTCTTTTTCTGTGTACCATACCTCCCTAAGTACAATGTATTATTGAGTATTATTACGTATTTCTATTCATTCACGAACAGAAACCCCTTGGTCACCCAATATGTGTGTGTGTGTGTGTGTGTGCGCGCGCGTGTGTTCAAGTGTGTGTAGTGCAGTGTTTATTATGCAGGCCTGTTTGCTGGCTAAGGGGACACAGTGACACCTGAGAGTGTTGGAGGGTTTGGTCTGAGTCCACGCTGTTACAGTAAACCATTTGGCCCGGGCTACTCTAGCACAGCTGTGAATGGAGAAAAAAATGCATAGCCTATATAAAACAATGCATCCGTGTCTGTTAAATCCCCACGACAGCCTTTTACAACCTGTTTTGTACCTTCCCGGTCATCCCAGGTAGTTTTCTTTGTTCCCGCAGCCAGGAACAGCGCGGGCACACCCATCCGTTAGGCTGTCCAGGTGTTCCAGGAAAACCATTTCGATGATGATTTGAGTGAAAATAAAATTAGTCACAATGAGTTTCAAATTCTGCAGGGAGGGTGTGTGTGTGTGTGTGTGTGCAGGGGGGGATGGTGAATAGTAAGCTTAGAAAAATAGTGCGGTTTGAATGAGTGTGTCACAATGAGCCGGTCATCCGAGCTTGTGCACATGCACAAACACATACTGTACATGCACACGTGTTTCAGAGTGAATTTGACTATCTGTATGCTTCCCATATGGTTTTTATTGATCCATGTCCCTGTTATACCCCTTCTGCTCCCTCTCTGTCTCTCTCTGTGTGCGCTGATGGTGAAGGAATGATGGAATGCTGGAGGGTAAATCTCTGGTTTCCTGGAAGCTGGTCTGGCTTTATCAGAAGCGGCTGTGACAATACTAGAGCTGATGGGCCAACCAAACGTCTTTCCTATAAGCACTGATCAGCCAACAAAAAGTGTTCCTGGAAGAAATAATCAGCAAACCGGAGGCCCTTCCTGGAAGACCAGCGAGGATTTCTCTTTGCAGGGCATATTCCTAACCTTTTAATATTCTTTCCACCTTCTACTCTTGACACCGTTGACATTGGCATGAGCTCAAAAATTAAATGAAAATAAAAGAAGCTGTTAGTACATTTACACTTTAATCGGACCGTAAAAGGTTATCAGTCAAACAGTCTCGCTGTGAAAACGTTCCCCCCCGTCGTACGGCTTCACGTTTCCTCGTGCAGAGTTAAAGCTCGATGTTGAGGCTACGAGGGGAGGTGCCCAAACTTTAGTGTGAATGTTTTGATTGTTGGAAGAAAGAAAAAAAAAAAAAAAACTCCAAACCGAGCTCAGTTGTTTGAGAGCCGGGTGTTGTGCTTGGCTGGGACACTGTTGACAACTGTTGAGCTGGACACAGCAAGTCATTACCCAGAAAATGAATCACGGTGGAAAGACTTTCTATGAGTATGTGAGATTCACGAAAGGAGCGAAGGATAGAGGAAGATATTCCAGCCCCACTAACCAGGCAACGGGAACATAAAATGAGTCACAGTGAGCTGAGCTGGCTTATTTAGACAATGTGTGTGTGTGTGTGTGTGTGTGTGTGTGTGTGTGTGTGTGTGTGTGTGTGTGTGTGTGTGTGTGTGTGTGTGTGTGTGTCAAACTGGATTATTCTGGTTGGATTTTGGGAAGAAGACTCACTCATTGCTGTTTGTTTCTTGAGCTACGTCATTTTTGTCTAATTGCCCACTCAATCCTTCTCTCATAAACAAATAATGTCACCCACACACACATACAGACACACACACAGACACACACAATCACACAGAAACTTTAGACACACAACTTTACTGGAAATGTCATAACAAAATAAGGAACTATGAAGGTCTTTTATAGTCATTGAACCAGTAATTACCTGCACTGAGATAAGCTTTAAAAACAGTTATTAAACATTGTCCTCTCATTCCTACCATCACTCCCACAAAGGTCTGGGACTGGCTTGTATCCAGATATGTGTGTGTGTGTGTGTGTGTGTGTGTGTGTGTGTGGTAAATGGTGTCATTGTATAGTGTAATGTCATAAAATGACCCAACTCAGAGGTAAAGTTAATTTATTTGCACTTGATGCTCTTTCTCAATGCATCATTTTGTTTGCTTTATTTCATTCTTTCCAGGTGGAGTCCCCCATCTCTGTCTCTCTCTCTCTCACACACACGCACACACGCACACACACACAAAGACACCTCATTCGCTCTTTCTCATACGCACTCTAACACCAGGCAAGCCGTAAAAACTCAACTCAATTAAAGTGCCTCTTTCCTGGAAGCCGGCCTCAGACAGAACACTAGGTATGCAGGGAATGGGAACCGTGTGTGTGTGCGTGCGTGTGTGTGTTTGAGTGTGTGAGGAATTAAGATTTCACAGAAACTCACCTCCCGCTTAATTTTCCCAACAGCGATCTCGCTCGGCCAACCTTTTACGCACGCGCACACACACAATATGCATCGGCTGCACACTAAAACCACAGACCATCATAAATCTTCTCCACGTGGACCCTTTGACCTATTTGACCTCACACACACTCACACATACACACGCACACTTACTTGAGTATTTCCATTTTATGCTTCTTCATGCTTCCACTCCATCACATTTCAGAGGAAAATATTGCCCTTTCTACGCTACTATGTACGTTTATTTAACAGCTACAGTACTTTTGATGAAGATTTGACACAATGGACACACTGGTGTTTCAGTATTAATCTAATAATGTCATATATAATAATTTATCAGTCAGAGGTGATGAAAACACTTTTGGATTATAAATTCTAGGTGTTACATATATGAAAACTGGCCCAATGTTTCAAAATGAAACCTTAAAATGAGCTGCCAGGATTGTGTTAAGTTGTGATGTCACAACTATACAGTCACCATCACACCCCCTCCCCATTTACAGCTATTCATATCAGAGGAGAGGCTCATTAACTTTAATAAGACACAAAGTAAAACTATATTGAGATGATTTGGGGTCTAAAACACACAAAGATATCTTGTTAGGAATATTAAAACTTCAAATAAATCCCAGGATGCATATATATGGGAGCTTTAACTACATTCTTCTGCTTGTAATTATATCATTCTACAAAAGTCGGATTTACTGCTGGATTTTTCCTTGTAATGGACTTAAGTTGAGTAGAGGATCTGAGTACTTCTTCCACCACTGCACACTCTCCCTCTCTAGAGGACACCATCCTCTCTCAGCCCCTCGGGCAGGATGTATAAAACCCTGCTGCATTCCTTTCCAGTTAGGTCCAACCCAAAGTGAGCTTTCTACACAGGGACTGCTGTGTCAAAAGTGTGTGTGTGTGTGTGTGTGTGAGTGTAAACGCAACTGTGTGTTTCTGGGAATCCCTTTGTTACACTACGTGTTGTGTAGATCTGCAGGGTGTGTCTCAAAAAAAAAAAAAAAAGAAATCCCCCCCCTTTTCTATAAGCTCTCTGATGCCTATGGAATTTACCCACAATGCTCCAGCAGCAAAAACAAGAAGTGATGATTGCAGTAATTTTAACCCTATGAATGTGTATCCAGCTCTTGTCCAACTCTTTAAAAGCCCGCTTGACAGAATAAACACTGCTTTGTTTAACTAGGAAATCCCATTTGCCAGTATATAATCTTGTTGTGCGGCCAGGCCTTGCTGGAATACAGATTGCCTAACAATACATTACGGTAAGTTTAGAGTTTATTCAGTCAATATTGACTCCGTGACTGTGAGAATGAAAAGAGAAGCAATTAAAGAGGCAAAAAAAAAGAAAAACACAAGGAAGTAACACACAGGGCAAAAGCATTCACTTTTGTAAAAATAGTGCTCTTTAATATAAATTATTGAAATATTTTAGAAATATAAATATGTGCAACGTTCCTTTTTCATTTATTTTCTTTTTTGTAATGCTTTGTCATTTTTTTTTCTCTGATATTACAGCTTGCGTTTTGCCAGACTAGTGGCCAGCCTTTTGCGAGAGTCTTTATAAAAGACAAATGGTTCACATACACGTGAGGTCCACTGGTGGGACACATGTACAAACTTGATGTGTTGATGTGATGAAATAAAAGACTGGGATTTGACCAAAAAAAAATAATATACCAATTATTTAGGTATGCTTCAGCGCTCTTTTTTTTGTTGTTGTTTTCCTCAAGTGGTCACATAAAAACTGTTTGATGTGAGAAAGGCTACCACTCCAATATGGATCACAGGTAAGTATGAGGAGCGCTGAGGAGGAGGAGAGAGAGTGAAAAAAAAGACGTTTTGATCAAATCCGTGTCTTGCATTTTGTTTTACAAAAGGCTTTCTTTTCCTTTTTGTTTTTTTTGAATAAGAATCACTTATGGGAAGCCTCGTGTTCCCTTTGACATTCAGACGAACCGAACTCCTGCTTCAGAGGTAACGATGGGACAGAATCACATCACATTTCCTCCATTGTCTCCTTCATGAACGGTGGAATCAGAGAGTCGGGAGGGTGAAAGAGCTGTTTGGAGGGGAGGGGGGTGAAAATAAAGAAAAGGTCTTACACGTAAACAACTGAGATGATAATGTAAAGAAGAAAGAATCCCTGTGAGACTAACAGACAGATTTAAGACTCGGGCCTAAACTTTCTTTCTTTCTTTTTTTTACAAAGAGCTTCTTGGCTTGTCTGAGCGCATACCCGGCTTTATATTTACAGGAGCCGAGTCCTGTTGAGCTTTATCACTTCCTCCAAGTCTGGGACATCAATCACGTCAATGTTTTTTGTTTAGCAGTATACCAGTATGTCTCCTCCCACTTTTCCCCTTACCCAAGCCCCCCTCCTCGGTCCTCTTCAGTTTCCTCTTCCTAATCCCATTTCCCGCTCTTCTTTCTCCTTCGTTCATTCCCTCCCTCCCCCCCCCTACCCCCCTTACACCAATTCTCTAGGCTCATCATCATCATCGTTCCCCTCAAGGAGCTTTACAGTGTCGCTGACATTTTTCCAGCCTGTCTGGATAAAAATAAGTTCTACTGTTTTGTTTGGTCCCTCGCCACGGCTTTTGTCTCAGCAACAAGCTTTTGTCCGAGCAACAGCCTGTTTTCTGTCACTGTCAAAAGAGCACATGCAAGCTCCGAAACAACAACAAAAACCAAAAAGAAAAGAAAAAGAAAAGGAGGAGGGCATGGGGAACGGGTAAATGAAGGAGAACCAAGACACAAACAGAAGAAGAGGGGGAAAAAAAAATATGCTTTGTAGCGCTTTTTCCCCCCGTTTTGTTCCCACGCTAACAAAAACCTACATGTGGGCCTGCACCTGAGTGTATCGAGTGTGTGTGTGAGTGTGTGTGTGGTGATAGCGTGCATGACCACCCCGCTCCCCCTCTATGAGGCAACATTTGCGGGAAGTGGCGATGGAAACGCGCGCGCCACCTCATCAAAAAAAAAACACACACACGCAGACACACACTCGACACGCGTGCGCGGGCCCCTCTTTGTGGACTTTTGCCTTTTCTCTGTTGCTTCCCTTTCTTTCACCCTCTCTGATCCTTTTTTCTCTTTTTCTGTCCTCTACCGCCTTTTCTCTCCCGTTCCAGTGACCCGAAGCTTCGCAAGTGTCCGGCTGACGGAGGATGGAGGTTGTCGGTTTCTGTTTTTTTCTTCTTATTTTAAGCGCATCGAACCCACAGGGATCACTGGTGGCATATTCATCGTTAATATCAACCAATCGGGTTAATCTTCTACGAGGCTCTGCTCTGCGTCTAAAGTCAGTCATAGAAAACGTTGACCTCTGACCTCTGGTTTTCATCTGCCACTCACGCTAGTGGTCAGTTTATGCTTTTTTTTTTTTTGCAATGCAGGAAGGACGAGGTATCCGTGGTTACCCAAATCACGCCCCTCATCCCAGACCCAGGGGTCAGAGGGCGACTGTTAGGTAGATGATGCCTGTCAGTGTTGAAATAGATCTGAGACCGGCTGATTCCTGACTCCCGTTGCAAATTCACGTCTGTGCCTTCCTCCAGGCGTCTGGTCCGTGTGGGTGGAACCTCTCGCGGGTCCTGTCAGTCATATGGGGGCGTCGTACTCCTCCAGGAAGTCTCTGAGCGTGTGCGGGAGCTGCTCGGCCCGCTCCGGCCCCCCCGGGCCTCTGTTGTTCAGGGTCCTCCTGCACATGTGCTGCAGGGACGAGAGAGAGCTCGACAGGGGTCGGCGCAACTCCAAGGGAATCCTCTCTCCGCTGGTGTGGATCAGATACACGCTGCACCCTTTCATCTCTTCCCCCACAGAGTTCCCCCCACAGGCTCCTTCCCTGCCCCTGGCGGCCTCTGGCCCTTTCCCCATGTAGTGGGCGATGAGCTTCAGCACGCAGTCGAACTGCGGGGGCTCCTGGGTGCTCTGGGAGTCCGGCTGCAGGAAGAAGCCGCCCCCCTCGCTGTGGATGCGCAGGTTCTTGGTGCCGCGGGTCGTCTGGACGGAGAGGGTGAAGAAGTGGTGGTGGTCGGAGGAGTCCCGGATCAGGAAAGTGCCTGGGGGCTCGGAGCGCAGCAGGGAGCTGGCCTCCCGCCCCCCCACGGCCCCCCAGTAGAAGCCGCTCTCCTGGAGCTTACGCAGCGCACGCATCACCTGAAACAGGCAGAGAGAAGAAGCCCGGGGGGGGCGGGTTCTCACATTTCTACATTTTAATAAAGCACACAGCTGTTTCTCTAAAAAAACAAAACAAAAACAACCTCCGAGGTATGAGACTGACCTGCTGGTAGTGCGCGTGCGAGCTGAAGGGCTTGTAGTGATGGGGCGTGAAGTTCGACCCTTGAACCCTGCCCTCCGGAGGGATCCCGCTGCTCATGGTGAGGGGGCTGCGTCCACCGAAGGTCACCATGGCGCCATGGCCCCCTGCCTCCGCACGCTGGCCGAGAGGCAGGGGGCCCAGGGCAGGAGCGCCCGGGCGGACAGGTGGAGGGGAGTCGGGGGCAGAGGGAGAGGAAGGAGAGGGGGACAGGGGCGAGGGCGGCGGGGTCACACACCGGGTCCAGGGCCCCGGGGCAGAGGAGTCTGATGCATCCAGAGAGGGGCTGGGAGAGAGCACCTAAACACAGCTGGAGGACGGAGGAGAGACTTTATGAATATAAATATGAGAATGATGCACACATGCAAACACTGGAGCAACAGTCCTCAATGAAATTTACACTCATTCATAAATAAATGGCGTCTTCGCCTCACTGGAGCTCGGTTTACTCTCAAAGAAGCTGTGACAGGACTAGAGCAGGCGAGTTATATTTAGTTTTATGAATCCTCTGCTGCTGCTGCTGCTGCTGCTGCACGGTGCAGCCACACAGCAACTGGATCCTGATTGCTTTCAATTGTCTTCGACCCGGACGAACCGCAACAAGGGACCTCAGGAAAAAAAAAAAAACGGGGTCACGGCGGAGCGAGTCCGGCGCGCTTTTTTCCCCCCTTTCTTTTCCCCCCCTTTCCTTCTCCCCCTTCTTCCAATAAATAACTCCTTATATTCCCCGCTCGCTTGCGCCACAGTGGTCCCATTCTCCGGTTTCACTGGGGCTGAAAAAGGTGTCCCGTCCGCTCGGGTAGATCAGCGACACGCTCGCCGGGGAGCAGCCGGAGGGAGAGAGGGGAACGGCGGCCGAGGCAGGAAGCGGGAGGCGCCATAACGGTACGGGACCGCTAACGAACGGGGAGTCCGATATTCCTAATAATAAACCCCGAAAAACGTGTGCTTCCAGCACCGCGTCTGCACTGCACCAACACGCCGGAGCAGCTCAACAAAAAACACACACGGCGCCCCTTTTTTTAATTCGAATTAAAGTCCTCGTTGTGAATTCTGCGCGCTTTGCACGATGTGTAGATTTACGCTTTTTTTTTTTTTTTTAAATCAGACGTCTCTCCCCCGGTCTGGTGTGAACTTACCTTGCGGATATGTGCAGCCGCGCACCGCAGGCGCTCGTCGCAAAAGGAAAAGATATGCAAACTACCCGAGAGTAGTGCTAGATGAATTATTAACACAGGCATTAAAATCCAAAAAGTATCCAAAAAAACGTGTGGGTTTGTTTCCCGGCTGGAGGAATGCGGCGGCGGCGGCGGTGGTGGTGGTATCTGCCTGTCGGAGCAACCCTGTCCGTGTGTGGAGGAAGGTTACTGGAGGTTGTTTCCAGTGAGCGATGTTCGTAAGGCTCCTCCTCCTGCGCTCAGCAGAGGTTCCCGTAAACACACGGACGCACGCTCCCGCATACACGCGCGCACGCGCCCCCCCCCCCCCTCTGCTCGCACACGCTCTCCGGCAGATTGCCAATAAATAATCAGCGTGACCTTTGCGGGGCTGTTTCCTGGTACTGGAGGGTTCCCGTCCCGACAAGGTGAACGATTCGAAAAGCTCCAACATGTGGCGCAACGATAATCAGTGAAATTATGAAACGTAGATTTTCTTTTTTTGTAACATAAATACACGCATAAGTCACTGGGTCAGTTACCGCAATGATAATCTATTTATTTTGTGTAGTATTTCATAACGTTGTTTTTTTATTGTCAATTTTATTGCTTTTTATTAGATATTATTATATATTAACCACCCAACGTGCTGCGCAGCCAAACCCACAGAAAGTTGTTTTATATTCTAGTGGAGATCCCAGACTTTCCAGAGAAGTATGACAGATTGAATTGTAGGTAAATGTGGTGTTTATGCTTATTTGCTCAGTGAGAATAGTGTCAGACGGTGTGGAAAGGGGTGTTTTTACAGCCTTAAGGCTCCCTAAGTGGAAAAAAAATTAAAACTCATTCATATAATATATTGTTATAATATATATTACGTTTTTGCTAATATTGTATTCACATGCATGCAGCAGTCATTTTATATACCTGTTTATTCCTCATTAGGGTCATGGGGTTGAGCAAAGCAACTGTATATTTTATGCAGAAGTTATAGTAACTCAAATAAATGTAATTGGAGTTGTTTTTTTTAAGTTGTTAATATAAAACGTTTAAAAGTTAGTAGAAAGTAACCAGAAATAGTCATGTAAAGTGACTAAAAACTGAGAAAATCTCAGTTTTCCCATAATTGCACAAGGATGAGGTGTGTTGTAATGTGTGTCAGGTATTGAATATATATTTACAATGTCATGTTGTCGTGTCCTGTTCATTGTTTTTCTGTCATCTCAGCAGATATCCACAGGTTAGGTCAGGCCACTCTTCAGAAGAAAAGCATTTCCTTTATCTTCACCCGTCCTCCTTCACTGCTTGACAGATGATTAACCTAAGGTCACTTAGGTCCCCCAGGCCCTGCTGTCATGTCAGGAAGCATCTGACTTACTGTAAGTGCTCTTGAGCAACAACCAGCTACGGGAATAGAGCTTTATTTCAGAGCATGAACTGAAGGAAACGTCTTAAAATCCTCTGCATGTGTAAATATTGTCACTGAACAAAGTAAAAGCAGGATGCCTTCTGTCAGTGTTTATACAAGTATATTATTGGAGTATTATGATAGGCTGATTTTAAGTAAAAGTACATATAATAGCAGCAAAAGAAAAAATACAAGTGCATACAGTTAATCACCACAACAGGTGATAACACTAAAAACTATGCATGAAGGAAGACTGTTCATTATAATAACAGGAAAACTATATTAACAACATAAATACTAACTGGGGGATTAATTATTTGTCAGTTATTAAAATGGTTGGTTATTGAGTTAATAGTTGGCATCCAATCAATTCGTTGACTCATTGCAGATACAATAGTATTAGTTAATGCTCATTCACCTAACTATGATGATGGTGTCGTTACAGTACAATAACGATGTGTATCAAGTTGCTGCAGCATGTCTACAGACCTCACATGCCTGAAAGGACTCAAAGTCTTTGAGCTGGAACTAAACCTGCATACATTACACGCTCTGTGATACATGTGGTGAAAAATAAGGTCACACCTTTGACAGTAATCGAGGGCAAAGATCAAACAGGCATCGGCTGATATGGACTTAGGAGAGGTTTAGATATAAATCTATGACACATGCAGGGCTATTGTTGTTCACGTCCGGTATGTGTGCATGTGTTTAAGGTTATTTCCAGGGTTGATTTGATTGATTGAGAATCATTAGATAATTGGAGTTACAAGTCTGTTTGCAGGCTGACCACTAGAGGTCGTATTTAACCCCTCACAAAAAATATAAACCAGTAATATGTTGTTTTCCCTAATTATTTATATGTTATTGGTCATATAGTAACTGCACATCTTAGGAAATTAAGATAATTTAATTATTTTATTATTTTTTGTGATCAGTTTTTAATTTATGTCTCAAGAGCAGAAAGAAACAGTAACATTTATCATAGGGGTTGTAGTAGAACACATTAACCATTTTCCAGCGCCATATATGTGCACTTAGTGAGTGCACATATAATATATGTAATATATATGTATAATATGTGCACAAGTGAGTGATTATATTCTAATATACAATATTCTATTCTATCCTAATATCTATTCTATCTAATATTATAATAGGAAACAATCCTTAATTTTCATCTTATTTGTATTTCACAATTCACTTTTTTGTCTTTTCTTGTCAAATGATGTGTTTTGGTTGGGGTAATCAATGAGCCTATAGTCTTTTTGTTCTTCTTTTTACTGCATGCACATTTTTATTGATGTTTGTATATATATCTTCTATTTTAATCAACAAATAATTAACAAATAATCAAACCTTGCTTGCTTTGTTTATTCAAAAACCAGGCTGCCACACTGTGGAGCAATATCTGTTTTCCCTTGTGTTGTAAATAACATTTGTAATGTAGTTGTAACGTAATATCTGTCAGACCTCGCTGTTCTCTTTTAATTCTCGTTTTAATTTAATTTGTTCGAATTCACTGAGCTGCACAGTAACACCAGTGTCAGGGACCCTGTGCAGATTCCAATAAAGTCGCTTGACTCTTCAAACTTCAAAATAAGAGCGGTGAGACCCGAACGATACAGTCTGCTGTCGATAAAGTTTATTCAAAGTCGCACATACCGCTGCAGCAATGGCGGCCCCAGTGTCCTGGAGGAGGCTGGTGTACTCCGTGTACTCACCGGCCATTGCCGGGGTTTTCACCCGAATATCTGACCGACTCTTCCGCGCCCGGGACAGGAGAGGCGGGTAAGAGACGCGCTCACCCGCAGAGGCTTCGCACACGCGGTTCGACCCGCAATGTCACTCTGTGCGTCTGACATGATGCCAAGCTGCTAATGTTGTGCTGTGCTAATGCGTCCATTGTCGGACACATGCACTTACAGTGCCGCTATCCGGACTCAAATTCCACGAGACGTCACTCCACCGCGTTTGTGCGCGTCTGGCCGCAAAGTGAGGGGTTTTTGGGGGGTAAAAAAACGACCAGGTCACATTCAGGAACATTTATCCTGCAGCTCCTGGTGCTGCAAACAGAAGCTGACCCTCAGGAGAGGTAGAGGTTTCCATAACGAGGAGCAGCACATTATGTTCTTCTTTATGGAGCTGGACTAAAACATGAAACTAGTAGCAGTAGAGGCACTAAACGTTTGAGGTACTTGTACCCTACTGGAGTATTTCCATTTAAATTCACTATAGACTTCACTCAGAGAAATATTGCTCTTTCTACTCCACTAAATTTATCTGACAGCTTTAATAACTTGTCAGATGCATTTGACACAATGGATAACATAAGCTTTTAAAATACATTTCATTAATGATGAAACCATGTCTGTTGTTAACCATGTCTGAGTGGTTAACAAATCCTAAAAGTGATTTTACAGACTGTTTCATTTCAATAAATTTTGAAATTATCCAATATGTCACCAAAAATTCAGAAAAAAAATTGGTGTTTTTTTTTGTTTCTTTCCTCTCCCATCAACCATCCCAGGACCCCTTAGATTTATCAGATGACCCTTTGGAGGGGCTTGACCCCTAGGTTGGTCACCACTGGACTAAACTAGCTACCTGTATATACATTTTGTGGAACTAGCACTGCCTCCAGCAGTTACAACAGTAACATGCTACTTTACATTTATTAACTATATATATATATATATATATATATATATATATATATATATATATATATATATATATCAATCAACAAAATCAATACCTATACTGCAGTGCATTTACAACTTAAATACATTTTGCTCCTAATTCAAGTGTATTTAGTAGGAGCAACTGAAACTGAAGCAGCATAATGGAACTTGGCCATTATTCATTTTATTATTTTCACCCTAGTTTCTCTTGCCGTGACATGTCAGGATGTAATGTGAGTCTGAGTCTTAATGGATCCTGACAGAATTTAAACACTGGGGAAATTAATGTGAAGTGCAGCTTCTGAGTCGTCATTTCTCTGTTTCAGAAAATGAACAACTACAAGCACGGAAACCAGTTTGAGCCTGAAATAGGAAATGTATATCTTTCTCATCTTCTTATTTTATCATTCTCATCATTTCTTCCTCATTACCAGCCCTGGTTTTTACCCAAGTCCAAAATAGTCCAAGTTTTAGTCACAGTCACGATAATTATAAAGATTCTTTACATTCATTATATCGTAGCATTTTATAGTACATGACCACAAGTAAGTTGACACCACATACCTTTTGTGTACCTGTGGTTTGAGGCTGTTTTTTTCAGTTTTGTTTTTGGTCTCTTTGTTGATATGAAAGGAATTCAGCATAGTAGAGCATGCAGTGATATTTTAGTCATTAGTGTACTTCCAGATTTCTGGTAAGAGTTTTGGGAAAGCTCTTTCCTGTTAACATCAGTGGCTTTTGCGGTTAAATGGGAGTAAATCCCTGCAGCTACGTTCCAAAATCTGGTGGCAAGCCTTCCCAGAAGAGAGGAGGCTGCTGCAGCAGCAGATTAATGGCTGTGGTTTTGGGAATCGACATTCAACAGTGAAATGTTCAGGTGTCCCCATTCTGTTGGCCAGGTAGTGTTTATGCTTTTTATATCAGAATAAGCCTTTTAAATCTAACATAGTAATCTAGTGATGTCATATATAATACAATCACGAGGACAACCAAACACTTAAATGCATTTTGCTGCTAATACGTATGCACTTTTACTTATGATCACACAGGATTTTAACTTGTAATTATATAGCATTTTTACATTGCTATATTGGTATATTTATTTAAGTAAAGGCTCTGAGTACTTCTTCCATCACTGTGTCACAATTTTTCTTTCAGTTCACGATTACAAAGGTGATCACTGATAACCACGAGTTAAAGGAACTGAGACCAGATTAAAGCATCTGATTGGCCCTTTTGAAATCAGCAGGTCAGGTGACTCGTTGGTATAAAAACACTTTTGTCTTCGATGGCACAAGGTTGAGACAGTAGACCTTTGTTCGTGACAAGTTTTTCCACACGTCACAGCAGGAAAACCACAGATGTAACTAATAAGCGTGAAGGGGACATATCATGCTTTTGTGATTTTTCTCTTATTTTTCTACAGTTATAATTCCAGATGTTAAACGTGGTCAAAGATCTAAAACTTGAGGTGAACATTTGGAGGAATGCTCTCTGAAAGTCAAAAGCCAGGACTTCAGCCTGCTTCGAATGCTTTATTTGCAATGAACTTTTTTCATGCGTTCTATGTGCTCATATTTTGGATTGGATTTTATATTGAATATGTACACATGTGAAAACTTGAACTTTGAACTGTGCCGCAGCTTCTGGAAGCTAACCAATCAGAACAGATTATGCTTATTAGGAGGGAGGCCTTAAAGAGACAGGGGCTGAAACAACCTGTTTCAGACAGAGGCTGAACAGAGGGGCTTCATATAGTCAGTATAAGATAAATTAAGAATTTTTAAAACTGATAATCATAACCTATACTAATAGGTCCCCATAAAATAATATAGATCTGGAAAGGTGCTTATGTCCCCTTAAATAATGGCTCAATTCCATTTGGATGTACCAGCTGTACCAGAGCCAGGAGGCACAACAACAGGGGCTGAAACACCTAAATGGAATGAAGCTGTTATTAAAGGTAACTTATGCACATTTTCAGGTCTGTATTTATATTTTGGCAATCTACTGGAATATCCTCTGCATGATTTACAGTTCAAAAAACCTCTTATTTATCTTATACCTGCCCTTTATGCGGCCTGAATCAGGCCATTTCACTTTTAATACATTGCTGTATTGGTATTAGATGCGTTGAGAAGAATGAGGATGTAAATCTTTTAAGGATGGGAAAACAGGATGCAAATTTCCAGTCAGAGAATTCTGGGAATCATGAGAACGAACGGGAAACAACTTCCTTCTTTCTTCCCCCCCATCACATGCTTTAAATCAGGAGGGATGTGCTGCAGTCACATACCAAAATATACAGCTCCTCTATTCATTTCAGAGCCTTGCATAATTAACTTACCCTCTAACCTCATTAAACCTAAGCAAGTTAAAGGCACCTCAGTTACAGTCATCAAATCACAGTTCCTTTTACTACAGAAGTATAATGATAGCTTGATACAGCTTGTGCAATATTTGAAAAATTGAGGATTAATTACTTATTACTGAATTCAATTCATATCTGTTTGTGGGATTTTATATAAGCATTTGTTAAAACTTACACTACCGTTGAAAAGTTCAGGGTCACCCAGACAATTTTGTGTTTTCCATGAAAAGTCACACTTTTATTTGCCACAATGAGTAGTAAAATGAATAGAACATTTTATTACATTAGCCTTCAGCACAAAACATGAGCAAACACATTGTACCATTAGAACACTGGAGTGATAGTTGCTGGAAAAGGGCCTCTATACATCTTTGCAAATATTACACCAACAAACAGACATTTGCAGCTAGAATAGTTATTTACCACATTAGCAACGTATAGAGTGTATTTATGATTAGTTTATAGTTATCTTCATTTAAAAAGAACTGTGCTTTTTCTTTCAAAATTAAGGAAATTTCCCAACCTGACCCCGATCTTTTGAATTGTAGTTTATATTCCACTGTAGCCTGAGATTATATTTTATTTTATATAGATTGCTTCATTGTTGAAAAGAAAAGCTGAAACATTTTTTCACAGTGTGTGTTCCTTATGGCCTATCACACTCTTATCATTTTCTACGGAAATCTGTAAAAGCTTCGGGGTTACTGCCAAGGTTGGTGTTCTGCTTTTAGATAACGTTTGTAACTGTATGCAAGAGAAACTTGTCATGCTGCAGCTGGTATGACTTTGTCGATGATATGGATGTTTATGACAGGACCCAAGGCCAGATGTCCAAAGTAACTTAACTTTAGGGTTTAACCGTATCTTTGTCTTAAGAAAATGCAACTGTGACTCACTTTTACTGCAACATAGCTGGGTTTATGGAGATAATGTTTTTCCTTAGCTAAGAAAACCTTTTAGGCATTCCGTGCAATTCCCTCAGCTATGGAAAACTCTTAAGTTTGACACTTCAGAAAAAAAATTATGATGCCTTGTGCAACCGGCCCCTGATCCCAAACAAGGGGAAAATCCACTCTTTGTGTTTGTCACAGAAGTTCCAACTCAGCACAGTGGCTTTGGAGAGAAGCCCTGAGAAGCGTATGCTGCTTTAATACCACTCTTGTGTCCTTTGATTCCTTTGTGGGTTCAAACCAAACCCACATGTAAACATGTCCTGCTAGCTCCTGTTGCACCCAGACCTCGCGTGTGTGTGTGTGTGTGTGTTTTTGATTAATTTAGGTGGTAATGAATATAAAAGAATGTAGCAGAATGACTTTTGACTATCTGCCTGGGGGTCAGGGGATGTCTGAGGCTAGCAGTCCACCCTGGCTTTATTGAATGTGGCCACATCGTCAGACCAAATTCTGTGATTGCATGGCAGAGACAAGTCGGCTGTGGTGTTGGGGTGAACTGCAGGACAAAGCAAAACCAGGCACAATGTTAAAGGGGTCATATCATGCACAGCTACAGGTTTATATTCATATTCTGTGGCTCTACTGGAATATCTTTCCATTATTTACAGTTAAAATCCCCATATTTATCTTAAGCCCCATTCACACATGCAGCCCTTCCAATAAATGTTCCAGCTATTTTCCTGGAAAGATTAATGTTTGAATGCAAGCCAGGGTATCTGGGAAATCTGCTCTGGCAATTTCCCACTTCAAGACCTAGCAACATTGCAGGGAATTTGCAGGGAAGGGTACAATTCAAGCACAAGTGGTGCGCACGTGACATTTTACACGTATTTCACGTCAATAGTTGAACACCTGCAAAAATGTCACAAGACTCCCTTTGTCTGATAATTACTGCTGTTTTTATTGATGCTCGGCTACACACCCTGTTAGCGTCATTGCCGTGTGATGTGTGAACAGGCGCAAGAAAACAGGAATGTTCTGGAATGATGTTGCATGCGTGTATAGTCAAAATCATTAGTGGTGCCTGGAAAGTGTTCCCAATGTGTGAAAGGGCCTTTATACCGTCTGTGTATGCAGCTCCTTTGTTCACTCAGGCATCAATAGGCGTTTTAAGCACTTGTCTCTTTAAGCCCTGTTCCCTCTGTGTAGCAGAGCCTCCCTTCACCTGACTGGAACCTTAATTAGTATCATTACTTATATTTACCTACTATTTAATGTCAACGTGGCTGCTGTGAAAAGGTCTCTTGTTGTATCTCCTTTAATGATCTTTTCATTGAGTGCCATCATCAGATTAAATTTTAATTCCGTGTAGTCCCTTGGTTTATGACCAAAAACCCTGCAAAATTAATCACCGTGCCTCACTGAGCTGATAGCATGGCTGTAAACCTGTCTTGTTTTAATATAGTTTCTTTGGAACCTTCCATTTATTTTATTTATTTGTTTAATTATAGGGTACAGTGCACGTTAAATCAACTTGGACATTGTAATAACATCAATGTAAATGTGCAGCGGCTTGCTGATTTGCATCAAATTATTGTAAAAGGGCAGCAAAATGTGACCAGTGACAGTCAGATGGAGATAATACTGAATATTTCCTAGAACTCATCAATAATTCTGTCATGTGTTATCAGATAGCAGTGAAAATGGCAGCTAAATACTGAATTTACCCAAACACATACCCTGTTTTCTGCTCTGCTACTCTGGCTTCCTACAGGTCCTCCGTGTTGCTGCTGGCTCCCCTATTGGCCGAAGCCGACCCGGCCCCCCGACGCGTCTCCAGGCCCACCGGGTCAGCCGGAGCTCAGGGCACAGACGGCCTCTGCGCCCACTTCCGATGGATGGCAGAGCACGTACCCGCGTTCCGGGTGCCGGGCGCCCACATTCACATTCTCACCTCACCAGACCAGTTCTACCAGGCAATAAAGGTCGGTGCGGTTGTCACAGTAACAGTCGGATCAGCTAAAATAGAACGAAACACGCACGTAAATCAAACTAGTTGGATACATCTGATAAAACAGGCTGGATATCTGCCAGTGTATTTTCCCAGCGGACTCTGACCAGCAGTCAGAGTCTGAGTAGCACATTGCAGCTGACAGGAGATAAAAGGACCACTTTGCCACATTTTCAAATTTATCTCCATGTCGCCGAATGAGGGATATAATGTGGAAAAACAACAGCAGTTGTGTTTTAATGTTCTCTGTGTCTCTGGGGCACGGTTTCAAAATCTGATGTTCTTCCGGGAACCAGTGACATCATTGGTTCTGGGAAGAACTACAGTTGTTTTCTGTGGTGGTGCCTTCAAGGACAGTGAATTGTGGTTCTCTCAAAACAATCCACTTACTGTGCCAGGCTAGGGAAAAGCAAACAGTCGAATATAATATTGCAAAAATACTTGTGTCGGCACATTTCCATGAAAACTAGTTTCATGATACAAGGAGTAGAGAACCACTGGACCAGAGGGTCGTTACACCTGCTTGACTTTGTATTTTAAATATAGCGGACTTTGCCAACTCTGAACATAGAACACAACTTTCAGTTTGAGCACAATCCAAGTCCCCTCTCCTTGTCGTTCCTAAAGTAAAAGATTATTGTTTGCAGTTTTTAACCCCTTCATCCGTGTTTGTTTCCCAAAACCTGACAACCTTTTTTGACTGGCTGCAGCTCCCCTTTTCTATAAAAAATAAGCCTCAGTAAAGAACACTAATTCACTCAGTAACTTTGTGCCTGAAACTTTGTCTCTGTATTTACAGCCTGCATGAGCAATGAATTCTGGTTGTTGTAGGATTCCCCATGACAATGGTATGTTGAATTTTGTAGCATTTTTCGCAATTTTCTCTAGTTCCAGGGCCCCAAGTTTAAAGGTAATTGGAAACTCTACTTGCGTAGGTGACCTAGTTTTAAGAAATCATCTTATTTGCAGCAGTTAATTTCTCTTTATTTTTCTACCTATAAAGTCCTCTACATATCCTACTAATCCTTGCTAAATTTATAATCTGCAACTTCCAAAACTGTTTTTAATAGCTAAAACAGTCATAAACCAACATCAATAAATGTATCACATCATCTGTAGCCCAGAAGAGGCCAGAGAAAAAAAAAGCTACCCTTCAGTCAGTTGGAGGTTTGAAGAAATCCTACTTAACGTACTGATCCAAGCGGTATTCAGAGCAGCCAGGATTAGCGGCCGTCCTCCTGTCACACAAGAAGGTCGTGTTCTTTGCGCTTATTATACATCCACCTACATATCCATCAGGCTTTCCAGAAACCTGAACAATTCACATTTTGTTTTCTTTCTTGACATATCCCCCGCACCTATTGTGCGTCACCACACTGGAATCTTTTTGTGTTTCAGCTAACTTTAGGCTGTGTACGCTTTTCCAGGAACAAAGAAAGAGGAATTCGCTGCAGTTTATATTTAGAAGTCATACAGGAGCCTCCATGGCACGAGGCCAATGTTTATCCTTGATTGACATGAAGATAATCAAAAACAGATTTTTCTGCATACAAGAAACATTTCTCTTTAATGCTTGTTAGTTTGTCTCCAAGAGACTGTATTATTATTATATATGAGATGTAGAAATACTACACATATGAGTCATGGCACATTGAGGTTTTGTTTTTTTTATAGTCTTGTGGGAATGTGCATGGTATGAAAGGCGAGTGGGTGTGATACATGCATTAAAAAAAACTTTTGACACTATTGACACTTCCTCATAGTCTGGGAGCTGGGAAATTTGTTTCTGAATGGAATTATATTGTGCTTTTACAAGTCACTGTAAAAGCACAATTAATTAATTTATTTCCTGTCCAACACAAAGTATCTAACTATAACCTGGTTGGTTGGTGTTTGATTTTAATGACTCTTGTAAATGAAGAACCTGTGAAAGTGTCTGAACCAGATTGTGAAGGAACAAATTCATGTGTCTACTGCTAACAACAAGCAGAGATTGTGCAAGATTGTTTTAAAACAAATAGAAAACAAAAAACAAAAAAAACAAGGACAGCCAATGGGTGGAATATAAGTCTGAACGATTTTAAGAAGAGACTAAAAATTGTGATTTTTTTTTTTTTGGGGCAGATATTGCGATTTAATTTGATTATCTTTAAATCAAGATTTAGTGCACAACATTTACAAGCAGCACAGAAACTTCATCGTAGCATTAAAACAATAAGCAAATACATGAAAACTAAAGTCAAAAATTTATTTAAAATGTTTTTCTATTTATTACCAAGATACATGCTATACATAGGCTATGTTGAGTGCTTGAGCAAGTAAAAGAGCCATCTATGTCTTGACTTATACTAGATCAAAAAAAGTTTTTTTACTCAAAGTAGTGCAAGGTCACACGTGTAAAATAACCCAAAACCTGGATTATGAAAACAGCAAAAAAGTTACAGCATTGACGATGTCAAGATCCCATCGCCTGAAATCGTGGTCTTGATCTAAAATGATAGATTGTTCAGGCCCAGTGGAATATTTTTAGATTTGTGGGATGCTTTCTAATATGACATATAACATTCTCCTCCCTGGACTGAGAGAAATCCTTAAAGGGTCATTTAAAACATACAGAAAATATATTTCCCCTTACAAGTAAATGGAATCCAGCCATGTAGAGTGTTTCTTAACATGTTGAGGTATCCGCCTCTTCCTTCTGATTTAAAAAAAAAAAAAATGCATAAACTTAAAAAAAAAAGACCTCACTGTGAAGAGTCACATAGGAACTTTATGAACCAAAGTTAACTGTTGAGAATGTGTAGATTATCTAGAGTAACATTCACTATTTCTGGAAATAAATCTCACCAATGAGTTCATAAAATGTCAGTTTTCTTTGTTATGAACACTAGACCTGGGATAAAATCTTAAATATTACCCAGCAATATTATCACAGCCTGCGTGAGAGGGGGGTGGGAGCAAAATAAATAAAACATAACGGTATAAATATTTTTTTTTCAATGATTTTCTCTGCAGCCAGGACCTGCAGCTTTCTGTGAGACTGTTCCAGACATGTGGATCCTGCTTCTTCATAAAGTTTTATATTACTACACACCATGGTACATTGTAGAGTAAGCAAAGCAGTGAAGTGAAACTCAGAGTATGGCAGGCTGTGCTGAATATTAAAAAAATATAATATATATATTTCAAAACATTGAAAATCATCTCAGTCCAGACACCACAACTGAAATTACGGCAACCTTTCTTCTATTGGGATGGAGGCAGACCACTTACAGATATTTCAAACAATGAAGGAGTAATAGGAAAACTGCTTAAACACAGCGAGGTATATAAGGTTGCTAAGGTAAGTAAGTAAACATGTTTTTTGTCATTTGGTTGAACCAAACCGTGAAACTCAAAATCGGTTTTAACGGTAAAATGTCTCATTTAACAATAATGTGTTAAACACAGTGAATGATTTCCAGGAAATACTGTATGTAAATGTTAGCCCCATGTGAATGATTTATTTCCTGTAATTTGGTTTTTATTCTGTCCTAAACAACCTTAACAATAACACGTCACTATATCTTCACCGGGAAAACTAATTAGCTGGCAAACAAAGGCACACACGTCCAAATCATGATCATAAAACATGGACATACAGAAACAAAAACAAACTGAATAAAAAACAAAACTGTAAACTGTAATTGAAGCATGACGCTCAAAAAAAAAACCCTGTCTGCTCCAAATCATGACAATGGTCCCGCTATACGATGCCTTCAAGCATGATGATTATAAGCACTTCAGACATGGCCGGTCAGATTGTTCAAACTAGTTTGTTTCTAGTCTACTGACACTTTAAAGGTCCCATATCGTAGAAAATTAAATTTGAATTGCTTTTTGATAAGTAGCTTTTATTATTACACAAATACTGTCCCGTATTTTAAAATGCCCAATCCACAGAGGAAAGCACACAGCCCATATTAATAAACTGTGCCTTAAAATGTGCCATCGGGATTTATGTTAACTTGTGATGTCACAGCTATCCAGCCACACCCACCTCCTGTTTATAGCCATTCAACTCCGCCAGTCAGAGGAGAGGCTCAGTAATGTTATTGGCACAGTTCTGTTCTTTCTAAGCTCCAGAGAGGAGCTTGAGAGAAGAGATGTAAATTATACTTGTAACCACAACTATATCTTGTTAGGGATTTAAAAAACTTCATCTAAAACCAAGGAAAAGTGTAAAACGTTGGGCCCTTTCAGAAAGGAAATGTGCCCCCATTTGAAAGTTTTAACATTTCATAGTTTTAGGCGTTTGTGACTGGAACCGTCACATCCCAAATTCACCCACAAATTCATTTACTGTGATATGCGTGTTTGTCTTTCTCTTTCTCCTCCACTTTAGGCACGTATCAAGACGGCAAAGAGGCGAGTGGTGTTGGCCTCGTTGTATCTGGGAACGGGTCAGCTGGAGCAGGACCTGGTAAGAAACATGTTTAGATGATTTTTTTTTTCTTTTTCTGGAGAATTGGCTTTTTTTGAGTTTGGGCAGGTGAGAACAAGGCTGTCCGAGCACAGCCCCGAGTGCCAAATAACTGGTCAGAGATGCCAGAAAATGTGAGTCACAGTCCTCTTCCAAGAGAACCGCAGTTGTGGTTTGTTCAGAATGAAAATGTACTCCAAGCCGCCAACTACAAGGAATGACCCCTAAATGTAAGGGGTTTATGGTCATAAGGAGACCACGGTTGGCATGTGATAGCCTGCTGTTCTTCATGCTTGGAAAGCCTAGCATAACAACATTAACCCAGAACAAACCACAGTCTGGACTGACGCTCATATTCAGCTGTTTTTTCTGACTGGTATGAGCAGCAGAGAGGCCGAATTACAGAAAAAAAAGGCACAGACTAGTCAAACATGCTTAATTATAGTTAAAAGCATCTGAATCAGCCCCCGTTGCTGCCAAACTCTGTAACCTCACAGTATGATGGATTACTAGAAATGTTGAGTCAACAAGGTACAGTAAGTCCATGTGAGTTTGCTCGTAATTGGACACTGCGCAAAAAAACTCAGTTCGGTAGAAAAATGTGAGTACAGTCTGTGGGTCAGACTGAAGAATTCAAGCTGCAGGTGTAATTTCATCCCGAAACATCAACACCAGGATCAAACGATGCCCGATGGATTCCGATAGTCACATATGTGCAGCGTGTTTACTTGAACACAGGTGCAGGGAATGAGAATAATCTGAGAATTGCATGGCGAGTTTATCTATAGCACCTTTATGTACAAAAGCGATTCAAAGAGGTATTTTTCTTCTCCTTCTTTTATTTAACCAGGTAAAGAAAAGTGTGATGGGGCTTGAAACCTTCCTTTTTAAGGGTGAGCTGGCAAAGAGAGCAGCATAAACCACAATAAATGCAAAAAACATAAACAGACTCATGCGAATGTCACAATATCCAGTTATTACGCAGTGAAAGATTATAGACAGGCTCTGGTTAAGATGCTTAATCAGATTTTCCAAAACTATCTCAAATAAAACGAAACTGTTAAAAGCAACCACATTGACCGAGAGTACTTTTCCTGATTCTTTAGAATCGACATAAATCCCACACAAGCAATCAGCTCTGACCATTCCAATTGTAATCACATTTATTCATACTTAAAAGGCTATTTTCCCCATCTTTGTACCACTGTAAAACAGTGAGCAACAAGACATTTAATACACAAATTGAGAGAATATAATCAGAAATTTAATAAAGTGACGGAGTAAAGACATGCAGGATGAATGTGAAGGTGGCTTATTAAATTACAGAGGGGTCACTTTGTTCTCTCCAGTTTGAACACTGAATGGAAGAAAGTCTTCTTTTTTTCATTATCAGTTGATCTGCTGATTATTTTCATAATTAAGCAGTTGACTGCCAAACTCTGTAATAAATAATGATGATAGATTTAGGTTATTATGTTTTTTATGTTCTTATTTTCATTGGAGAAAGGGCAGGTGTTTAAATTGTCTTTTAAACTTTTTCTCTAATATATTAATATTTCCTTATCTCACAATTGTATCACTATTCCTTGTAACTGGTTTATTTATTGTAAATATAAATCTATTGAAGATTAGATTTCTCAAAGGCGCTCACCTGATACATAAATAAATCATAATAATAATTAAACTCTGACAAATGAGCAGTTGATCACCCCTGTTGAAACTTCTAATAACATTAGAAATACATGGAAAAATATTCACTTAAAGGGTTAAGATTGAGTTGAACACAATGAAGCACATTTTGTCTGTAGATTTATTGGTTGTGAGAGGTCGGGCAGGTTTAACATATAAATCCTTCTCCGCTTTAATGGATAAACGTTTTTCCTTGGAGCTCCTACTCATTGTCACATTTACTCCAGAGCCGAGCAGGAAATGTTGGTGTTCCGCAAAGAGCTCTCTACTGGAAGAAGAAGAAGAAATGTTTTACTGGCATGTATAAACATAAACAGGCTCTCCGGGTGACGTATAATGCATTTGGGCACCAGATGCAAAGTTTAACTGAAGTTTAAAAGAAAAAAAACAGAAGCACGGGTTTGATATTTGAGGGGAACAAAGAATCCATGCTTCCTACCAGAAGAGTCATTTCCTCTATGAGTGCAAAGTAGTTAGTCATGCTTTTCCCACGCTCCATAAACAGATAATAAAAGGCCTCTGGTGATTGATAAATATCATCAATAAATCAATCATCTCCTTTGGTTTGCGGCTCCTTCTTGGAGCGATCACAAATACACATACAGTAGGACAAAGTGCAAAAAAACAAAGACAGCGGTAGTTCCTAGAATGATGTGGTCTACAGACCGAGGTTTACTTTAGTCAAATGAAAGTTGCACAAATATAAAGAAAAGTAATTTTTAGGTTAAAACACTTGCTGAAAGCAGACAATCAATGTCAGATAAGGTGTAGAAGTTAAATAAAAACTGACCCATGCATCATCACACCCACTTTTCAGTCTTCTAAGAGGATATTAGCCAATCAGAAGAGAAGCAAGAAAGACCATCTTCCTGGAGCTCCAGTGAAGCTCTATAAGCAATTCAATATTAAGTTGAATTGCAAATATATCATGTTAGGGGTATCGCAACTTCAAATAAAACCCAGAAAAAAGGATACTACTAACAGCTGAAGTTAGAGTTTTGTCTAAAATCTAAAGCTTAGTCAAAGTTGATCGTATTTTGGATCCAGCAGACAGAAGACTGCGGTTCATGTTCTGTGTGAACACTGTGTGATTTAATGTCTGCTGGCTGCTTCTTCTTGTTCTGCTCCAGGTCGACTGTATGGAAGAGGCTCTGCAACACTCAGTGGAAAACAGACACGCTCCCGACCTCAAAGTCTCCGTTTTGCTGGACTACACACGCGGCTCACGAGGTCCGTGCCCGTTTCCCGGGAGATTTTCCCTCCCGCAGGTTTTGCTCAAAGCGCCACGTTCGGGCATCCTGACGGTGTTTTGTTGGTGATGTTTACCAGGGCAGGTTAACTCGAGGACCATGCTGTTGCCGCTGCTGCAGCGCTTCTCCTCTCAGATGCGGGTGTCTCTGTACCACACTCCGGACCTGAGGGGGCTGCTGAGGCTGCTGGTCCCTCAGCGCTTCAACGAGACCATCGGAGTCCAGCACATCAAGGTTTACCTGTTCGACGACAGCATCATCATCAGCGGGTATGTTGTTTCTCACGTGATTCTCTTGCCTGTTTTAATAACGAGTTTGTCTGAACTTACAGTGAGTTCAAACTTGATTCCCTGGTGTCTGTCATTACTAGGAAATGTTGTCATTGCACTTTTTGACACGCAGAAGCAATCCAAAACAACCAGAGCAGTGCCAATGTTTTGTTGTTTCCACTCAGAAAATAGCATGTGCTGCTTCTGCCAATTGTCAACTTGTAGGGAAAAATAAACCAGATACCAGATGTACCGAACATTAGAGACGACTAAACACACACATTTATGGCTTTTCTTGGCTAACTTCAAACAGAAAATATATTATACCATTTCTGCCAAGACTTAAAAGTGATTGAAATGACATTAAATCAGGTGTAACAGGTTGCACACACACCCTACAGTGTTTGTTTATTATTTAGCGATTTGTCGAGGAAATGATTCACGCAGAATGTATTTGGATGAACAGTTAAGAAAAAAGGTTGCTCAAGAAACTGCTGATTTTATCAGGACACGTTCAGATGTAGTACGCACATTCCTAAAGTACCAGCTGAACAGAAGGCAGAAGTACAAAGAAGTGAAACACAACCCAGTAAAACATTAACAATTCTTAGAAGTAAATCCGCCACACCTTCCTTAGAAGGAAATCTTTCACAACTTCCTTTTAATAACACTTTTCTAGTTCAACAACAACATAACTTTTAATACACAGGAAAAACTGAATCTTAACAGGCGAAAATATCTTGTTTTTGGTAGTTAGTCCAATGTTGAGTAGAATTATCTTATTCCAGATTATCTTATTTCATTTTTTTCCCTTGTTTGGGTCAATCTTTAAACAGGACTGACATTAAAAAATGGTTAAATTGACTAAAATCAAGAAAGAAAACCTTCAAATAAGCTAAATTATCTTCTAGTGGAATAAGATAATTCTACTCAAAATTGGACTGATTCTACCAAAAACAAGATATTTTCACCTGTTAAGATTTCAGTTTTTGCAGCGTGCTGAACATCTATTGTACCCACTGCTGTTCGAGAGCTGCCTAACATACCAGACGGAGCTATCTATTCAACAATGAACAGTGTGACCACCTGTAGCAGCGAAGAAACAAAAAAACAAGCACTCTTTGTCCGCTACATTTCAAGGAATAAAATCCTGTCGCGTGAAATTGCTCTGTGTATCACCAGTGAGTAAAAAGTTCACCGTGAACCATTCCACAGCTCCATTTTCCCCTCAGTCAGGTGGACTTGGGTGAAGGTTGGCTGCGAGATATCAAATCATCCCAACCTCTTCCCACCATGTCCTCCTCTCTCTTTTAAAAACTGCCTTACTGTCATTTCAGAGCCAACCTGAGCGACTCGTACTTCACCAACAGACAGGACCGCTACGTGCTGCTGGAGAACTGCCGGGAGGTCGCGGACTTCTTCTCGGACCTGGTGGACGCCGTGGGAGACGTTTCCCTGCAGCTTCATCCTGACGACTCAGTCAGCATGCTGGAGGGCATGGTGCACCCGTACAAAGGTAGAAACCAAACACGTGTGTGTGTGTAAATGGCCAAATGCTCATCCTCTAACATGTTTTGACACTTCATGACACTTCAGTTACTGTGAGGTTGGCCCCAGTTTTCTGCAAGAGGAGCCAATGGATTTTGCTAATGCAGCTTGAAAGCTTAGACAGGCAGAGAGACGATGGTCAAAGAGACGGACTGTGTGTGTGTGTGTGAGTGTGTGTGTGTGTGTGTGTGCGCGTGCACAGTGAGACAGACGGAGAGAGCTCTTGCGGTTGGCCAGTCGTGCAGCCGGATGTGAAATTGTCAGGATGTGTTGCACACACACACATCTGCGTGCGCGCGCACACACACACACTCTATGCTGTGTGTCCGTAACTGGAGTGCAGACTGCCAGGATGTTAGTTTGAGGGAAGAGTGACATCATGTCTACAGGAGTGAACCGCCGTGGTAACGAACACCAGGAATAGAGTTGTGATGTCAGAGTGTTGCTGGAAGACGATATGGAGTGGGAACCGAACCGCGTGCACAGTTAATTCAGAAACGCACACACACACTGGGGAAATTCTAATGAAGGACATTTGAAAGGATGAGAGATGATTTCTAGCTGCTAATTTACGAGGTGTCGTCCTGACATACCCAAAGATAACACAGTTAGGCGGCTGAGAGGCCGTCTGCTCCCCTATGACCCATTACTTTCTACATTAGGACACCTCCTTCTCGGTTATGGATTTCACAGCACGGCCACTTAACCACATGCAAAAAGAGAAGCTGTGTTAAAAGTTTGTTTGTAGCCGGCGAGCGAGTTGTCTGGCAACACACGCTGTAGGAGAACTACTGTCGCTGTGCAATAACCTGTGGTTTAAAGGGCACCGAATTACAAAACAATATGTTCTCTCAGCTCTTGTGGTATGTTCCCGTGCAGATGGTTTGGTTTTATTTTTCAAGATTTTGAGAAATCTGCAGCCACCCCAACCCACAATGGAAGTGACATTAATTTTCATACAGTATATCAATCGATTTAAACGAACGAGGGCAGCGTACGATTGACGCAGGCTAGAAGTGTCGTTCGGAAGGTGCACCCGTTGCATGAGGTTGCAATAGCATGTGTTCAGGATATGGCATTTTTTTGTAATGGCAGCTCTGCCCCCAGCAATTGAGCAAACTTTGAGGTTCAGCTACAAAATTTAGACTTTAAGACTTTAAAGGTTACAAGCCAAAATGTAGATGTTTGCTATAGCGCCACCACTTAGAAAAATTGCCTCAATCCTAGACATTTCTTTTCGTTCCCAGCTATACACACACCAAATTTAACGTCTATCGAATGAATGGTTGCTGATATATGCAAGAACATGCATGTACTAAGGTTATATGATGAGAAAATTCTGCTGGGATGTATTGTAAAAACACAGGATTTATAATCATATATAATCCTCAGACATATCGTCCCAACTGATTTTCCATCTTACGTTATTATTTTACCCTGAAACTGTTTTCATAGGGACAATTTCCACAGTAGAGAGCACAGGGATTAAAGTATTCCGGCACCGTGCCGGATTTCCTACGTGCAGTGCTTGACTGCGGAAAAAAAAATTAACTCCCTTTTGAAAAAAATATACACTACCGTTCAAAAGTTTGGGGTCACTTAGAAATTTCCTTACTTTTGAAAGTTTCTTTAATCATAAATACACCCTATACATCGCTAATGTGGTAAATGACTATTCTAGCTGCAAATGTCTGTTTTTTGGTGCAACATCTACATAGGTGTATAGAGGCCCCTTTTTCTTCAGCCATTCAGAGGCAGACTTGCTGGTGTTTTTTGGATCATTGTTCTGTGGCAAAGCCCAAGTTCATTTCAGTTTGAGGTCACGAACAGATGGCTGGACATTCTCCTTCTCCAGTTTTTTTTGGTAGAGAGCAGAATCCATGGTTCCAAGTCTTCCAGGCCCCAGCCCCCATCACACTACCACCACTATATTGGCATGTTGATATGTTCTTTTTCTGAAATGCTATGTTACTCTTTCAGCAGATATAATGGGACACACACCTTTGGAAAAGGTTTAAATTTTGTCTCGTCACACCATATTTTACCAAAGGATTTAGGGATCATCAAGATGTTTTCTGGTATAATTGAGACAAGCCTTAATATATGAAATATGAAGCTCTGGATCAGACTAAGTCATCTATCAGTGCACAAAGCCTGACACCCTGATCTTTCCCCAGATTAAGATTTATTATCACTACACTATATTAATCATGTGTGAGTGCTGTCGATGCTGATTGGCTCTCGTGGTGCACACTCCCTCTCAAAGCTCTCTCCTCATGCCAACTCACTCCATCTCTCATGCACCTTTCCTGCAGCCTGTGGGAGTACCTGAATGTCTGGTTTTATTTTTAAACTTCAACTAATTACACCTAACTAATTACCCTCATTAACTAACTGCAAAAATGTTTAGGTAACATACTTTCATTACAGTGGAGCTCCACTCCCCATCCGTCTGCAACCAGACACTCTTGCCTTAATCTGCAATCAATTCTACAATCATTTTGACGCTGCAAATGTGTGGCCACGCCACAGATTACCACCCCCATGCCCTCATGTACCTACATAAACAAAAAAAACAAGTTCAGGCTCAGGATTGTTTTTTTTTGTTGTTGCTTTTGTCCCTGAGAGCAGTTCTTTACAGCTGCGGTACAGTTGATGCTGCTACACACACTTGTGATTAGGTGAAGTGACCCTTTAAAACTTTAGGTAACCATAGCAACATTATTTCTGCCTGCTGGTACATAACCCAATAACTCCCACTGGGTAAACTGATTAAAATCAAGCTTTAAATTTGTTATGACCCTTGTGTTTTGTGTAATTTGAGTGATTTGCCCCTTTTAATGTTGTACTTGGTTGTAGTGGTGCATTTATTCTGAATGACGTTGACCAGAAACAACAATCAGTCTTGGATCCCAGGACACTGTGACCCAGAGAATAGATCGACCCGAAGTCTGAAACACACTTCACTCACAAAGGTTTTGTATGTCTTGTGCGTGCGTGTGTCTCATGGCAACCAGGCAACCGGCAGGACTTCTCGGCCGTGGCCAGGAAGCGGATCATGGAGGTCGTCACCACAGCCCACATGCGGCAGCAGCTGCTGAACCAGTCCGAGGGCTCTGAGGACGAGGAGATGAGCGAGGAGGAGGAGGACACCTGGGTCTTTCCGCTGGTCCAGATGAAGCCTCTGGGGATCCAGGTGGATGAGCAGGTCACACAGGTGAGCTGATTGGCTCTGCCACCACAAAATTGCCATAATTGGCTGCGTTATTCTTCTTTACTAATTAATTTAAATGCATTATCATGTTAAATTAGTAGGGTTGTCAAAGCCTCGCTGACCTGCCTGCTCTTAAATAATAAATTTAATCTTGGGATGTTCCAGACATGTGACTAATAGGATAATTCCTGAGTAATAAACCATAGATAAATATTTGGACATTTATTCTGGCTTTGTTAGTCACATATTCTGGGAATGAACATGATAAAATGAGCCTCAGTGCAATATAATGTAATAAAATGCAACACCACCACAAAGTGTGGTCTGAAAAACGAGTTTCACTTCTGTATCTTGTAACGTTATGCTACTGAAATTGTTTTAATTCAATAGTTTCTTAGATTTTCTTTAGCATGAAACATATTATAATTACTGTACATACAGTATGACTTCTCTTTTTATAGTTTTGACCCTTCTTGTAAAAGGAACCCAGCAGTTTAAACAGCTTTCACAGACTTTCTCTCTCTTGTAGCTGTGAGACTGCTGTAGTTTACAGTAAACAAAGTCTTCTTATGACCAAAACAGAATATATTCATATAATAAAAGATTAGATTAGATAGGACTTTATTGATCCCTTTGGGAGGTTCCCTCAGATTGTGACCAGAAATGAGCAAACATGATTATGGTAAAAAAACGTCTTATTTATCATTATCAATGTAAATTTATCGGATATGTTTTAGTCATATTCCTCAGCCCTATAATGAGTCCTATTGAGGGAAGACAGCTGTAATAAAAGAGTAATAAATACCTTCTCGCCATAATTGTTACCAGCTCCTTTTCCCACAATAAAAGAAAGCTGTAACGTGTCTTTCTCCACGTTGCGTCTCCAGCGGCTGCTGACAGACGCAGGGCCGGACTCCACCGTGTTCCTAACGTCGGGCTACTTCAACCTGACCAGGGCGTACATGCGGCTGGTGCTCGGGTCCGGATCCAGCTACCGCATCCTCACCGCCTCCCCGGAGGTCAACGGGTTCTTCGGGGCCAAGGGCGTCGCCGGAGCGATCCCCGCCGCCTACATCCACATCGCCAGACAGTTCTACAACCAAGTGTGCCGGCTGGGCCAACAGGAGAGGGTCCACCTGCACGAGTACCACAGACACCAGTGGACCTTCCATGCCAAAGGTGAGATGAAACGCGCTTTGCCCAATATTGAGCACCAATCGTTTGGGCAACCCTGGTCCTGGAGAGCTACTGTGGCTGCACGTTTTTGTTCCAACCAAGCAGGAACACGCCTGATTCTACTAATCAACCATTAGGGCCCTTGCTATGAAGCTTCATTACTCGAATCAGGTGTGTTCATGCTTGGTTAGAACAAAAGCCTGCACCCACAGTAGCTCTCCAGTACCAGGGTTGCCCACCCCTGATTAAAACTATAAAATTAAATTAAAGTCATTCAAATTTTCAGGTCTCTTTTATATAGTGAGAATCTACTGGCATATGTATGTATGGTTTCGGTTAAAAAAAATAAAATAAACGCTTATTTATTTTATACTGGCTGTTTATCATTGTGGGCATGTGCGAACAATCTGTCATCATCACAAGAAGTAAACTAAGGGCGTTCAGAGAAGTTTGAAACCCTGGCTTTTGGATTGAAGCAAGCATTTTTACATCCATTCATCAAGTTTTGGACCATCAGCTACGTTTAACAGACACCCCATGTCAGAAGCGGATAAAATAACAGAAAATCTGAAAAAAAAAACATATGTGCCCTTTAAAATAGCCTATCATGCTTCATCAGTGCCAAAATGACGCCTTTAAATTCCTTCTTGGTCTGACTCAAAGTCCAAATCCCAAAGATACTCTGTTTAAAATGATAAAACAGCAAATCTGATCATTAAAATGATCGTTTCTACAGAGATTATGAGCTAAACTAGGACTCATTATTCAGATTAGTTTTGTTTGGCTCAGTGGAAAGAATAGAACTCATTACTCTCACTGATCTGCTGCTTGCCCGGCTGCTCTTCTCTTGTGGTTGCAGTGGTATGTTGCGTGAGAGAAGGCGGCTTGTACAGTCATCCTGTCGTAGCCTCGGGACAAGGATGTACACTCACTCTCATTCTTTTGGGTTTTGGATCAACGTTGGGGATTTCTGCATGTGCTTCCTCTTTAGTTGTGGTTTTTAGCCGACAGAAATCCCGACTGGAAACGGCTTTCTGAAGCATTATCTCTTCACCGGGCTCACTCCTCTCTTCCCCTCCTGCAGGTCTGTGGTATTACCTCCAGGGGCAGGACCGGCCTTGTCTCACTCTAATTGGCTCCCCTAATTTCGGTTACCGCTCGGTTCACCGTGACCTGGAGGCCCAAATCGCCATAGTAACAGAAAACGAGGAGTTGCAAAGCCAGCTGCAGGAGGTTCGGCTGTTTTTTTTTTTTTCTCCCCCCACCCCCCTTTTTCTCTTCTCCTCTAACCGCAGCCAGAGATGATGATGAATTACTGTGTGAGCTGTACTGAATAATACACATCTGTGTTTCACGCTCCCGGCCTCCCAGGAGCAGGAGATGTTGTACGAGCGCTCCACAGAGGTGTCCAGCTCCACGTTTGAGCGACCGGACCGCCACGTCAAGCTGTGGGTGAAGCTGGTCACTCCGCTCCTTAAAAACTTCTTCTGAAGTGCCATCAGGTGCAAACACACTCACACACTCACTAAACATGAATCTATCTACATGTAGAGCAGGTCTCTTGCTACAAAGCCCGTCATGTTTCTACAGTAGCCCAGAATGGACAAACTAAACAGCTCTAGTGACAACCTTGGGGTATTTGTGCCACTGTACCTTTTTAAAGGGCGAGAGACACAGATTGAAGACTGTGTCTCTCACCCTTTAAAAAGTCTTATATATTTACTTATCAATTTATTATTATTAATATAAAAGCAACCAACTCAGCTCTGTGGTTCCTCTCAGGCTTTATTGTCTTTCAGCTCATTCTTCTGTTTTATGGGCCTCAGTTTTACTGTTTTAGTTCAGTCTATAAACTCTCAACCCAAAAGAGCTCACACTGGAGAAGCTAGTGATTGATGGGCATTTTTTGATACCGTAAATTATCGAATAATAGCACAGTTTCAATTTAAATGGGTGCAGGTGTCCATTTTAATAAATAACCACCAGTTCCAAATAAAGGCTGATTCTGATTTATCTTTTTTTTTTAAAATAATAAATAAATCAAGGAAGAAGATGTGACCACTTTTTCTTCTTCACCTTTTTTTCTCAGATTACATTAAAAAACACACACGTGTGTAGTATTGTTTAATTGTCGATCGCCAGTATGATACTGTAATCTGAGTTTAGAAAAATGTTTACAGCAGTCAGACTGATTTAATAAAAGAATTTGAGTAAATTATATTTTTCCAGTTTTGCTGAGCAAGATTTCTGTCAGGAAGGAATTAATCGCCTGTCCCAAATTGCCTGATCTGTTAAGTGAAACAAATAAACACCCCGGTTATTATTTGGTAATTTACAGCATGTCATTTTTTTTTAGAAAAATAATATAAACAATGAATTGATTTTAAAAGTTGTTGCAGATCTAATTTAATCATAACCAGCAGACATGATGGACTAAAACTATAAAAACAAGACCAAAGTTTTGATGATTTGGTGAGTGTCTGTGATTTGTGCAAAGTAGACAACACACACACACACACACACACACAGAGTAAAAAAACAGGCTGTGGTTTCTTAGAAATGTCTGTAGTCATTGTGGCGAGGACCAAATCGCAGGTCCTGTCCTCGTCTTCCCAGCAGCAACGATCAGCAAAGCGCGAGTAGGACAACGTGTCGGCTGATTCACCGCTGTACAGAAGTGAGTCAGCGCGGTGTTATGTTAGTGTTTGTTATAGTGGTGGTTTGACAGTGTGGTCTGCGTTACCCTGAGTCCTGTCAGGACTTGATGAGCTGGAGTCAGAGAGTTCAGCGACCGTGAGTCAACAGGCCACTTCTGCTCTCGCTGGAGCAGTGAAGAAATGTCAATGTTTTCTGAACTTTGTTTTTACGAAAACAAAGCGCAATGTAAAGGTTCACTGACTGCAGGGTGACGTAGAAAAAAAAGAAAGAGACACTGAAAATGTGGAACAGCCTCAAGGGAAGACGTGTTCTTTTCACAAGTTCTATCCAAAGGGTATGCTGTCAAGATCGCAGCCTGAAGATGGAGATAAAGTTAGTCATCTCCTTTTTTGTGATGTGTGTTTCTCAAAACAGGAAGAGTTAGGCTGGATAGTGACGGTAAATGGGTGGTGTCTTATCACTACTTGGACAGATTAAAGGCAAAACAAAAAGTTCTTGATCCGCTGCCAGAAGGAAGCAGTCAGTAAATGTATCATCTTTCAGAATCGGAGCCTTATTCTGATGTGAAAATAACTCGCAGACAATGAGTTCAGCTGGAGTACATTTGGATCCATTGTTTGGTAAAGGACAACTTCTGGAAGTCCTGGTTTTACCATCATGATGACACAAACATGGGGGGGGGGGATCTATCTGTTCTCGCACAAAAAGTTATACGAACTCTGAACATGTTTGACTCAAAAGACACAGAGACAAAACAGTTGTGAAATCTGATCATTTCCTTCCAACAACCTGCTGCAGTGTACAAACTATTTAGGTAAAAGAACAGAGAATTTAAAACCTCTTCTCCCGAGGCAGTTTTTTTATTTTAAACATATTCTATACACGTCTAAATGAACTAAAAAAGCAGAATACATTCAGATGTATTGTCTGTTTTTCTCCACTGAGCTTTTAGAGGTTTTTAGGTAATTTGTCATTGTCCAAAAACACATCAGTGAGCTGTTGACAATGGCTGACATGTTCCTTCGTCACCACAAAAACATACTGCGGTTTATTTTGAGTCAGTGCCACTTAGAAATAGTCACTAAAGCAGCAAATGTGTATTAATCCACTGCTAAAGCAACAAATTCATTTCTGGGGCTGCAACTAACGATTTTCCCTTTCAATTCATCGGCCGATTTACTTTCTCAATGAGTGTCAGGAAATACCATGGCAACTTCCCAAAAAGTGCATACAGAACATTGGATTATACAAACACCAGATAGTCACATTTGATGGTGAAATTTTGGAATTTTTGCTAGGAATTTATAAGAGGGGGGAAAACTGCAGTGTCCAGCTTCTTCATGAACCAAACAACACATTTGTGACACAAAGTATGAAGGTACAGTGAAGATTTATCATCATTTAGCAACATCCATGGGAGCAGACATGGCAGAAATGGAACATAATACAGACAGGACCCAACTTACCAACATGATAGGTTCTGCGAGGTTTTCCGTCAGCTGAATTGTTCATAAGTTCTTACATTTTAATCAATAATTGATCTATAATTGCCCGAATCTTTTTTATTATTTTGACCATTTGTCATTTTCTACAAATAAATGCTCTAAACGATAATATTTTTTATTTGGAATTTGGGGGAAATGTTGTCAGTAGTTGATAAACTCAAAAAAAAAATTCTTTTGCCCAAACACATACCTATAAGTAGTAAAATCAGTCTCTTTTTTCCAGAACTGTATGTTTTAATTAGAATATTATTCAACCAAGGTAATAATTGTGTTTTATTACTTTAGGTTTAGCTGTTTTTAATTTACATTGGGAGCAGGTCTCTCTTCCTGAAGCCCTGTTGGTTGCAATCTGTAACCTCACCACTAGATGTCGCCAAAAATACAAACTGTACCTTTAACATCAGCAGGAACAAATGGGAGCGACAGGACGGGGAAGTTATTTACAGCCGGACCTATGCATTGTTTTCACAGAATTTGTTGACAATAAGAAAATATGTGTCATGTCAGCATTATCCTTTTCCACAGATCAGATTTCAGCAGCAGTTCTTACTGAACACGGCATGAATGAGAAAATAAAGTGAAGATGGATTTCTAATATTCTTACTTATTATATACTCTATTATATAAAGCAAATGTAAATGGTATGTATCTAGCTCAAGCCAAGCAGCTTCTGTCCCTGATTAGACTTTTAAATTCAGTTTTAAACATTTTTAATGTGATTTTATTATATTTCAGGTAATAATTATTTTCTTGTCTGGGCTATAAAATGGCAGAATGCTGTCATAGAGAATTTAGCTTCTTTTTTTTTTCCTTTTTCTTTCAAAATGTTTGTAGAACAGTTCAAATAAGCTGCATTGTTTTGACTGAGTGGTTTGTAGAGCAGTTTGTTCACTCTCACTTGTGCTTCGTGTCCATCTGGAATTGTCACCTGTGTACTTTGCCGCTTATCTCTTTATTTTCCTGACAGAGGAAAAAACAAAACGCGGCCGTCCAACAATAGCTTTGCCGGTTAAAAGGATAAAAAGGTCCTTATCGGCAGCGCAGGCTGCGCCTATTGTTAGAAACTAGTGACAACAGGTTGGAGCCTCTCCAAACTCTTTTCACTGTTACGTCACTCAGTCTCGGTCCTGAGGGCCAGCAGAGTTTCAGCCGACATCCGGCAGCATCGCCGTGAATCCGCCTGCAGGCAGATGTCATAGAGCTGCCTGCCCTCTAGTGGGGAAACTCGGATTTCCCACCGTGGTGTCATGCATTGAACTAGACGGTTGTGAACCTTCCATACATCTAAAAGGCAGTGGATATTAGAAGTCTACACACGCCTGTTAAAGTACCAGGTTTTTATGACGAGCTTCCAACACATCAGAGGGATCTCATCGTCAGTCAGATATTAGTCAGGTGAAGAATATGAAGGGAATTTCCAGGGAATTAAATATACCATGTAAAGACAGTGAAGACATTCATCATCAAGTGGAGAAAATATGGTGCAACCTTAACATTACTAAGAACAGGATGTCTGTCCAAAGTTGGTAAGACACGAAGAAAACTGGTCAGGGAGGCTGCGAAGAGAAAAATTGAAGGAGCTGCAGGAATATCTGGCTAATTAAAGTCAAAGGTGTTGCAACAAATTATTAGTTTAAGGTGTGCATATTTATGCAATCAGGTTATTTGATTTCCTTTAATAGGTTTCAGTTATTTATTCAATCGAGTTATTATATTATTATTATATTTATATACAATAAAATCCAAGGAGACCGTGATGTCAAATTAAAATCTGAATTAATGGAGAATAGGAAAAATAGGTCATTAAATAATAGTATTAAGAAAAATAGGGATTAAAAGATTATATAAACAAAAAAATGAATTTACAGAAGACGCTCCAAACAGCAGTGATACAGAGTGCTTCTTTTAAAGGCCTGTCTGCACAGGTGTGTTTTTAGAAGGGATTTAAAAGATGAAACAGCTTTAGCTGCTCTAACTCAGGCAGGTCATCCCACAGAAAGCACAGTCACCTTTAGTCTTTAGCAGCCAGAGGATCCAAGGCTACGTTCTGGTTTACATATCAACAATATAGCTGAGGTCTGGAGGCCTTGTTTTAGAAGTTCTCAATAAAATCAATCCTAAATCTAAATTGATAATACAGTCTCTACATTTGGTGCCACTTAAAACCCTCACTGTGGCGTTTTCAACGAGCCGGAGACATAAAAATAATCATTTTTGACTGAGGCAGGCAAATAATGTTGCAAGAGCAAAAGGAAAAAAAAGGCATGAATTACTTTCTCTAAATCTGTGTTCAATTTGTAAACAATCCGTGGTTCCAGCTTCTCAAATGAGAGGTTTTACTTCTTTGTATCACATTAAACTGAATATCTTTTGGTGCCATGTCAGTCAAAACAGACATTTGATAAATTTATCGTCCATTCTGGGTTCGGCCAAAGCAAGTAATCTGGAAAATACATAATGGGTTATAGTCTGTGAGCTATGACCAGGTCAGCCCAAAGAGTGATAGTTTTAGGGCTTTAAGAGGTAAAAAAAAAAAAAAAAGAAGTGTTTTTTCAGTTTTCCTCTCCTGTTAATCTCCATGCGTCTGCTCAGATTTATCTGTCGACTCTGTCGGGAACCGCAGCTGTATTTTCATTTTTCTGAAAGATAAATCAAAGACAATCTCACAAAAACCTGAAACAATAATTCAGCAACTTTTCACAGTTAAAACTGATGTGATTCTGGATCAGAAAATATTCTGCTGTTCTGTTCACTTAAATGGTACAAAGCTATGAAAAAAACAACTATATTCAGATACGTTTATATATATTGTTATTTTACATAATGTTTCTTATAATGACTATGTTTGACTATAAAGCAACACATTAACAGATAAGACACTGTTGCAAAATGTTAATCATTTCATGTCAATCACTCCTCTTTTGGGGAAATGTCTGAAAATAAGTGTATATAGTGTAAATAAGTAAAGTGCTGCTACAAATATCAGTTGTATGTTCACCCTTTTAAGGCTAAGAGCTGCTAAGTCTATGACTGTCATTTTATCCTTAACCCATTTAAGCCCAGATTTTTTCCAATTTTCTTATGTATATAATTATATTTTAAGTATAAAAGGACAGTTATAGACTTAAAGGCTCATAGGCTTCAATGGGTTAATTTATCTCTGTAATTTGTTTGAAGAAAGTGATTCATTCACACCGGACTGTAGGGACGTCGCTAAAGACTCAACAAAATGCCTTTTTGTCTGTTTTCATGTTGACCAGGAGGCCGACGGCTTCAGTCTCTTCACTCCTTGGTGGAGAACACTCAGAACGCTCCAGCATCCTGGGAGTAGATGTCCTCAGCTTCACCTCAGCTAAAACTCATCAATCTGTCCCAGGAAGCGACCGACACTAACACGCACACACGAGCAGATGTACGTGGTTTAACCTGCATTTCTGTCAGTCAGGTCATTTAAACATTAAGCGGACATCATCACACTGTGAACTTCTGGATTTGTAGTTACAAAAAAAAACAAACAACTCACTACTTCTACGGTACATACATCTGCACACGCATGTTGCATGTGTAATAAAGCAATAGAGACTGGATCGGTGAAGGGTGGGATGTAAACAGACGGGTGTGGTGAAGCATTACAATCCCTCAAGGAGCCTTAATTATAGTTTTTAAGAGCTCTTACTGTGCGTTTACAGCTCTGCCGACAGCAGTAATCAAAGTTAACTGTACAGTGTCTTTGTGTTATTATCTTTGTAAATTAAAGGACAATGTTTTTAAAATTACTTTAAATGTGTGATTGATAGTTTGTGGTTTTTGTTGTTGTTGCAGCAACATATAAAGACAACCAGCAAAACCTTTTTTTTCTGTGATTATAAACATCTAGGTGTTGTTGCATGTTTTAAAACCCTCATTCCAAATGCAAAAAGCCTGTATTCACAACCTGTGCCCGAAAAGTTGTAATTATTTAGTCATTGCTCACCCTACATTCATAAATATTCAAAATCATCATCCAATCAGATGAGAGGTTTAATTATATTAATGATAGAGCCGCAAAACGGGCCGTTTCTTCTAGAGCTCTTGAGAGAGGAGATGTCAAACTATAATGAGATGATGTTTGGTTCTTAAAACCACAAATGTATCTAGTCAAGCATATCCCAACTTAAAATAAAATCCAGGAAAAATGTGCCTTAAAAGATAGAGCTGCAAAGATTGGTTGATGATAAACATCCCAGGTTATTCTTTGAGCAATAATAGCCAAAAGTTCTTTGGGTCTAGCGTCGAAAATGAGACCATTTTCTGTTTGGCCCTATTCAAATAATGTCATTTCTGATGAAATTGAGTTTTTGACCTAAATCATCTCTGGTAAAATCACCTTAATCCTGAGTTGAAAGGACCATACTGTTTACACCCTATAGGACAATGACTATTTTACTGAGGCCGTTTTAGTCGTACAAAATAAGCAAATTGAGGACATTGTGGATTTCTGAGAAATCGTGATACTTTTTCATTCAGTTGAGAAAATAATCATCTGATTTATCACCCTAGTTAAAAAAAACAGCTCAAAGTGTTACACCATGTCTGCAAAAATTGTTTAACTGTTCTAATCAATATATATATTTTTTTACTTTTGACAATGGCTCTTGTGACTTTGATGGGAAAAGGCTCCCTCAGTAATGGATTCACAGTAATTATCACTCGACTACAGCTCCCCATGTTTTTCAGCTCATTCATTGCTCTTATATCGTTTCACAGTTCAGACTCAACTACCTGCTCAGACGGATCAAGTTAGTGCCAAAACTCAAAAGGAATGACTGTGTGATCATATCTGCTGGATGCTAAGATAAGGAATCTTTTAGAAATCGTGTCCATTCAAAACATTTTTAAAGCTTTTGTTAATAATAGTCATCACAACTCAATTGTCGTCAAACTACAATTACAGAACAGGTTAAGTATTTGGTTACAGATCTAATCCCATCTTGCCTTTGTAATTGTTTCTAATACCCAGAAAATGCACAAGATCATTTTTCTTTTGTGAAACGCTCCTCTGATCTTACAAATTCAGACTTGAGTAATTTGCGCCTGTGTTGTGACACTTTGGTTCTTAGACGTCATTTACTGTAGCTCATTAAGTTGGTTTTCTGTCACAAGAATATGTGATAATTTGTCCTTGAGGGGGAACTTCCCTGAACTGCCTGGAGGCTGAAGTTTTAATCTCTTCGGTAAATCTCAACAGCACGGAACACAAGCTCTTGAAACATGCAACGTGATGAGATCTACTTTAGATAACAAGTAGGAAATAACCACATGGGAGGTCATGGTGACAGCATGGAAACATCTGGAGCTGTAAAGATGCAGGACTAAAAAGGAAGAAGATACTACTTGCTTTGTTTTGCTCATATGAAACTAAATTCAATCACATGTTGCATTGATACGAACGTACGCTACCATTCACCTAGAAAGTCCCTTATTTTTGAAAGAAAAGCGCTGTTTTTTTCAATGAAGATAAATAAACTAATTAGAAATACACTCTATACATTGCTAATGTGGTAAATGACTATTCTAGCTGCAAATGTCTGGTTTTTGGTGAAATATCTACATATGTGTATAGAGGCCATTTTCTAGCAACTATCACTCCAGTGTTCTAATGGTACAATGTGTTTGCTCATTGCATCAGAAGGATAATGTAATAAAATATTCTATTCAATTTACAACTCATTCTTTTTCATGTATGATTGCGGCCAATAACTGTATTTGGAACGTGTTTGACTCCTGACAAAAGTTGAATGAACAATATTCATTTGCAAACTTTTAATGAGACAAAACTGAAAACAATAAATTACAAGAAATCTAGATAAATAAATATTTAACTATGCATTACCTTCATTTCCATAAATACGGCTTTGACAAAAGAGCAAACAGAAGTAAGAAAACAGGCTTAGAAAAAAAGAGCATGTATATGGAGAATGAGACTAAACACATCATCACAGACGAGTCCTGAATCAGAGACTTACTTTCATCCGGTAGATATCTTCCTGAAGAGTTTAGGTGTGGGATAACATTTATCGCAACTGATGAAAATGGAGATGATACTTTTGTAACTTAAAGAGTACATAAAAGTATCTCAATCTCATTAAGGTATAATGTGATTCTTCCAGTAAGTGTCCAGCATTTTATCTTAACTCCTGCCATTTTAATGAATTTTTTTTAAGTTTATTTTATATCAAACCTCAGTTTCTTTTTCTCTACTCATCTGTAATTGAACAAAAAAAATATTTGTGTCACGCATTTTTTCCCCCCATTCTGCTTCTCTCCGGGAGAAGTAGATAGAAAACAATACTGAGTCTTGTGAAGGGGTTCGAAGTAAATCTGTCATTACAGCAGATTTGAAGAAGCGGGTCCTAACCAGAGGGCACAGCGTCAGGGTTACAGTCCTGCACAAGTTTGCTTTTCTAAAAGGATGTTCGAGGATTTAAAAAAAAAAAAAAAAAAAAGGTTTACGGTTGAATAGTCTCTTCTAGAGATGTGAAGTTAAATATTCAACATCAAGTCAAACTGGTAAAGAAAGAAGTGTCTGAAGGTACAAGAGTTCAAAAAAAGGCGACAAAGGAAAAGCAGAATCCTTTGTCAGGTCCAAGCATTTCTGCAGTGGGACGGGTATCGGGTCCGGTTCTGCATCGATAAGTCAAACCTGTGCTTGTTGTTTTAATGTTAGATCCACAGCGGCTCTACAGGCCCTTCAGGGTGGAGACCTTCTTCTTCCGAGCAGCCAGCATCTCGTAGAACGGGTCTTTGCTTATTGCAGCTCTGCAGGTGAGAAACATGAAGAAAAGTTTAGACAGAGCAGACAAACCCCCCCAAAAAATAAACCGGAATTTATATGCGACTCACTTGATGCTGTTGATCCATTCGTCCTTCTCCTCTGTAGTCGGAGCGGAGATTCTGTAAAAAGTGTGGTTGCCCTCGACAACACGGCCGTCTGCTTCCGTCTTACAGGCTTTGATCACCTGATCTTTGTGGTCTGGGATGTACAGCTCGAAGCAGTTCTATGAGAGAGAGAGAAGCACAAATAAAGCAACTGGAAACTACTAAAATGTACAAAAAAAACACGAATTCGATGTGTTTCAGGCTGCAGGGAATAAATCATTTCCTGACGAGACGATGTTAAAACAAGTCTTAAAGAATTGATTTGTGGTGGGAAAGTCTGTATCTGAAAGCACCTGCTTTAAAGATGAAAAGTTTTATTGAGGCTACTAATGGATATCTACCCACAACTAATATATCAGCACGTTATGGGGGAAATGTGATGTTTTAACATTATTAAGCCATTACTTCATAGTTCTAAAACAGAAAAGGCACTCCAAATAAAGATATGATGGCTGTGAATTTAGCCCTGATGAAGACCATCAGTGGTTCAAACACGTTTTAGTGATTTAGCCTCTACAATAAAGAGTTTTAATTCATCATTTCCTCACTTGTCACATCTTTATTTGTAGTAGATTGCCTTTGTTTTATCACTGTTTTTCCTGCCTTTCAAGAGTACCCTACATATTTGTTATCTACATTTTACTAGACAGAACAACCAGTAATCGTTTGTTTCCTGCATTACATTATAGCTGTTTTGGTTTTGTTTTAGTAGAAATTCTCAATTTAGATGTTTACCTTTTTGGGATATTTATTCTTCTAGCTCTTCCTTGTTTTGTGGTAGTTACTGAACATTTTGGGATATTTTTTAAATCGCATATCTGCCATTTCAATCCCTTTTTTTCCTGACATCACACTCGAGCTTGATAACCTGAGGCAGCAGTAAATCACATGACAGTAAATGGTAGAGAGATAAGAAACCACTTTACCGGTTTCTTGGAGTCATCGACTTCTCGGATACTCAGATTTTCCAGTGGAATGATCCCTCTGGGTTCTTTATCCTTATAAACACAGCGGAGAGAGAATAAATGACACTGTAAGAGATCTAAGTATAAGTTGCATAAGCCGTCGTACGGTATTTGGGGATACTTCTGCAGCCAAAATAGGAATTACTTACAGTCGTGTACTCAAAGTAGTAAAGGCAGTTGTCTGTAAGAATAAACCAGCGTCTCTTCCAGGTCTTAACTCGTCCACCTGAGAGAGGTGAGTGATGACGGAAAAGTAAAAACAGAAAACTTCTATTGGAGCCGTTACAAAAAGCTGGATTTCTTATTCTGAGGGCGACACTCATAAGCACACTGATCAGCAGGTTAAATGAAGCCTAATGATTGGAAAGACGAAAGCTGGGGTTACACACGGGTCAGTGGGGTCCAGCAGTCAGATGCGGATGTGAACCTGCTATTTGTTCACATCGGTACTCAACAGCACACAAAGCGCAGGAATGAACCGTGTTCATTCTGAATATGCAAAAGCTAATGTGCACACAGCCATAGTGGGGTAAAGTGCAGGGGAGGGGCGGCTCAGAGGCAAAGCGGTGCATTAAAGCTGGAGAGTTTGAGCTTTTAATTCACTGTACATACCTCCTGAAGTCAAAACATGGAACACAAAAAGAAAAATATCAAAACAAATTCATTATACATTACATGACAGATGCAAAAGAGCTGCTCAACAGTATAAAAATTGCCCAAAATGTCAGTTTTGAGTTTGTCTCCCTCCTGTTAAAGATGTTGCTATATATCCAGTCCAGTAGAGGGCGACGCAGCTCACGCTGACCAATGCAGGCTGGATAGATCCAATCTGAAGGATTTAAAAAGGACTATTTCTCACCACATGGATGGACGTACCGAGTTTGAGCAGCCAGCCCTCTCTGTCAGGGTTGAAGAAGGTGTGTGTGAGGTCGTTCCCGTCGTCCTCTGGGATCTTGAAGGGTTCATTCTTGATGCTGTCGTACAGGTTCTACACAGAGGGACAAATAAAAGAGTAGGGGTTTGGAAATGTTATAGATTAGTGGGTGGTGTCCCAGCATGAATACAGGCAGGATACTTGTGGACTTTGCCGTTTACATGAAAAAATATTTTATATGGATGTAGTACACAATTAGCATGAATATAAATGAACAAAAAAATTCTTTGCTGGTATGTCTGTGAAACGGGCCAGTAAATAGGTATTAAGTTTTATATAAATGGCCTTAAAAACACTTGAATTGAACATGAAAAAACCTGTAAGAACTCTGCCTTTTGTGCCGTTTGAATAAAAAAAATATTTTAAAATGAAGCTCCCAGTGAGTTGAAGTTTGAATAAAATGAACTGACCCTGAGCAGGTCCTCCGGCAGGTCTCCTCCATCATTGATGCCTCTGTTCATTGCTGTAAATCTCTGAACAGTCGGCTTGTCCTTCACGTTGGGGTTGTGTAAACTGGTGTTCAGCATGATCACAGCAAATGACAAAACGTAACAGGTATCTGTAAAACAGAGAAGATGTGTGCATCAATACAGGGTTTCATCATTGAAATAAATAAAGCTTTTGCTCCTTCATAGATATTTTAGCAGATTTAAAGAGAAAATTACTGATTAATTACTGATAATTACTTAATTTTAGAACTGATAATTTCCTCACTACAGCAAATTATCTATTTTTGCAAGTCAAGTCTGTACATTTCTCAAAATGTTGAAATACTTGATGTAAAAAACAATATTTCATGGGGGTGATTCGGTCTTCTTTGACAAAAACATGTTCTTTGACTGGAAACCTGCCTCTGTTTGTCAGAACACAGAAAGATGTACCTGTGCTCTGAAACACCCCGGGGTTACAGCGACAGTATCGCAGGGCGAAAGCCTCCATCATGCGGTCGATCTTCTGAGCCTCGCCAGGCAGCCTGAAGCTCCACAGGAACTGCCTGAGAGCCTGAACCAGGTTCAAGTCTGTGAACTCGTGTAATTGCAGGAAGGCGTGCAGAACCTCGATGTTGAAGTCATCTCTGCACAACATGCGCGGTCCCACACAAACACAACACACACGGGGGGAAAAAAATGACAATGAAAAACAGGATCATCAACTGAGTGCAGCTCTGCTCAGCTCAAAAAGAGAAGGATGAGATGTGACAAATCAGATAAAAAACTGATTTATGGATGAGCAGCTAAGCTCATATATTGATAACACCTGATTTGCCCTCAATGCAAGAAATTATCCTGTGTTGAGAACTCCTTGGGTCTATCGTCATTATTTCTGATGAAGAATAGCTGAGAGGAGAATCATTAGTCTCGCTCACCTCTCCCCCAGGTAGTCGCCAATAGCCGTCTTATTAAGCCCCTCCCCCTTGTAGAGAAATTGGGCGATGTCATCGCTGGTGTTTTTCAGCAGGGAGCTGTCAATCAAGAATCGGATCCCCTGAGGAGGAAAAGCAGCAAATCAGACCTCATGTCGCAGCCTGGATGTCAGAATATACACTTGATATGAGGACAGGTGAAGAGTCTTTGTCCAGGTTTCTGGTGGAGAGTTATGTGCAGCACTTCTTGGTTGGGACCACCACCTCCCCTGAGCATCTGGTGGTTGCCTGGCAACTGATGGACGGCATGAAATAGTTGGAAATTCTTGCTTTTGCAAACAAGATAGAGTGCGATAAGCAAGCTTTAAAAGTAGATTTTTATTACATTTTGACAGACGCAGGCTAGCTGTTTCCCCCCCGTTTTCAGTCTTTGTGCTAAGCTAATTAGCAGCTGGCTTTCGATTTGTTTTCATACATGAAAATGGTATTGATCTCCTCATCCAACTCTTCCCAGAAAGCAAATAAGTGTACATCCCAAAAATGTTAAACTGGAAGTTTTCCTGATAAAACCAGAACCGGACATCGATTGATTCTCACCTTCTTGGGGTCCATGTTAAACTTCTTTCGGCCCATGGCCATCTGTTTATTCCTCTGCATGCTTTTCCTAAAACATAAAAACAACTCAGTTAACTGCTGTGTGAGCACCATCGGTGGTTAAATCAATGTCAAAACCATGAATATTGAGAAGAATAGGTCTCAGTCAACAGGAAGATGCATTTGCTGCTGTTGCTGCATTTCTTTGTTTTATGTCATAAACCACTAGATCGTAAACTGAATATCTGTGAGGCAGAGATTGATTTTCCATCATGGAAACAAGTATCCAACAGCCTCCTTCAGCTAGAGAGAGTTAAGCTTCCTCTACAGTTAAAGTTAGAGAATATTCCAGTAAGTGCACCTTTTGTTTAGAATATTTTTCCACTCAATATCTTTGGGACTGTCGAACGGACAAAAACAAGCCGCTCATTTTTTACAGAGTAAAGTATCAATTAAAAAGTTATAAACATCAATTGATGAACACTTTGCTTTTTGCAGCCCGCCCTGCGTCAATGTGTCAGATCCCTGTGAATACATTTCAGTAAAACAAAGGCTGAGTGGACCAGAGCTGCCTACGCACAAACACAGAAATGGTTGTTTGAGAGATACTTTACCTCTCTTCAGTCAGGCCCAGGTTTTCAATCTCATTGGTCACCTCTGCTATCTCATCCTTCAGCCTCTGAGATCAGACAGCAGGGAGAAATAGACAAAAGAGGGCGAGTGATGAGAATCAAAGAGGAATTACAGTCAAATACGTGTGTGTCTTTGCAGCTGCAAACACGGAAACTAAAAGGAAACAAGCACATGTGATGCGTGTGTGACTTTACATAAACCTCGAGAGATGCTTTGATCTCACCGTCAGCACAATGCATCTTTCATGGTTGTCTGTTCCACATGCGTCGTGCTGACCAGACAAGCGACCGCTGCTAAGAGGATGACCCAGTAAAACCCTGAAAAGGTGCAGTCGTGATTCTCTTTCTCAGACAGGCTCATTCTTCCTCTCCGCAGGAGTTATTTGGAACAGCCGCACTCTGCAGAAAATCCTCTCTGGGAGCTGGAGCACCTGTTCTGGGGTCAGAGCTGGCCACCCTCTCCCCACTCCTGACCCAGATTTACCCCCCCCCTTCCCTTCCTAACTCCTGACTCCCTCCCCAGTCTGTGTGAGCGGCACACTGTTGGGCAGACGGGAATATGCAGGATCAAAGACTGACTGGCTTAGCGAGGTGGAGGTTATGGACGCGCATTGAACACAGGAGAGAAACAGATGGAGAAACACTGAGCCCAGCAGAAAACACAATCTACCGTGATAATTATAGAAGAGAGAGAAGGACGAGTTATAATCATCTACACTGAATGTGCAAAACTGTATATAAACCAGGCTACATCTAGGGTGAATAACTTTAGCTGTCTGGATTCCTCCATGTGCGTTTCCATGGTTACACCCCCTTGTAAACGTACAGCGTCCTCTGCTTCCATTACCGGAATATTTCATGGCTCATTACCCGTCAGCCCCCGAGGGCAGGACAGGGCGGCGCTTTTGAGGAGAGAAGCCTCGGCCTCACTAATAAACGCCATCAATCCATTTACACATCGTCGCTGCCCAGAAGGTGTTTGTGTTTTTCTTTGTGCGCGTTTCTCTCACCTTGCTGACCGCAGATTAATTCTTTAAAACAATACTGAGGGGTTTAGCGCTCGCCGTGAAGGAAAGTTACAAACTAGGGGCCATGGGCAAGTTAAATGTTTTTGAAGGCTGATATGATAATATTTTTATTTTCAGAATGTCACCTCAGGAATGCTGGGAAAATATTTAGAGTGTGAAAACAACAGAGAGGAAAATCTTCCCAGTGAAATCTGAATAATACAAAGAGCCAAATCAGCCACCACGCAGTTTCTAGGTTGTTTCTGTTCAAACTAGTCAACAATTTGTATGAATTTTAACCAACAGGAATTACAAATAATACAAATTATTATTAGTTGCAGGCCTAAATCTGTATGGATGAATGTACAGATTGTAAAGCAACCTGAGGCAAATTTGTGATTTGTGATCTTGGGCTAAATAGAAATTCTCCTGCATGAGCAATTGTACATGCATTTGGAACATTTCTTTAAATATGCGTTTATTTTCATCAAATTCAGTTTATCAGAATTAATGACCAAGTTCTCAGACACTATTAACTAAGACTGGAGCACTAAAGGAACACTTTTAAATCTATTTTTATTCACTTTGTATTTTGCTGGTAGGAGGTGCAGTCATGGGTCTTCCTGTTTTGGATTTTTTTTTTCCTTTTTGCAAATATTTTCTGCTTTGGTTGGCCTGATATCAAAAGGAAATGATTTAGCTTTCAGAGCGGAGGTCGACTTTTTTATTAAATGGTGCAGAGCTAATTACTTAACCATCAGTAAATATGGTCTAATAAAAAAAAAATATCAGTATAACAAAGGAACGGCTGACTTTAGGAAAAAAGGGAGGAAGTCGCTCCTGATTTTTATTGATAGATAAGAGATTGACCATTCTTACAAATACCTAGGGATAAATATGAACAGGGTCCTAAAAATGGATATAAGACAATACTTGTGCGTGTTAATATAAAGTCGAGTAACAACCCACACAAAACAGCACGAACAGCCTTCTTCAGGGTTCAGGCTCACACTGGATTGTTTTTTTCTGAGGAAACGACGGCTCTTTGATGTGAACAGAGAACTACTTGTTGTTTTTAAACCAGAGCATCACAGCTAGTGTCTTTTCTTATGCTGTTGTTTGTTTGGGGGAGACCATTACAGTGGAGGACAAAGGATAAAATAAAGCAGGTTCTATCACCGGTTCACCTCCTTAGATTCCTTAGAGACTCTTTTAGAAAACAGAACAAGAACAAATTTGAGGATCTTTTGAAAATAAGAAAAACAACATTTTTTTGGGCGACTATCCCTTTTGACTTCAATAAACAAACAAATGATATATTGGAACGAACACATGGTCATAAAAGACTTTTTCCAAAATGTCACATACACACATGAGAATATGCCTGGATAAAAAGGTCATTGTTGCTTCTTCAATATTTTTGCTTTTATCCAAGTATTGTGATTTATTTCTCACTGAATGTTATTCATTTTTTATCCCAGCTAAGATAAATATTAATAAAGCCTTTCTTTGCTCTTTTATCGTGCCAAAACAAATTTATCCTAACTCAAAGCTGACACATAGTCTGACTAATTTATTTAGGGTTGTATGGGGGAACTGAGGCACTGGGTTAAAGTGTCCCTCCGGGCAGAGACAGATGGGGGCCATGGACATAAATGCGCGCGCACACACACTATATATATAGGTTCAACCCCCCTTGTACACACACACCCCCATACAAAGGGCATCATCTATCTTGAATGCGTACAGTAATGCTTTAGTGGTTATCCCCCCAATAGACACACACATATACACACAGACACACACACACCGCAAGGCATAGTTTTTCTAGACATAGGGAAAAAGTCCAAGGACTCAAACAATAGAGCCACATGAAACTACCTGAGCCATGTGATGATGTGAAAGCAAATCAATGCAGGTTTTTGCTTTTTTTTTAATAGTTGGTCTAAAATAATTCAAATGGTTAAACAAATTAAATGTTCCAGACAAAGAGAGATGTGCAGCAGTCCAGACAGCCACAAGGTTCACAGCAGGGACAAAACAACAACTCCTTTTAATAGAGCATGAGCAGTAAACAGGACGACAGAAAACAGACTGAAGACCAACATCTGAACTCCAGATGAATTTGTCTGTGTGTGTGTGTGTGTGTGTGTGTGTGTGTGTGTGTGTGTGTGTGTGTGTATGTGTGTGTGTGTGTGTGTATGTGTGTGTGTGTGTGTGTGTGTTCTTACTTGTATGTCCTCCAGTAGCTCTTGTTTTCTACGACGGATGCTCTCCAGCTCCTGTCTCTCCTCTGGACTGAGGTCATCAGGTACTGAGAAAAGAAGAGGAAATACATAAGTAACGGTCAAATAAAACAAATTGTCTATCGGACATGGATGGACAGACAGACACAAAGGAAGGAGACTTGAGAACCCCACTAGTCTGGGTCACTATCGCAACACACAATCTTTGGTCCATCAAAATACCCCCTCCCCAACAACCCAACACCTAAGTGAACTCTGTTAGCCTTCTAATAGTCACACACATGCTGGAACATAACGAGTTGGGCAAAGACACTGTCAAAAATTCAGTGGAGGAGGAGGAGAAAATAATAATAGCATTGAGAAATGTTTTGAATAAAAAGCTGTAAAAAAATATTTACACTTTTTCAGCTGTATGTAATAGCTACGGAGAAAGTTGATGGGGGAATATATGATATATGCATGTGTGGGAGAGCAGAGACTGAACTTTTAGTTTATTTGTTTTGTTTAAAAAGGGTAAAAAAAAGGAAAATAATATAATCATTAAACACCTTTACACATTCAAAAAGTAGTAAGAACTGTACTTATTAAATCCTACCCCTCCATCACTCATAACATAAATAGTAATGTAATTTTCATTAGTAATTTTTACAATTACAATTGTAAATTGTAAATACAAAATTGTAATTATAAAAATTACTAACATTATATTATACCAATCATAATCAATGTAATACTTATTTATATTGATAATATTAATTATATGATAGCACTGGTCAGTGCTCCTCCTCCTTGTATTTTGTGAATATACAGTGTTTATACCAGTTTTTAAAGTGATCACAGACACGTGTGCAGTAGTTCCACTGACTGTAAATGATACAGTGTAATGGAGCAGATTCCACCCACCATGGGACTGTTCAAACTGCATAAGTCAGTCTGATAAATATAATTCAACCAGAAAATGTCTTGTGACTTTAAAAATGAATGAAAATGACTTAAGAAACTGACACAACAAAGACAAATCAGCCAATATTCTGTTGGTCAACGAGTAAATTAATCAACTAATGGTTTCAGGTCTACAAATATACATTATGATCAACATTTTATAGAGGAAAGGACTAATTGATTAAGTAAAAAGTAACTGACAGATTCATGAATAATGTAAATTATAAAAAGATGCACATTTTGACACACAATCGAAAACAAAGAGACAGATAAAATGTTCCTAGATTCAGAGAAATAGCTTGAAAAGTGATACATGAGACATGATATCTTCCTGTATCTGTTAAACTCAAACATCCACGCTGCCCCCACCCTGCACACTAGAACACACACACCCTTAACTTCATACACCCACGTGTGTATGCCGATAGAACAGAGGTTCGTGTGCCCACACTGACACACGTGATATCTGCAGAGGGACGATAAGGTGCGAAGGGAAATGCCAGAAATGTGGATCTGTCAGTAACTGACGTGTAGTTTTACTTAAGAAAAGTGAACCTTGATTCTCCATCTATGTTCTGATGAAGGAAAATGTTGAAGAAAAAACAATTCATTTTGAACAAGAAGGAGCCACAAAGGAAAAAAATCAAGCTGTGCTGCTGCTGTTCTTCAGCCTCATTAGTGGAGCCATGCTGAGGGAATTCAGTGTCAACCTCAGGAGCAATGAAGGGAAACTAATTTTAAAAACAGAGGTCTAGGTTTTACCATTATTTAAGATCCATGAAATTTTTCAAAAATTGTTGTATTTAAAATGATAAAACTTCTAAAAGAAAAGTCATTTCAGATCACAAAATTTGATTTTCGACCTTGGAAACAAAAGATCATAGCTCCAATAGTTATAGATTATTTTCAAATTAATATTTCCATAAAATGTCAGTAAATGGTGAAAAATGTCTCTTCTTTGTCCTAAACAAGAAACCAGCAAAAATTCTCAAATAAGAAGACAAATGAATCAAAGCTCCAGAAAAAGCTTGTGGGTGGACACTTCTAAATATATGACATACATGAAAAAAGTGACAGGTGGCAGGGCCCTGGATACGGATATAATTGAGATACTTCAAACACGCAGACAGCAACGTACTCACTCATCACACACATACATTACAGACTCCACAGAGAGAAAGGTTTAAGTAGGCCGGAGCAGCTCTTATTATAAACCTGAGGACAGGAATAACGCACCATTGTGAGCAGAGCAGTGGTGGACCTGGCAATCACACTCACTTCCTATCCCTGTTTTTGCATTTAGAGAGGACATAAAACCTGCAGATAACACGATGGCGTATGAAAGAGTCTCAAATCATGTAAATAGATATGAAAACACACAACTCACAACATGCATCTTCTGGCTCCTTAACCAGCTGCACTAAACAGTACCTCGAGGTCACAGAGTGTGTGTTTGTGTTGCCAAGTAATGGGACACCTTGTCATAGCAATGCTGCAGACGACCAGCTGCTGTGGACAACCGACATATCCAGACCTAAAGTTTGTCATCTGTGCTCCTGCTTCCACTCTCTGCTGTGGAAGTTATGCAACATGTTGCATCCTTTGGATAAACTTAATATACAAATAAAAAAAAAAAAACATCAATCAGCAGTTACGGGTTTCTAAAGGAAGTCTTGATGACATACACACACCTACACACACACACACTCAGCTACATTTCTGCAAACAGACCTGATGGAGAAGTAGCGATGATGCACTGCACACCTACACATTTGTATCATAATCCTGAGGCTCATACCAGTGAAATCGTCCTGTCTGCTGAGAGGCTTCAACACTGGAGCAGCATGAAAACACTCGCAGGTTAATTCTGAAAACCCCCAAAGTCTCTCTTTCTCATAGTCCCTAAATTCTGAACAGCCCGTTTCCTGCAGCCCGGTATGGGGTCTCCTCCAACACCACGGTAATCCAGCCCTGTCCCCGAGCCCCTTCAATCCCAATCCTGCTGTCCACTTGTCCAGCTCCTTAATCCTCACGCGCTCATTCCAGCAGAGGGGGCGAGGACGGGGAGAGGGGAGCAGGCCCGCAGCTAAATGAGGATGAGGACGAGTGTGTTTTGTGAGTGTGTCAGGGGAAAACCCTTGAACTCCCCCCCCCCACCACCACCACCGTGACTCCTCCCACCCTCAATGAGCAGAGCATCAAACACAGGCTCCCCCACGTGGACACCAGAGAGAGAGAGGGAGAGAGAGACCTTTCATTGTAAAAAAAGTAAATAAATAAACAATAAATGGTAATGGGAGAGGAGTACAAACATGAGGTTGAATCACTTAGCCTAAACATTAGAGCTCCAATAATTAATCGTTTCATCAATAGACAGAAAAGTAAATTTCATTCAGCATTTTCTAATACATTTATAATCCAGAAAATATCCAAATCCAGCCCTGCTGTACACAAAAACTTCAATAACTACTTTTTTTCCTTTTTATAAACAACCGCTCAGTGTTCTCTTGGCTTTGAAAATCATTTTCCCTTCCATGCTCATCACATGTTAAATCCTCAAAAACTAAAGTCGCAGCAACAACGCCTCCCTCATTGGTTTGCCTCATTTTTACCCCCCAGCAGGATGGCAGCTGACCCAGGACCCAAGGCCAAGCACTTTGGTTATGACTGGGAAATTATCTGATCCTTTGAGTTGAGGAGTTTTCAGTGTCTGGAACCATTCACAAGGCAATATTTGTCCATTTCAGTGTTCACAAGGCGACAATTGTCAGTTACAATGTTCCCTGGCCTCAGGATAACGAGCTCAGCAGAGTGATATAATCCTGTGGGTTATGATAAACAACTGGTGACTGAGTGCACTCACATTTCACACAGCCTTAAGGCTCGAAAGTCCACTAAGTAAGGAGGTAAAAATAAATCAAACTGCACACGGACAGGAAAGGGAGAACAAAATGTGTCCTGACACAGAAAAGAAAAACATCTTGAGAGAATGTGAGGAAATTAATGACAACTTAAACTCACAGGGTGGAGCCTTTTGATGCGTTTTTCTTGTTTTATTGAATCCGTGCTGGCATTTTGTTTTATCAGCTGGTATGAGTCAGTTGCCCTTAAAAACAGAAACGGGCTGTGTGGTGTAGTTAAGCTCAGGAATTCTTTAGTTGCGATTGCCATTGGCCTTCTAAACAAAGCACTATAATATTATGTTGCACGCTGTGTTGTATTCATTGCCTTTGATGTGTTTTTGTTGCATTTGTTGTTGTTTTTTCTGTTTGTTGTTTGTGGTACCGTTGGCTGTACAACAAATGGTCACTCTGGGATAAAAAGTTTTCCAGGACCTTGAACTGTCAGGTGGGAAAAAAACACATACTTCACTATTATATATTATATTATATTATATAATATATTATACTATTAATATTATTACATACTATTATAAGTATGTACTTTGAGTCGGATTTCCCATGCAAAACTTTTACTTTTTTGTACTCAACTTGAGTGAAGGAACTGGGTACTTTGTCCATTTTGTAGTGTATCTACATCATCTTGTTTCTGACAGTCATTTAGATTTTAGTCATAAAATGGATGGATTAAGTCCTCACATACTTTGAGTAAAACTAGATATGTTCTTGTCAAAAAAAAATATGGAAAATAGTAAAATCTTCATCTGAAAAGTAGGTAAAGCAGCCAAAGTAGTAGAGTAGAAAGTACAATATTCCCCACACATATAGTGGGATGGAGGCATAAAGTAGCATCACGTGTAATACTCAAGTAAAGTACAAGCATATCTAAATTGTACTTTAGTACTATACTTGAGTAACTATACTTTCCACTTCTGCAAATGGGTGAACTGCGCAGCGGCTTCCATACAACCACAAACAAACAAAAGTATTTTTAGGGTGATTTCCATTTCATTTCCAACTAATGAATGAACGCTTTGACCGTATTTATAGACACATGAATTATAAAGTGCTGCACAATAAGCACAAACCCCCATAAAGTCTGGCTTCGATCCAGATTCATAATAGAAGATCCCTTGTGCCACTTAATAAAGAAGCAAAGAGCATTAACTCAATCAGTGCAGACAGATGCGGACTTGTTGCTTTCGCTCTGACGATAAGAAATTAAAAGAACAGAACACAAACCTCCTGTTATGATAGACACGCGCCCGGCACGCGATGAAATACGTCACTTAGGTTATCTAGCGTTAAAGTTACGTTTAGATGCTAATCTGGTTAGCCTCTCGGTTAGCCCCGCTGAACGAAAAGCGGAGGGGGGTCAAGCAACTCACCAACTCCGTCTTCCGACTTCAAAACCATGTTGTGCCGCTGGCCACCGCTGACTAAAAAAGGAAAAAGCTGGACGTGTCGGTTTTCGGTAACTTTAGAGGCTAAGACGTGTCCACGTTCTGTCACTTTGCTGCCGTTAAACCGGCAGTTAATGACAACTGTCTGCGGAGACAGCCGGTGTTGGGGCAGGATGACGTAGGCGTGGCTTCAGCGGCTTCAGCCAATCAGAGGACGGGTAACGGTTGGCTGTATATCTATTTATCATCTATGCGTCCATTCATTTATCTATCGATCTATTTACATACTGCAAGTACAATTTAGAGGTACTTGTATTATATTGAATTGTATTGTATCTGACTTTATACTTCCACTCCACTACATTTTAGACTGTATTTCTATACCACTACATTTATCTTTTCTCTTCAATTTTAATGCAAATTTTAATATTTTACACACAATTAATACACTTTAATAATGACAGAAAATAAACAATGAAATAAATGAAACACATATAAAAGCATTACAGTAATTAAACAACGTAAGCACATAAAACACATGTCTAGTACTGAAGACACTTCTGAGGTCTAAGTTGGTGTTCAGTTAAAGGCTTGACTGCAGACAGCATGTCTTGTAATTTTGACTCGTCATTCCTATCATTTCAGCTATTTTTATACTTTGTGGAAAGGGGTTTTCATAAACATATGTGTGTAGAGAGAAATGGGGAACAAAATGAACACTTGACTCTATATAATTAAGTTATTCCGAGTCATCATTTCGAGATAGTATCTCATCTCTGACAGCTACGATACTTTTTTGACATACAGTAATATCTCATCATTGTGACAGCTAGATGATCCTAACACCAAAGCTATTTGTGTTGCACCATATGAAGGAAGAAATTGCATGTGATTATGCTTTTGTCTGTGTGTGTGTTTCTGCTGATAAATTCAGTTTTAATATCTCTTGGTGTGCGTAAATGTTTCCCTTAATGATGTTTTAGCACTCAACCCTGTAGTTATGTGTTCGAGGAAGGAACAGAACAGTTAAAAAAATGAACCTGCTGAAGAAGAGACACATATTTCACCACATGGGTGTGAACACTGAGGAAGCACATTTGATATCAGGAATGGCTTGTGTGTGTGTGTGTGTGTGTGTGTGTGTGTGTGTGTGTGTGTGTGTGTGTGTGTGTGTGTGTGTGTGTGTATGTGTGTGTGTGTGACGAAAAGAGGAAGGGCGAGGAGAGGATACAGGGAAGGATAGAGGAAAGTGGGGCGAAGGATTGCAGCTGCGCGCTTGAATCGTTGCTTTATTCAGAGTTTGGACACACCAAAACAGGATATGTTGAGGAGGGGTGAGGAAGAGCCGCTGCAATTTAACAGTTTAAAGTGTCGGCTCACCCCAATTCCAATGACTTACAGACCGTGAACAGATTGTTTCCACAGAGATGTTTTTTCATTGGTAGAAAGTAGTTCAAGTGAAAAATGTTGACAGTGAGGACTATATATTATCCAAATCATGTTTCACTGTTGTGAGCAGCAGAAATCAAATCCCTACATTATATTGAGGTGGAATCCCAAATCTCTAAATCTCCCAAATCTGCATTGATAGATTTAGTAAGTTTAGTTTTTACAATTAATGCCTGATAAGAAAAAATCAAATGTCCAAAACATATACAGGAAACATGTCATATCGTCTTTCATGTTGGAGGTGAGCGGTGAAAATGAACAAAGTATTTAATACACTTGCAGGGGGAAAATATATCAAAGGATTGATTGAACAAATCTGCTTCACAGCTGAAGGCTTTATCTGTAATTTCGTCCAGGCTTCAGAGGCGGTGAGGCTCAGGGCAAAAATAAAGGCTAACAGCAGACTAACAAAGAAGAAAGCAGAGGAAATGACAAGAGGAAAGAGGGGGAAGTCCAGCTATGGAAATAAATGTCATAAAAGCCACAAGACCAAGGGCAATAATTAAGTACTGTGCTGGTCTTATTGTGTAAAAATTGGCTTTTTAGTGAATACATTTATACATATTACTGTATCAAAGCACCTGTAGGCAGAAATGGGGATTATGTCACTTCATCACCCACAGGAGAGGAGGAACCTGGACCAGAGGATGATGGGTGTGCGTCATGTTCTCAAATCAAGCCCACCATCTTTCTCTCTCTCTCTCTCTCTCTCTCTCTCTCTCACACACACACACACACACACAGACACACACACACTCACACGCTCTCACACTCTTACACACAGACACACGCGCACATACGCACACAGTTTGCCTGACTCATGTGTGTACATGAACACAGAAATGTCAAAAACACAGCATGACACACACACACACACAAGCACATACACACAAACATTACAGAGCACTCTGTGTCTTGAAAATCACCACGGCAACGGAACACTGATAGCACTTTGTGCCAGTCTTGCTCTCCACATCTCGCAATATTTGTCTTTCATTTAAAAAAAAAAAAAACAACAAAGACCTGAGTGAATAACAACGGTGATAATTCACCAGTAAAGCACTTCTGTCAGACCCAGAAAACAAAATGTGTGTATGAAAAAAATGAGAAAGCAACTCAAAGGTCGATAAGACGGCACAAGAATTATAAAAGCACTTACCTGTAGCAGCAGCAGGTGCTGCAGCTCGCACCGTCGGACAGAGAAATGCCTGAAAACTGGAGGCACACAGCTCACTGACAGTCCCCATCACAACAGTGTGTGCTCAGGAGTTTGTGACAGCTAGTGGTATCCTCTGAGGATTTCTTTGCTTGACTCCCCGTTATGTTGGCGTCATCGCTCAAAAATTGACAAAATCAGACTTGGGCTCTGGAAAAAAAAAATAGCTGTGATTTAGTGTTTTCTCCCTCGACCGCCACCAGATTCTGGTGGACTCACAGAAAAAAAAGAAAGAAAAAAAAAACACTCCACTCTCACTCTCTCTCCTCCCTCCTCGCTCTTGTTCAGACACTTGACCTCACTCCTGAATCCAGCCTCGACGCACTCCACACTTCCACTAGTGAATAAACCCAAACCGCTCACGTTTTTAATACACTTTAATATTCAATTTCACGTAGAAATGCGACGCACACACACAAAGCGACACATTCATACTGTTTATAGAGACACCCACTGCTGTGTCGCCTTGAACAGTTGTTAAAGTATTCTTGGAAGTGATGACAAATGGACACACACATGCACGCGAGCTCCTATCATCGTGTTTCACACACAGACATATACAGTATATCACATATCAGAGGAGGAAGGAGTGCTCATATACTTCACTTCTCTATATTATCAGCTAATGTAAATACATCAGAAGTTGAAGTACATGCAAAACAGTGACAAAAATAGGAAAAAAAAATAGGAGACCACTGCAAAAATATCAGTTTTTCTGATTTTACAAAAAGGAATGTTTTTGTTTGAGTCTATAAACTACTGATAACATTTCCCCTAAATTCCAAATAAAAATATTAGAATTTCGAGCATTTATCTAGCATTTATAACGGTCAAATGAATAAAAAAGCGACAATGTTTTCAGACCTCACACAATGCAAAGAAACAAGATCAAATTCAAAACTATATGTCACGTTAGGGTGTCTCATCTCATAAAAAATATACCATCACAAACCTATATGTTAAAATATTTATCTGCAGAGATGCAATCAATGTCATTGAATGGATATAGTGGAGTAAAAAGTGCAATTACCTCCCACCACGATGGGTCGTTATTCACCAGTGCAATATCTTGTGATCCAATGGGCCTGGCAGTTAATTTACACCTTTTTAGCAGGTTAATCCAGAAGTAGCTACAATGGTGGTAACATCATCAATAGGTTGATACAGGCCATGAATTAGAATGACTAATTGTAATGATTTCATAACAGAGCTTCCTGTCATGCATATTTCTATAATGAATAAAAAAGGTGTGAAAAATGCTACTATAGCGTTGGGGAATTGTTGGAGAGACTACTCTATATAGACCTATGCATGCAGACACTAAAGCTAAATATAAGCTGCATCTGTCATAAGGGACCAGTGCTACTATAGACACAGAAACGCTACGAGAGGTTGCATTACCATCGCTGTTTCCGGCAGGCTTAGAATTGTATCTTGATAGATGACATACTTCCTTATTTTTAGATTTTTCTCTGTTTCTCCCATGCCTTCATCTGAACTATATTTCTTCTCTCTCCACCTCTTGATTCATTCCACTTCTCTGTTTCTCTTTAACTATTTGATCCAATCTGATCTCTCTGGAGAGCTAACCTCCTTCTCTTGACCTCATCCACTCTTGAACCTTCCTGCCGCTTAACCCTCGATGTGTACTCATCAAGAGGGAGATGGGTATATTTTATCACTTCATCATGTTAAGGAAGCAATGTGAACAAGATTTCAGCTTATCTATGGATACGGTATATGCTTATTTAGTAGAAACCAGGTGGCGGATGCTACTGAAAAGCAGTGGCAGCGTAGGTGGTATGATATAAGGAACCCCAGATGAACTTTTTATGTGATTTGCATATAAAATGCAATTTAAAAAACAGTCTGTTTCCACAGCATCAGCCTTTTTCTGGCAGTGATGAGCATTAGCTTATGAAACTGCACATGAATGGACCTTTACACTAGATGATATATGCAGTTGGGTTAACACGGCTTGTGGTGGACCCTGCCTGCTGCTGCTTATCAATCTCTTTTTCCCCAAACTTTCCGAACGCATTTCCAGAAACTGTGGCTCAGCTTCCACAAGGCTCTAAACAAGAAATTGAAGAGTTCACCACTTTTTCAAAAGTCTACAATCTTCTCGCAACATGAAGCACTGCCCTCAAAACCATGTTGTCTCTTCACAAAATGGATTCTTCTCACCAAAAACAGCACCAATTTAACTCTGGTGTGTAAAACATTGTCATAATACTGTTCATATATATATATATATATTTTGGCTTCATGAGGCCATGTTATATATTTAAAATGGTGTAGAAATTGAAATATCCTTTATCTTCCTTTTTTTTAAATTTAGTTTAGTTTTTTTGTCCTAAAATAGGTTGAAATGTATGTTACATACATAAAGTACATAAAGACAGTTACCTTATTGTGGTACAGTGAATGTATCATCTAGACATCTCATTACATCAGAATAGGATATAATGCACATTTATCTACTCAATGAGCTCCAATTGGTCTAATTCAACAAATTCTATACAGTCAGACTGTATAATTAAAAACTAAATCATGTTTCACGGGTCAACTACAAGCAAAATTTCTGCTTTACACTCAAAAATACACTTTTTTCAAACAATACACACAATTCTCTGTATTTGTTACAGTTTTCATCTTCATTTTCGCTGTCATTCAAAAGTCTAAAGTGAACTGCTCTACTATGGACACTGACTCATTACCTGGTAAAACACACATCATGCAGTTTGACCCCATATTCTCCGTTCCTCAATATTTTTCTGCCTGGAAATGGAACGGGTGTGGCCGAAATTCACAAATGCGTATATCCCTTCTCTGAGCTATGAAAGATGCATGTGGAGATAAAGTAGTTGGTGCTTTTCATGGCTGGATCCGCCATGCGAGGCGATATTTCCCCTGCTGCTTGGACAGGGAAAACAGGGCTTGTGACGTGGTTGAGTTGCTGTAGCCAGACAGATACAGAAGAGAGGATGCAGCATAGTTTCTCTCTCTCTCTCTCTTTTTATTAGTCAGTATATTATTCCATTATGTTCACAGTAAATTGTTCTGTTTTGTATGGAGACTGCAGTTTGTGCAACTTTGTGTTAGTTGGAATGTAAACTGTCTACATTGTTTTATGGGGAAAATAATACTGTATTTGTGTGTTCTGAGTATAAAAACAATATTTTAATGTATTTTACAACACGTATGTATGTACTGTTTGTTGTCACAATGAACCAAAAAAAGCCCTAAGTCATCATGATGAATGGAGATGAAGCGTTTTTCATTAGTGGTTCACAATGAGCACATCGGTGTTCAACTGATTATTATAAAAGTCTATTCATAGGATAGTTTGTGTGTGTCATTTGAAAACAAAATACCGTTTTGAGAAGAAATAACATTGTTTTGAATGTAAAGTTTAAGTTTGCAGGAGAATTGAAGGCTTTTGCCCATTGTGTGTGTGAATTTTAAGTCACAGTTTTGTAAGTATGAGGCAACCTCATATGTTTACCATTCAAAATGACAATCCGTGAGCTAATTAGCCAATATACAGCATGTGCCGCCTGGCTAAACACCTCGATTGTTAATTGTTACCACTTTAATTAGGAAGGAGGCGCTATAAAAACACGCATTTTGGTAGAGAGAGGAAGAGGAAGAGCGAGGGGACTTGCCTCTTTTTTCCTATATATTTTTCCTATAAAATTTTCATTTTCCAGTTTATTGTTATTTCTGAGGATATTTTTGTTCACTCTAATGTAAATATATCAGCTTTGCATATGTTGCACTCACTTTTTTGGCAAAAAAAGAAAAATAACAACAGTGAGACTGACCAACAGTTAGCTGGTAGCTGGTTAGATCAAATTATGAATAATATGAATAAAGAGTGTGACATTTGGTGCAAAAGTTAGATTTTGATAATCTTATATAAGTTGCTTTGTTGTCGATTGTAAAATTGTTGAAAAAAAAAAAACCTGCAAGTTGTTTTTGACTGACTTTTGACTTGATTTGCAAGAGAATTGTAGAGTTTTGACAAAGTGATTAAAACTCTTCAGTTTTGTGTTAAGAGATTTGAGAAGTTGAGTCACAGTTTCTGGGATTGAGTTTCAATATTTGTAAAAGTAAAATGTTTTTCAGTGCACAAATACAAAATGCACATAAAATACAAAATACACAAAATGCAAAAAAATCATCTTCATTTTCATGAAATCCTCCAAAAGTCAAAGCTTCCAGATGATTTATTCATATGTTTGTTTTTTAAACCAGGATCTGTGCAATTATTATGCTGAATATGACAACAACATAATGATTTTGGTTTGTCTCCTGAGCCTCATAGAAGATATTTTCTCTCTCGGTGTGAGTGGTGTCTTTCTGAGGCTCCTGAAGGAAAAATAAAAAGATTCTTGGTGGTAAACACAATATTTTAATTTCCTCTTACCTCTTGCCTCCAGACACATTTCTAAATGCATCTGGTTGCCATGACAACACCAGAATCTGAGCATTTAACCTTCCTGTTGTCCTCCAGGTTCAATTGTACCTCACTGTTCCTTCCATCCTTCCTTCCTTCCTTCCTTCCTTCCTTCCTTCCTTCCTTCCTTCCTTCCTTCCTTCCTTCCTTCCTTCCTTCCTTCCTTCCTCCCTCCCTCCCTCCCTCCCTCCCTCCCTCCCTCCCTTCCTTCCTTCCTTCCTTCCTTCCTTTTTTCCTTCCTTCCTAAACCTGAGGACAACAGAAGGGTTGTGCGACTATAAATTGTGATATTTGATATTCACATCTGATATTTCTTCTACCAACACCATGAGGTAGATCATGGTTTATAGGCTAAAATAGTTTCAATAACAACTTCATTATTTATACAATAAACTATTACATTTAGTTAAGGCAATTCTGATAATTTCTGGCTTTCTTTCAGAGTTTCGATATTGGTTTTGACCCTGAATTCTCAGTCACTATGTCCACTGGTAAATAATAGAGCAGCTGTCTGCCATGGTGGTGAGAGGAATTCACAATTATAAGGTCAAAGCCGACATGGGGGCTTTGAAAGAAGGCCAAAAACTATCTGTATGTCAAGGGCCGATTTGACAGTGATTAAAAAGGACAAAAGGGAAATTTCAAGGTGAAACAAAATGGTATCTGTGTAGTATTATGTTCCCGTCATTGTTCACTACACATGAATGGCACTGGGTTCATTTAGAATCTGAGAAATGGGTTTGAAAAGCTTCCAAAATATTCTCATCTCCAGTAAAAACAGTGTCAATGAATGAAACAATTTGATTGATAAAAATTAATAATAATAAAAAAAAATATGTGAGCTCTGTGGACTATTTTTGCATTGATGTAAGATCACTACACACTGCAGGACATTTACATTTCTACCTTTTATAGCACAAACGATGCAGCTTCACTTATAACTGCTCACAACCATCACATTCACGAGTTCATGGAAGCTGAAAACAGTTTATCTTTATCAAACAATTCTTTTGAGGCTTTTCTTGCTCTGACAGCTGAATGAATCACGCTTTAACATCTCACAAGAGTGACTGTGTTCCCAAATGCAACGCACCATGTGGGCGTTATGATAATATAGACTTAGTAATGCATTGGAGTTTTTATTTTTTATATGCCATTTTAGGAGTTCCTTCTCAGTTTATGACTTGTTTCTTAATGTGTGTGTAAGTGGTTATATGACGGGTTTGAAGGGAGTATTTTTTCCTGTTGTATTCTTTCTGTTATAGTTTGCACACATTGAATTACATTGTAATAAAATGAGCTACATTCACACTGTTGCATTGCGTCGCTACTTAAAAGCACATGATCAGAGTTGTAGAAATAGTGTTAGCTTATGTCATGGAAAAGGTATAATATAGTTAAAAGTATGGCAATATCTCAAGTCTCTATTGTATTTTATTTGTTCCACTCATTTTTTAAAAATATATTTCATATATTTATCATTTAAATTATTATATATATTTTTTAATTTTAATTGTATTAAACCATTGGTTTTTAATGCCAATTGGTTACAGTTTCATTTCCCTTTGGGATAAATAAAGTACTTTATTTCAGTGGTTGTCAAAGTAACACAGTGACAGAACGTGTCATTAGTTTGGTCATGGGTTTCCTCCACTTTTCTAGTCGCTGCTGTGTCCACTAGTGGCCGCTGGGTGGCGTCACAACTACAAGAGACACTCGGTGTGTGGATTTATTGTCTGAGGAAATGGTTTATTTATTTGCACTTTAGGAACCTGACAGTGCAGCTTTAGTGGATTATTTTTTGATCCGAATTTTATGGATAGCAGTTAATTTCATCAGTTAAACAAAACAAAGTCTGAATCCTGATTAACTGAAATGTGAAATCAGGATTATACTAACACGTCAATATAAGTCACCCAAGAAATTGTGAAATCATAATAATAATACAGTTTGTTTTTTTTCAATTGCTAATTGGGAAATTCCAATTGCCAGATACTTTTAAACTGACACACAGGGGATAGATAGATAGATAGATAGATCTACAATCGTAACTATTTTAGTATTATGTTGAAATGTGTTTTATTATGCCCAATAGTGTATACTTAGTTGACAAAAATCTGTTAATATAAATGAGGTTTGTGCCATTTGGTGCAAAAGTTTGGTTTTGAAAAAACGTATATGCAGTTTTGGTTGCAGTGCTTCATTTTGCAGGTATTTTGCAATTTGGGTGTGTGGTTTTGTGAATTGTGTTAAGCGAATGGAAAAAAACAATACATATGAATAATGGTTTCCTGTTTTATTTTGACATCTCTCTCCTATATATATATATATATATATATATATATATATATATATATATATATATATATATATATATAGATAGATAGATAGATAGATAGATAGATAGATAGATAGATAGATAGATAGATAGATACTTTGTCCTTCCTTTTTGTAGTTTTCCTTGAAAGACTGAGTTTTGGTTCTAGAATATTCCTGCTTGTGTTATTTTGATCATTTGTCTTACCCTTTATGGCAACATTCCCCTTACCCTTTTATTTATTTGGTTGCTATTTTGTCATTAAAAGATTGCCTTTTCATACTCGTGTTCAGGTCCAAAACCGATTTTCTTTTGTTAGTGAATATTTTAGCAGAGAGTAAATAAATCCGGCCGGGATTTAAGCCTTTGTTTATGTCATTTTGTACTTTAGAAATACTCTGTTTGCACCAGGGCTTTGGTGTGTTCATCGTCTCTGTCTTGGGCAACAAGAAACCGGGAAGCAGATGATGCAGAAACAGTCCACAGAACTCATGCATTCACTAAACTGGTTTCAGGCAGAAGTCAGAAAAGCAAATATATGTTTAAGGAAAGAGACAGAAGACCGGCAGGGACAACACGGCCTCAAGTGACTGACACTCTGCGTTATAGTCTGCTTAACCCAGATGTACTTAGAGCTGGATTTACACCCCTGCTCATGAGCAATGGCCTGACCTCAGAGTGTCAGAATTAAAAGGAGGAAGAGGTGAAATCCCCTCTGACACCAGATGATTATCACAATCTTGTTTGACGTTGCTGAAGAGAGAATGAACAGAGATGACAAAACCGCTTGGTCTGGGCTCAGCTTGCACATTTCTCGAATATTTTCCTAGTTGAGTCGATTACCACATCTATTTGAGCGTATTTGTCTGCCCTTCTCCCAACACTGCCGCTGCTCTCCGCTCTCACATCTATAAAGAAGCCTCTCACACAAACTGACAAGCTCAGTGGGAAATTAACACCTAAAATGAAGGCCAAGTTTGCCTCCTTAGCATACAAATATTACAAGATGTGGAGCTTAAATGTGAAATTCAATGTAATATGAATAATTTTTCTTTTTTTTTTAACATTTAGGCACAACTCTTGTGTTTGTGATTATTTTTATGGAGGCACAAAGCATTAAAAAAGACATTATAAAATAAATAATCATGTAACAAGACAAGATATGGAATAATCCAATAATATTTATGACTTTTAGGCCTCCAGCATGGCCCTGGTGATGGATATGTCGGTCGGTTGGTTCACCACTTTGGTCAAGACTGAAATATCTCAGATACTCCTGTCCCCCTCAGGATAAATTAAAATTACATTGGTGATCCCTTGCCATTACATCTCACACCATCATCGGGTCAAACTTTAAATTTGTCCAATACTACGGTTTAAGATTTATTTTATGTTTTTTGAGTTCCTTCTTCTTTTAAATCACCAAACCGCTTTTAAATGACTTGCTCTTCTCTATTTTTAATCTGTTAAGCACATTTCTGTCCGAAAACCCCCAAAACTAATACAATTCCAATCAAGTCCTTTTTTTATTTAGTATGAATTAGCGAATTATAACTGCATTGCAGCCTCACAAAGGTGCTATTTAATTCCCAGACATCTTTAATTCTTTTATGCATTTTGGTTTTGGTTTTATTGCATCACATTACTCTTGTTTTTGTCCATCAAGGCAAACAACGTGGCCAGATGCAACCATGTGATTGGCCGTTAACACGTTAAGATAAAAGCAACAGCGAATCACTGGCTCTGCCCTGTTTGTCTTCCGATTAAAAAATTAAATAAAAACTGATTTTGCAAAGAAGACATAATACTGGTGGAATTAAACAATAAGACGCCATAATGCTTCATCATTTAGCTGAGCGGGGTTAAACATGACCTCAAGTGTTATTGTGAATACAAGCAGGATAGATAGAAATAGATAATAAGAACAAAATGAGGCAGACTCATTGAGATTAAAATCTCTTTTCCAAGAAACCTGAGAACAAGAAACAGTCATGAGACAAGAACACAATCAGCAGAGACAAACAACAGGACTACACAATAAACAGTTACAAGAATCATGAAAAAAACATTATATAACAATTAAAATCTCCAATTTTGAGGACAGTTTTTTCCATTTAAAAGATGCATAGTACCTGAAGTTAGTTCTGCCAATATTTGTACATGCATGATAGATATGCAAGATTAAGTACTGGATAATGTAGTTATTAGATTTAAAAAAGTGAAGATATGTAAAATATTTTTTAAGCTTCAACAGTAGAGATTTTTATTTTGCGCATGAGGGTGTCTATTCGAACAAGTAAGTAATGTCATTTTTGATAAGGTGTAAAGCACAGTGATAAAAAGGGTTCTGGGTCAGGATGACAAAGGAGAATGTCTCCATATTCAAGGATATACATGAAGGTTGACTGCTGCACAACATTTATAGAAGAAAACAGACGTACTAATTCTAAGTTCTACCATGAGCACAAAATGGATAATTGAAGTAGGAATAAATACTTTGATGTCCATTTTGTGCAGATGGTACAACTTTATTTACCTCAGGCTTTACCCCAAGCCAAGCCCTGAGTTAAATGAAGTTGTACCATGTGCAAAAAATGGACATTGAAGTATTTAGTAGGGAGAAAAATTGCGTTTATGTATAATGTAAATAGCAACGGACCAAGTATAGACCCCTGTGGCACCCCATTTCTGATGGCTTGCTTGGCTTCTGAAATCTAATGGATTATTTCCCAGCTTGAGTGTTAAATTATGAGTCATCTATAAATTAATTAATATAATTAAATAAAAATGCGTTAAGGCATGAATTTACTTGTTCACGACTACTTTGGTTCTTTTGGACAACATCATGCATCATATGACCAAAATCAATATCAGCACTCCGGGCTGATAAATAACTCCGACAAACAGCGTTTATTCTTTGAAACATGTTTTTTTATTTGATAATACTGAATATTTTGTCCTTTGCCCGGACTTACACAAAGCATCAAACACATGCACAGTCCTCTATTCACACAAGATACTCATTTCTCTACACCTCTCCAAAAAAGGATTATTCTCTCTCACTCTCACGTGACTCCAGCGCAAGAGGACCTTCTCGATTCGACACTACAGCTAAAGACATTGTAGACAAAGACAGCGAAAACACACACAAAAAAAAACATGACAGGTATAATAACACTGAAAAAAATACAAGGTAATGGAAAATGGAAAGAGTTTACTTTTAAATTATGCCTCTAATACTCCATCATATATATAATTTTCGTTAATGTAGCTTGAGGTGTATAAAACAGCACTGTAAACTTCGATTGAGTAACTTGCTTTCTAGGACAGCGATAAAGCTTTCATTAATAACTGGAAGGAGCAGGAAAGACAAGTCAAAGCTAACATTAAGCATGTAAAGACCTTATTACTCATTGAAATAAACCGTCCGCGAGAATATATTGGCAAATTATGAAACTGCTGTTTGCAATTACAATCAACAGATAATACAAAGACACTGAAATAACATCCCACGAGCTGTTTTTTTGTTTCTTTCACACATAAAATCTGCAAAAAAGTTCCATTATATCCGCACCTCACCATTTTTTTTTGTTTTTCCCTTTCACTGCCTACTTCATCTGTTACGACAAAGATATTAAGCTTGCGTTTGTGGGTAGATATGGATCACCAAAAAGCACTCAAAATAGGCGAAATCTGCACCTGAGGTGGATCTGTCATTCTGGGGGATAATAACTTGTCACATCAGAGTGTTCAGGCTCTTGTCTTTATTGGAACTCATCCTCAAAAAGTGCAAATCTAGTTCTAATGCAGTAAATAATAATCATCAAGTAACAACAAAAGTATATGCATAGGTACTGTACAGCTACATAGTGGGGATAAGAAGAGAGAGGGGTGAAGATTCAAAGAAGAACGGGAGAATTTGGACGTTTCTGATTCGACTGTTGGGGCGGTGAAGAGATGTGTTACCTCACGAGCAGGTTTTAAATTTAGAAAGCTCATCTTCACACAGCATAGACTGGTCCAGTGAGGCCTGTGACAGTCACAGGCGGCTGGTAAAAAAAAAAAATAAAATCGCCGCTACAAGAAAAGATTTTTTTCACCTAATGAAACCAGAAAAGCTATCAGCCATGCGAGATGAACCATATTCTTTTTTTTATTTTAAAGAAACATTAAGCATGTCGTGGGCATCACCTACTGCACTGTACGTCACCAGCAGCCAAACAGTTCCCAGCAGAGAAGATGAGAGAAGAAGTAACTCATAGTGTTTGGGGAGAGAGGGACACAATCATTAAAAAAAAAAAAAAAAAAAAGGCAACTTGGAATTTGACTTTGGAATAAAATGGAGAATGAGGTAATAAACGTAGGAATACAATGGGTAACGGAACGATTGTCCGTAGATCGGGGGACTGATTGGTAGAGTCGGAGAGCAGAGCGAATAAAAAGAGCTTTGCGGGGCAGGAAGTGCTCTGTCTCGCCGAGAAATTTGTGTCCTCCTGACGCCAGCCTCAGGAGGACGTTTCATCACTTGGCCAGTCTATGTCTCATGATGCATTGGTTTTGACACAGATGCTGTGTCTGAAAACAACCTCTGAGCCTTCCCTCTCCAATGTTGAACTTGAAAGTACCCTCATATTTCTTTCTCTAACTGAAATGCTCATGGACAACAAATGCAAAGAGAGGCTGAAGGTTGTTTTCAGACGTTAATTTCAGTCACATTTGCCTTTTTTTGTCAAAAAAAAAAAAAAAAATCACTTCGCCTGGTATCTTAAATTTCATTGGAATCGTTTACATTTATTTTCGTCAGGCTGTGCAGTGGGCAGTCAAGGGGGACTAAGGATCCTCGTTGTCCAGGAACTCCTTCTTGGGCGGTGCGACGCCGCGGTACCATGAGCAGGAGCCGTCCGCCCTCTTGACGCAGGCGTAGTGGTTGGCCTGGCGCCCGTGCACCTGCTTCTCGATCATCAGGTCCGTCCACAGACACTCCTCAGGAGCAGAGATCTCACAGGGCAGAGAGGGGCAGCGCACAATCTACAGAAAGACAAACAGTTTCTTTACTCTAGGCACTGCCTGCACACTCATAAAGTCGAGTCCCGGTTTGCAGCTTATTAATTCTGGACTGTGTTCATGTTTAGCTAAACTAACCAGCTGCTGTCACATATTTACTATACATACAGTCACTACTCTTTCAACTAGAGCTGTAACAAATAATCAACTAGTTGCCAACTAGTACATTAAACAACTTATCAATTAATCGTTTCAATAATCGATAGATTAACGAATATTAAAATAGCCGTTACAGAACTACTTTGAGACACATATTCAAATTAAAACATCATGCGCCTGGGTACAGCCATCCTTCCTTGCATGTGAATTCACTTCGCTCTGCAATTTAGTCTCGACACCGAGGATTCAATTTTCCACCAACTTTGCACATGAACACCCACTCGCATCGTAATTTCCGCTGGAAAATTTTTATGATACACAAGCTACGAGATAAGATAAACTTTGACCTTTCAACATGGCGGAGAGCAGGAAAAGTGTTGTTTATGCTACACGTTGCAATCTGTTGAAAATCTCTGCTGCTTTTAGTTGGTCAGTGTGTAGCCTACATGATGCTGTGGCATCATTTTTATCAAACATCACCAAATATGCTTGTCTTTTTTAAAAATATACTCTGTTGGGTCCACCATTTTTCACTTCACTATGACAATAAAAGTACTTGAACACAACATACTCATAATTTCTACTTCACAAGTGGAAAGAATCATCTTTCACATACCACAGGAAGGCAGACTGCAAGTTTATTTTAAAAATTGTTTAAAAACGTTTAGCGCTAAACTATTTTGTAGTCAACAGGTATGTTTGACACAATTGTCTATAAGCTACGTACATTTGATAGATAATCATAGCCTCCAATAAATGGCTCTGGGCTTTCATAAACTGCACCTCCATTACAAACAAATGAACAGATGGTTACCAGACCGAATCTACACTGAGATAAGGTCTTGTGTTACCAAGGCTAACGCATCACAGCCCTTCTCCAATAGAACATTCTTAATTCATATTATTTCAGCATCCTACTTATAAATTAGTTTCTTACATTCTTCCCCAGATGACATGACATTTATCCTCAGGACACAATGGAAATCAAGTATCAAGAGTTCCATGACAAGATCATATCACTTGATCAAATACATAAAACGAACCTTGAGCTGAGATTGTTTGGTCAACAAAGAGATGTTCAGTTTACAATTATACAAAACAGAAAAAAGACAAATCCTGTCATTTGAGAATCTGAATCCAGTAAATGTTTAGAATTTCTCCTTGAGTGTCTCAATTATTAAAGTCGAATAAAACCTCTTTACAGGAACTCATCACTCCGACATCTGTCTTTGTAGCGGTTGTTGTGGCTAATGTCTCATCTCGTTTGTTCTGTTATGTCTGGGTTTGTCAGTGAAGGCAACAGCCGCTGCCTTTATTGTTTTCCACCCTTCTTCCCCCACTCCGAGAGATAAACCTGACACATAAACAGCCATTCTCTGCGTTACCTTGCAGTCACAGCCCATCTGGTAGCGCTGGCTGAGGCTCTTCTTCTGGGTGGCGCTCAGGGAGTCCCAGAGTATGATGTAATCACACAGGGTCACATGCATGACCCCGCCGGCTTCGGCCTTGCCTGTGAAGAAAAGCCAAACAGTGATAAAAAAGCTTTGTGAAACGTGACGTGACATTCATACGTGATCATACGTGCAGGAAATCACTGCCGACGGCGGCGGCCGAGCCCCGGATGCTTCGGTATAAAATGTTCTTGCCGAAGATCGTCAGATAACAGACTGACGTGTTGAAACAGATCGAATCTTGTTGCTTCCCAGGCCGGCGTCTGCGGGGACAAACCACCTGTCCTCAGGAGAAGCTGTGGCTTATGTTTCGCACATGAGTGGCACCAGTCAAAACAAGGCAATATAACAAGTTGAGTTTACATATCTGCTGAGGCTGCGTCCTCCTCCCTCCGCCACTATCTGTCTGCGGAGCAACTCTCAGCATGTTAAAGTCTTCAGAGTGTCCTGCCAGACGGGACTGACTCATGTTTCACTGTAACGCCTCCAACTGTTAACCCTTCGAGCTGAGGAAAGGCTGGCCGATTTTAAAGAGATGCCCCGGGGAGGCAGAAAGTTAACTTTCTTTTCCCGGGCCGCTCTAGTCTTGAGTCGAAGAGAGCGAGGAAACGCTGGCTTCAGCAGTTCCCCTTCTTACAACTCTATGTAATTAGGGCAGAGTGTTTGCGGGTGCATTGCTGTCTGCGATGGGGAAACCAGAGCATGCATGACATCATGATCCTCTCTGTCTCCTCTGCCCGCTGTACTATGTCTCATTCTGCTGCTGACCGACTCCTCGGCTTTCAGTCGCAATATAAGCCAGATGTTCGACACAAATATGACGACTGCTGGTTTAGAAATATGACAATAAACTACTGGACTGTCCACGTCAAACGGAAATTCAAAGGAGAATGAGGATTATAGATATCACTGGGTGATGGAATAAAACATAGGGAAGACAGATGCATAAAAGAATTTTGCTTCCAACAACATACAGTTATAGAAGTCTCTGTAAAAAAATATGTTGGATACCAGCACAAGGAAATGGCTGCATGCAAACTGCCAACATAACCACAAATATGATGCCAATGAAATAAATACTATGGAAAAAAATTACCTTTTAACTTTAGATACAAGAATTATGTTTGCCATGTCAACCCCATCGTTAAACATGAAAAATATCAATAAAAACCAAGTTGAAATGATATCCATTGACGTAAATGAGAATATAAGGTCATAAAAACAGGTCACAGAGTCCTACATTTAGATATATTTAATACAGATATCTGATAATTCTGCTCCCTTCAGAGTGTTTTTTTTCCCCTTCGCAGACATCTGACCTCAAGCAGGAAGAACGAGATAAACAATACGAACATTTACAACTCCGGGGAGCTCAAGTTGTACCAACGCAGACAAGGTCACTCCCAGACTCTGAAGGTTTAGTCGGCAGCGTATCATTACCCGTAATAACATAAACAGTCGCTCCTCCGCCCGGCTGTTTGCACCTGCAGGTCGATATCTGATTATCTGTCTGCGAATTCTTGTCGCTTCTGTCTGAGTAACCGTCTGTCCTCTCATTCTTCACTTTGTTGGTTTGTATTTTCAACCATAGTTTATCCACCAAAATCAGCATTAGTCTTGTATTGTATGTTTGTTAACGAGCCAGCTCACTTAATTGGCTACGGGAAAAAGAATTTTAGATTTAGTGTCTTATTAGGCAAAGGGCAAAAAAAACAGAAACAAAAAAAGAACACCATAGCAAATTAAAAAAGCAGCCAGATTACACCTCACATCACTCAGGATTAGTCATTAGACTTTACAGCTGTTGAAAAGTGCCAGTTTCTCACTTAATATTACAACTGTAATGATTATTTCCATTCTTTATTGGTCCACTGAGTGTTTTATGATAGCACAGTAGAGACAGTAAATGTGTGCATTTACCTAATATTTAGGCACCAATTACACAAATATAGATTTTTTTTATCCAAGCTCTCATCCACATGAACACAGCTTTAGCACTAGCGTTGAACACTAGCGTTAACCAGATAAACAAGCGGAGAGATTCAAAAACATTTGATAGAGTAGATTTGTGTAGCGACATCATTCTGGAGCTTTTATGGCACATGCTCACAGAAAAACTGTTGGTCTTACTTGAGCGTTCTGTTCAAAACAACAACGATGGTGGACATGTCTTAGGTTACATCTGTGCTCTTGATACTTTCGGTATTATTTGCAGCTTTACAGATGAATTTAATTACTGCATGAAGTGCAAGTAGATTTGGATATCTCATAATCCGTGTAGATCCGCCTGTGGTTTTGAATCACTACCGTGTTGCACTTCAAAACGTTCTTTCGTGCACACATCTGGAATTTTGCTTATTGGCAACTACTGGTCTGGCAGGGGGGCCTTTAAGCAGATTGTAGTGGCAGATCCGTATGAAAATATCCAGTTAAAAAAAAGTCTAGATGAGTGTAACTGGGGCCTTAATCTCAATATGGCTACTGTGAAAATTGTCTATTAATTAAACTAAAAGTCAGTAAACACATTGTTTACTTAAATAGTATTAAAATAAAAAAAAAAACTAGTTAACATTTGAGGAAAAAAGCTTATTCTAATAAAAAGCCTGATACCAATCTTCTACACAGTAAGTACAGAGCTACAGCTAGTAGCCGATAGATTAGTAGACTAGAAACAGTCAGTCAGTCATTTTCTATACCTGCTTATTCCTCATTAGGGTCGCAGGGGTCTGCTGGAGCCAATCCCAGCGCGTTACGGCGAGAGGCAGGGATACACCCCAGATGGTCGCCTGCCAATCGTGGGGCACACACATCATTCACTCACACACTCACATCTACGGGCAATTTAGAGTCTCCAATTAACCTCAGCATGTTTTTGGACTGTGGGAGGAAGCCAGAGTACCCGGTGAAAACCCACGCAGACACGGGGAGAACATGCAAACTCCACACAGAAAGGTCCCAGACCCAGGACCAAGGAGGTCTTGAACCTGCGAGCCTGCTGTGAGGCAACAGTGCTAACCCCTGCGCCAGTGCGAGTGTGTCTATTACTTCCTGGACTGATGCAGTGACTTCCTGAAGTTTAGTCATTACTGAGATCACCAGTCAACAAACAGAGACTCCAGGAAAAAAAACAAAAACATCATCATTTTCTATACTCGCTTATTCCTCATTAGGGTCGCAGGGGTCTGCTGGAGCCAATCCCAGTGTATTACAGGCGAGAGGCAGGGATACACCCTAGATGGTCGCCAGCCTATTGTGGGGCACACACACCATTCACTTACACCTATGGACAATTTAGAGTCTCTAATTAACCTAACTAACAATGTTTTATGCTAAGCTAACCAATATGTGAGAGCTCTCTCTCATATCTTTTGGTCCAACTATGGTAAAGAAAGCAGATTGGTAAGGTGACCAATAGGACAGTGGTTCACTGGAAACGTGGTTCCCTGCTTTAAGGCGGACAAGAAGAACACAACACACACCTGAGATCAGGTACTCCTTCTTGCCGCTGGCATCCAGGGTAACGCCACAGACAGCGGACACAGGAGCGGTGAAGACAGACTCGATGTCCTGGTTAGGCCCCTTGAACATCTGGAACAAATGTACAGGGATGAGGTCAAAGGTCAGGAGGAAGGGCTAGCATTCAGTGCATCAAATAGCTTTCAAAAACATTGTAGTGATGCATCGAGCGAATATTCTGCCAGCGTACCTTGATCTGCTTGATCTCATACTGGATCCTCTTGATGGGGTTCCCATAGATATCATTCCCAGAAATCACCTCTCTCTCACCCACCACCTTTGCTCGAATCACTGGTATCGAAACAGAAATGCATGTGTCATGACATGAAGAATATTTCTCAACATTTCCAAAGAAAAATCAAAAAAAAAAAAGTTTTGTTTTTAACCGGTCAGCTTGAAATAATTAATTTAGCAACAAGATGTGATCGATAACATCGTAACATAAACAATAATATTGAATCATCAGCCTCCACTTCTTATTTCAACACATCCCGGGCTAACAAGAGGGCAGATGGAGCAAATCAACTTCACCCACGGCTGCCTGAAGTCTCGTGTGCACAAACCACATCAAGAAAACAAAGAAAACGAGCAGCCCAGTCAATGAAAACACAACCGTGGCGTTTCATTGGTCCGACGCGACTTCAGAAACAGACCCGTGAACACATGACTTGGCCTGCAGCACAAAGGTTTCCCGCTTCCAAACACGAAACAAGGAAACCATCAAAGAATCAGATTTAGAGAATAAGAATACAATATGAAAGCCAATACATGGAGAAGGACTTGGCCTGAGGCATATTTCTCACAGTGTGTGTGTGTGCGTGTGTGTTTTAATGGTCTGACTTGACTACATCAAGCTTCAGCTATGCTTTGGGCATTTATTCAGAATGGAAAATATGAGCAATAGAGAAAAAAGAAAAAAAAAAGCATAAAATAAGCAGGAACAGAGGACACGTACACATAGATAAACACACACACACACACACAGTTGTCTGCTGTTACTCTTACACCCTTGGGTTCAGTTAATGGCTTGGAGCAGGCACAAATATGGGGGTTCAAGGCTTCCAGAGCTAATAACGTCTCTGCTTCTCCCTCGCTGCTTCCCTTTTCCCCCCTTTTCATTCTTCCCCCTGCTCCAGAAACACATGCTTTTCTGCACATGTAACTACTACTGCACACAGGGCTGCAATTCATGACTTTATTTATTTATTTGTCTTTTTTTTAATCAATCATTACCATCAAGTCTATAAAATGTAAGAAAAAAAAGAATCAAGGGTGATGTTTTCAGAATTTACAAAGACACAGTCTGAAAAACCCAAAAGAGAAGCAACAAACCTTCACTATTGAGAAACTGAAATTGCTTATATTACAGCTTGATACATGATGATTATGCAACCATTTGTTGATTAAACACACAAAATGTAATTCGATGCTTCCAGGGATCTCTCGATCAAAACAAGAAAAGATGGGGTTGATGACGTAGTGTGGGATCCTGGAGTTGTAATCATTGCTCTGCAGGAAGCTTCTCTCAGTAAATATTCCATCAGCGTTCATAGTTCAAGAGCTGGAATTATTCTCAGAGGTCTCTCTCCCCAAAAACCAATGGATCCAGTGATTAAAACTGGTAAAAGCACTAAATATAGAAGTTTCATATTAAAATCTGCATTTCTCTAATGCGGTTTGTGTGCTACACGATCTGCTGTAAACGTTTATTCAGCTTGTGTCGCTGATAAATTAAAGTACAGAAGTCTAATAACTAAATCCTTCATCTGGTTATAGATATTTAATAAACACTCAAGATCTAAGAGTATCATAAAAACATAAAACTGTATAAGTAGTAAGAGTTACGTGTTGGGCTTTTAATTGACAGACTGAAAATGCAGCCATTAATAATCAATTAATAAAAAACATGTAGGCTGTGATTCCCAAAATATTGCAGCTTTACCTGTATCATACATGATGGTAATTTGAATTTACGTGGATTTTTGACTGTCGATCAAGGGCCTCTTTCATAACCATTGTGTACAAACTAAATAAGGTGTATGCCACTTTCTAAGCAAACTTAAGATGATAAAATATGCTCAAGTGCCGCCAAGTAACCAAAAAGTCTATTCATGCAAGATTAAGCAACATTTTAAGTGACAAACATGATGTTTAAAAACTGAAAATGACACTCAAATTACATCTTAATAGTTCTAATAAATGACTACCTGACTATTTATTGCTCACTACTCAATTAAGAGGAAATATTTTATTTGTTCTTTGTCGTTTTCATCACTCAGATGAAAAAATCCAGATACATGAACATCTTGGAATAACATCACTTATTTTCTGATTTTTATATTGGGCTTTTTCTTGTTGTAATGATCATTGATGATCACATGATTCATCAATGATCATGTGATTTGAAATGTTGGAGTGTGGACCCCACTTTAGGGCAGTTAAATCCAAATAAAAAAAAAATGGAAGCAGCGATCAGGGCTGATAAATGTCTTTATTAGAAAGTCATTCATCAGTGCTTCAGAAAACCAATCCCTTCCTCCCAACGAAACTTCTGCATTTTAGTTCCACTCTGATTCTTATGAAAATACGCCACAGCGGCCAGAGTACACACATAAACACACACACACACGCAGCAGTATACCTGACTGGCGCTCTCTCCTGCATTCCTTTCAGTTTTTCCGCTCTCGTTTCCTGACCTCATTCTGAGCCACAAACTAATGAGCAAAGAATCAGCAGCAGGGCACAATACTGAGGGGAATCGACTCCGTTATTCACAACGGACAGAGCTTATCTGTCTACCTCATGTTGCAGACGTATTTAATTCTCAGTTACCCCCCCCCACTGCAATAAAACCAGAGCGGATGGTCCTGTGCAGTCTAAACAGCAGCGTGTTGCGGAGGCAGCAGACTACACAGTGTGAAGCTGAAACAGCATGACTACTGCAGGAGCTACACCGCAGATTGATCCTGACGTCACCTGGTCACCAGCAGTCAATCAACAGCCAGGAGCCCCCCCCCCACACACACACACACACACAAACCACCAGCTGACCCACATTTCACCGACCCTGCAGACCAGCATGAAGCTTAATGACTTATACATGCCTATCGGCTACGCTACGCAATGTTTTCCATGATAAATCCATATGAACACACGGTCGCACCACATCCCAAGTGTCCACCAACCCCCCATTCAATCCACCGCATGACTATCCATTTCTTTTTTTTATGCTCCATCAAATCATCCCAGACTTTCCTCTGGGTGGTTTGTTCAGCTCCAGACGTATGTGGGCCTTCTGTTTAACCTGTCATTTCAACGGAGACGAGACGCCCCCACGACGTAATTCGCTCGCCTTTTTCACCTCAGACAACATGTATGCATGAAGACCTGCAAAGAAGAAGGCTTCGTTTTTCCTCTGTGAGGTCTTCACAATACAAATGCTGCATAAGAGACAATCAATAAGCGGACACCAGAGTTGCAGAGTAATTGAGGTGATAGAAAGCTCAAATATCTGAGCCTGATCAATAGGATGGTGGGATAAAATTGTGGATTAGAGATGCAACAAGTTGCCCATAACTGACTGACAGAACATTAATCTTCAACTGTTTTTGTAATGGAGTAAATAAGTATTTTTAAAGCAAAATGCTGCAAGTTTTAGTTTCTCAAATGTAATTATTCTAAAGATCTTCATATTATTTTTGCGTTTTGGACTTTTGGTTTAACAATTAACATTAATCCTTGGAAATTTTAAAAGTTTTGTTTAATTTTCTGACATTAATTGAGCAAATAATTGAGTAAATAGTCTGATAACTCAAAAATTTGAATAATTAGGATTAGCTAGTTTGGAGATATATAACCTCCCCCATTCCTCAAAGTGGTTTCATCCGGAGGGCGGGGCCAAAGCCTAAAAGCAAATTTTGACAGTCAGTTAGTAGTTAGCTATGTGAACCATTCAAACTAATATGAATAATATGAAGAAGCCAGAAAGTCATTTATAACACCAATTGTTTAAAATCAGTCTCTTTTACACTATGGAGTGTAAAACTCCATAGAGCTACAAAAACTGAAACTCTCAGTTGATAAATTCTGTATTACGTAACACCTTTGCTATTACACATCATTTGAAGAATTGAAGAATGAAAAATGTGAAAATATTAGTTACTGCAGCTTTAATTACTAGCGGTTTATGGTTATAGAAATTCTCACTGTTGATAGGCACGTGCACAAACTTACATTTCATGAAGAAAACATCTTTATATGCCCATAAATGGAATATAAACATGTGCATGTGTTGGTACATGCCGTGTTGTCTGGGTGACTCCACTCAGCCTCCGGCCAGTCTGACTGGGCCGGGCTGCCGGGGAAGTTCCCCTTTGTGGGCGCGACAGATTTATATGAAAAGAGGATGTTTTTCTTCACGTGTCTGTGTGATTGAGAGACCTTTTTGTGGTAGGTGCATGACACTGCTCGATTTTTATGACTTGTGGCCTGACCAGGAACATCACTTAGCACGAAAAATAGAAGATGACACACCAACACTAACGTGTGAACACGCAATGAGTGGGAAACCGATCCAACAAAACAAAATCAGGGCCACGTTACTGTCATTTCTGCTGATGCTTGCATGCCCAGGTCTCATCGAGTAGTTTCCTCTGTCCTTCTTCCTCTAGATGGTGCTTTCTTCACTTACTAGTTTTCAGATCTGTCAAATTTACGGTTTCATCTGCCTGAAATCAAGGGTTCTGTCTCCAGCTGCACTAATAAATGTTTCATATTATCATTGGATCAAACCATAACACGTCGCTCGTAGTGAGAATTTATCGGAGTCTGCATCTATGGAGCTTTTTAGCATCCGTTTGGTTTTGGTTCACTCTCATCAATGTTGTTTCCGCTTTAATAAATCACTTGTCAATAAATAACTGCGGCTCAAATGACTGCTTTGAACAAGGAAGACTCACACAGCTCAAAGCTGAAGGGTTTCTAGGTTTTTTCAAGTTAAATTCAAGTATTTTTAAGACATTTCGTATAAAACGTAATGCCTAATCTCACAGACCTGTCAAAGTAAAACAATTTCTGTTAATTTGTATTAAAGGCTTAGTGCATCCATTTAAGATATTTGACTAAAACCTCACCTGTAGTAGGTCATTGTGAATATGATTAACTACAGCAAAGAGAATGACAAAATGTATATTTATTGATATTTATGTATTTATTCCATTCATATTTTATGTAATAAATGTGTACTAGGTCCATATAATATATTTAGCCTCACCTGCACCTACAGTGAAGTTACATACTGCACAAATTTGAAGACCCAGGTATCAAAATTCAAGACTTAGAGAGTTATCATTTCCAAATTCATAAATTCATTGTTTTTAAGTCTCTTTAAGACCCATAGGAACCCTGTCAACTGGGATTTTTTGGTTTTTAAATCATCTTTCCAATCATTACTTTAGTTTTTACAACCTGCAACATCACTGTTTTGGTTTCCTTCCACAGACAGAGGTAGCGACTAAGCCGTCGAAGATAAGTGTCGCATTTAGACATTGGTCATTGTTGCGGTTTAGTGGTCTGGGCAGCCTTAAACATCCATCCATCCTCCTCCCTTCTATGAGAACAAAAGCTATATTGACAACATGAGCACACCAAACACAAACACATGACTCCTGTAAGACATCCTGTCTCTGCCAGCTCAGCGAGAAACTGAGTCACATCTTATCCACAAACACAAAAAAGACAAAAACACACGCCCGCGTATGTGCGAGGAAATCTGGAGTAAAAAAAAAGAAAGAAGCAAAAATACGGTGCCAAAGAAGTGTGGGTCTTGGAAGTTTCTCATTCTCAAGGATACCGTGCATATTTTCACTTGGATTGTGAGTTTTATTGCTCCCCCCACCCAGAAAACACACCCTTCCACTGACAGCCAGATGGCATGTGTGTGTGAGAGAGTTGACCAATGCACGGTTTTTGAGAGAGTCTTGTGTGTCCCTGTGTTACACCAGGAGCAAAGTTGGGGAAAACCCCAGCAGCATTCCTGCAATTCCTCCCAGCACCACCCCTTGCAGGAAGAAACAGGGCAGGAATGGAAATTAAAAAAGAAGAAGAAGAAGAAGAAGAAGAAGAAGAAGAGGAGGAAAGATCGTGGTGTGACATATTCTGTGGTTGAGATTCAATCCCCCCCGTAAAATTTCTCTTCACAGACCAACCGCTCCACTCTCTCCATCCCTTGTCCTCCTCTCTGCTCTTTCCCTCCTTGTCTCTTTTCCTCTCTTGTGCCACGTTGCCCTGCAGAGCCAGGCAACGCTGCTTCTCCTTCTCCTCCTTCGTCCTGGAGCTGCTGAAAGCCTGGTAAACACAGTCGTCCTGAGCTCCAGAGCTGAGACATTATGTACTGCGATGGCCCCGCTGTGCTTCCACTACCTCCGGCTGACTTAAGACAGACTTAAATGCATTCACACCCAGAGATACAACAGCTTACTGTGGATTTTACAGTGCAATGCAATGTCATCAGCGGAAAGTTCAATAACAACTCCTCAATGGGTGCCACACATGCAGTTTTAACTCCATAAAAGGGGTGGTGGGTTGCATTCAAAAGGGGGATTTGCTTCAAAATATGCTGGGTGTTTGTGTTTCCCTTCCACCCGACACCTAGAAAGCACTTTAATTATTCCTACTCTTCATAAAAATGGCTACTCGTGCCTGTTGGAGGTCAGTGTCTGTCAACACAGCATGACACGGTGTGATGGGATCTGTAGGAGTGCGGTGTGTCTGGGCCATGGCCTTGAGGAGCAACACCGTCCACCTTCAGCAGCCTCTCTGAGCCCATTCAACGCGCACCGGAGGCGGGCTGAGCGGCTGCGGGGCGCCGCTGTAGCCGCCTGGTGCAACGAGGGCCGGGTAAACAACAACAAACAACAACAGTCTCCGGTGGTGTGGTACTCACCTACATCGGCGTTGCAGAACGCCTGTTGCGGATGAACCGGAGCGCAGCTGCACGCTTCCGCCAACTCCTCCGCCCGCCACAGCACCAGCAGGGCGAGCGTGCAAAGGATGCCGTTAACGGAAAACGGCATGTTTGTTTGTTTGTTTCTTTGTGTTTTAACGAACACTGATGCGACGTTTCCCTCCCTCTTCGCGGCTGTGTGCTGTCTCGGCGCTGCGCAGATGCGTTGCGATGCAGCTCCCTCCGCTGCTTTTTTTTTTAACCGACAGAAACCGGGGCGACGTCAACAACAGCACCGGCGGTGGCGAATCCGCTCGCTCAGCTCCGGGGTAAAGGTGACGGTAAAACGGTGTGCTCGGTAGTCTTACCGGTGTCTGCAGCTGTCTTTCGGGAGTGTTTTCGTTTCAGAGATCAAGGCGGTTTTATAAAGTGTCCGGACGTGACTCCTCCCCCTTGACGTCGCTCGTAGCAACCGGTAGAGGGCGCCCCGCCCTCCCTGGAAAACCAGGAACTGATGCTGCTGGTGCTAAGGCATGGGTGTATTATAAAACCTGTATTATAGCTATACTATACCATGGATGTAATAAAACCTGTATTATAGCTATATTATACCATGGATGTATTATAAAACCTGTATTATAGCTATATTATACCATGGATGTTATAAAACCTGTATTATAGCTATACTATACTATGGATGTATTATAAAACCTGTATTATAGCTATACTATACTATGGATGTAATAAAACCTGTATTATAGCTATATTATACCATGGATGTAATAAAACCTGTATTATAGCTATATTATACCATGGATGTAATAAAACCTGTATTATAGCTATATTATACCATGGATGTAATAAAACCTGTATTATAGCTATACTGTACCATGGATGTATTATAAAACCTGTATTATAGCTATATCATATATCCATGTGCTCAGGTGTTGACTATAGTCCCTTTTCACAGCGGCCATATTGACACGAAATAGTAACACAGGTGTTAATGATACTAATTAAAGGTTATATATGTAGAATTCTTTATAAAACCTATATTAAGATATAAAGGCACAGGATAAGTATAAATGTATAATAAATAAGATAAATATATACTAAGAATAAATATATGTAGTCATTTATTTTAATTATTTTTGAAGGGTTTGACAATGACTATGTTTACACGTATCTGTAACTGTAAATTAAGCTAGCTCGCTTGCTAACTTAGCTAACGTTACTTGTGGGTCGTGTTTTAACATCTGTTGATTAAATTAAATTTGTACTTAACCTGTATGGTTCATCACGACGCTTGGCGCAGTTGGCAACAAGTTTTTGTGTCGCAACTACAATTTTGAGACACAATATGGATATTATGCCTATTTTATATATTAAAATTCCATTCCGGTCAGAGTAGCTCATTGGAAAAGCGTCATTATTAGCATCATTGGTAACACCTGTGTTTACCTACTGTTGCATGTCAGTATAAAAAAAGCTACAAAAGCTCTAGAGTGAAAACCAAAGAGCGTGTTAAGAGTCACTAAAAGAAAATTACATGAATTAAGTATAATCCACAGGGAAATTCTCATTCAGTAGCTGCGCCTTTAACTAAGCTGTTGAAAACTTCTGTGAAGTTGTGACGTGACAACTATACAGTCGCTGCCCCCCTACCTCTATTCAACTCAGCCAATAAGAGAAACTCATTGACATTAACAAGAACAAGAGCAGAATCTTGAGATATAAAGCTATTTAATGAGATGATTTTTGCCTATTAAAACCACAAATATACGTTGTTTTAGACATAGAAACAAATAAATCACAGTATAAAGTGTACAATATGGAATCTTAAAAGTTTATTTGCCAATTATATGCATTGACTCAAAATGTATTTTCTCATTCATGAATCATTGTAATGTGAATTTTCCGTTTCTACTGTAACCCACTTCTAGATATAACGAACCCCATATGTACATTATTACGAGGTGAAGTGGATAGAGATGAATTATAATAATTTAATCTGAATTCAAACATAATAAACTACTAGAACGGCCTTTCTGCAGTTCTCTCTGCATCCCGGAACATGACCTACACACAAGTGATGTATTGAATCTGATATGACACATATTTAATTGGATATGCATTAAATGTGTGTACATTAAAACACATAGAAAACACAACAGAACAATTTATTGCTTTAGTTTTAAGGCCTCAAACACGGTCACGTTCAAATTTGAGGTTTTTCTTACTTTGTCATCAGTTTCTCCACTAAAGTTAGTTTCCTAAAACCCAATTTAAATGTTTCCATATAAAGAAAAAGCATTTTACAATAATGATGGAAAAAAATAGTGTATTTCAAATATTTTTGTGGTTTAATACATTTTTTTGTGAGAACTGTGGCACAAATCTTGAGTTAACATACTGAAATGGTTTAAACCTTTCAAATATATCATGCAAACGAGTCAGATCTCTACCTCCAGTCTGGCAGAAGAGGGCAGTATCCTCCACCTTTAATTGCACAACTTCCACATCCGCCACACTCAATCACCGGTTCAGGCAGTTTGTGCACGCTCGTAATGTCACTTCCTGTAAACCATGCATAGAAATCACTTCTGGTTTTAACATCAGTTTTCAAAAAAAAAAGAAAAGAAAAAAAAAAACTGAAATCCAGCAGCGTTATTGCCCCTGCCACTTTGTAGAAGGCACGGATTGAAAAAGGAGGTTTGTGGACAGAAAGAAAAGTGTTGTAGGGCATTTTAACATTGAACCACTAAAACAGCTGCAGACGAGCTGCACCGTGAAGGACGAACTAACACAGCAGAGAGATTTAATCTGGCGAAATAAAGCGCAGTTCCTGAGAAGAGCTCATTTGGTTTCTCAACAGGACTTCACTATGCCCCTCGTATAAGTAATCCTTCATTGTAAGAAACTAGAATAAGTACAAAAAAAAAAAACTGACATAATTAACCAAACGTCCCACTATTATTTCCCCATTAAGCACCGATTTGAAGAGGATAGAAATGAGCATTTCATTGAGACCCCTCATCAATTAGAAAATAAAGACAAACTACATAAATACGTATGTATTCGGTCTTGTTTGTTGACTGGATGACACTAATGAGCCTCAGAGGCCTTTGTTGAAGTAGACATGTTGTACACGGTCTCCATACTGGGACCTGATGGAGTCTCTCAGCTCGGGTTCCAGCTTTGACACAGCCATAGAGCTGTTATAGACACAGAGAGAGAAGAGGGAAAGAAATATGGTCAGAATTTACTTAATTAAACTTTGATTTAAGAAGCAAAACACTGATTTATATTTTCTACAACCCTAAAATAATAATTCTTACACCCAATCTGCTCATTTCTAAATCCACTATTATTATTATTCAGGAATTCTTCCTCATCATTGCATGTTATTACTTTTAAAACAACAATTTTGTCATTAATCAATTAGCCATCATGAACATGTAATCAGAGAGGCGTCTTTCCACTGTGTGATTTTGGGCTGTTCACGACAAAAGGTGCCAAATATAAGAGAAACATGGTAAAAGTATTGAGTCACAAATCCAAATTGGGGGGTCGTAGATCAAACTGGTGATTCAACCAAACACAACATGAAGGAAAACAATTATGACTGTGTCAAAAACTTAAAGACTAAATGTCCATAATTTGACTGCTGCTATAATCCATGTCTACAAAGAAACCAATCAGTATATGCATATATATGCATATTTCCAGGTCTATATTTATGATGATAGAGGCTACAGTTTAGTAGGTAAACTTCTTTAACACCTGTCTCTTTAAGGCCTTCATCTATTCTGATTGGCCGGCCTCCAGAAGCTGCCCCATCAGGATACGTAAGCAAACAGTAGTAGCTGGACATCACTTCTTTATTCAAAATGGAAACGTCCAAAAATACATTTGTACAGGTTTAAGTCTGAATCTGATCCAAAATATGCGAGCAGACACCAACAACTCATGCAGCAACCTTACCGTACTGTTTATGGCTAGTTGTGAACAATCAGATATCATCACAGGGAGGAAGTGGAGGTAACTATGAAGCAAAGCTCTTTAGAGCAGTTTGAAGACCTCACTTGTGATTGCAGGGAGCATTTTTATATTTGACACTTTGAGAATGAAGATCGGAATAGTATAATAATAACAAATTAAAATATGTTAAGCCCTCTTTAATAAATCCATGTTAGTAAATGCAACTTTGTGCTGTCTCACACAATGTGACGTTAAGTTTAAATATGATCGTTGTCACCACACAGCCTGAAGGGGCCTTTAATCTATAAGATACATGTGTCAGCAGGTGAAAGTACAATAACGGCTTATAATTACCATCTCTGAGGGAACAAGGAGCAGGCAGCCGGCACCATGAAGATCAAGCTTTAAGAGGGAAAAATAAGAAGAAATTTATTCCTCCATGAAACACGGCGAGGACATTAAAACCCCTCTGAAACCCCTCATGCGTCCAACTTACAACACTCCCACCATCATCACTTGAATCGGTCCGTGGAGATACGTGATTCTCTGTGGAGACGGAGAGAAAGAAGCTGGTGACAGACGTTCATGTTGGAAACTTTAGCGGCAGGGCGCTAATGAAAGCAGAGATCCAACCTGCATGAACTTGTATTTTTCCAGCCTCTGCATGATGATGGGGAGGATGACTAACAGAAGAAGAGTGAAAAGTTAGTTGTGATAATTTAAGAAAATAAAAATCAGTTTTTACAGCTCTGGAAAAAAAATAAGAGACCACTGCTTTTTTTTTTTTTACCATATTGAAAACCTCTGGAATGCGATCAAAAGGAAGATGGATGGTCACAACCATCAAACAAAGAGCTGCTTCAGTTCTTGCACCATCCATCACCACCATTGATCTTGTTTCTTTTCATTGTTTGAGGTCTGAAAACATTGTATCTTTTTTGTTATTTTGACCATTTGTCATTATCTGCAAGTAAATGCTCTAAATGATAATACTTTTATTTGGAATTTGGGGGAAATGTTGCCAGTAGTTTATAGCCTCAAATAAAAATGTTCCTTTTCCAAAAACACATACCTATAAGTAGTAAAATCAAAAAATATATAATTCTGCAGTGGTCTTAATTTTTTTAGAGCTGCGTAAGAGATTTTTTTTTTAAAATGTGCATACTCATTCCAGGTGCGGCCATGGTGATCCGAGAGATCACCACTTGTGTGATGCCTTTTACCGCTGCTTTCTACAGAGGAGAAAAAAAAGGATGATTAGAGAATAGTGAAGAAACATTTATGTACTGGTTTGTTTCTATTATTTTATAACAAACACGTGTTCAGAGTCTGACCGTAGAGTGGCCCAGCTTGTTGCCGTTTTCATCTGTGACAGCGATGCCGTTCAGGATTTCTCTTGAGAGAACAGAAAGGGGGAAAAAACGACGGTGAACCCGAGTGAAAGACAAACAAGAGCGTAAAGATGTTGTGGTTTCCTTATCATCCGCCGCCTGCCGCGCCGCACGCTACTCTGTTATTTGGTGGATATTTTGACTTGGCTGTAGAAGACACGCCGGCGCCTTCGAGGAGAACATTTAGTGATCAAAACAAAACGTGACGGAAGAGCCACGTTGACCCAGATATTAGACAAATTCAATGCAATTTTATTCACGTTGGAAAAAAGGCCCACTTTATGTATTTTTTATTTTTTTGCATGTGCAACGAAAATATATTTAAATTGCTGTTTAAAGCTCTGACAGCAGTTTTTAAAAAGATCCAAAGATCCAGACCCTGACAACAGGTTGCTGTGGCTGCAGGACTTTTCGCTGCAGGATATAAATCAATAAATCGTTATAGATCCCTGACATTAAGCCTCTCTGACTGAGAAGGTGACCTGATTGCGACCTCTAGCCGGTTGCCCATGTGGCAGCTAGATTGGGTTTGTGTAGTGTAGGTTTGAGTCGGAGCAGACGTTAGACTGGACCCACATCCACAGACTTCCAGGTATTAACACACACACACACAAAAACTGTAGAAAAAAACACAGTAGGAAAAGAATAACAGTATAAAGAGGCAGCACTGAAGAAAGAGTGATCTGATGACCTATTTCGTTAAGTTAGATCTGTCATTTTAGTTTTTTTGTTTTTTTTTAAATGCAGCTGTATGAAAAGCAAGAGCCAAGATAACTAAGAAACATCCAGGTCTGTCATGTTGAAAATGGATGAGCCTTGGATTTTATCGGTGATGGATGCTTTTGCGCAGAGAAAAAACAAGAAGAAGAAGAAAAAAAACAGTAGCATATGTGTTAATGTTTTTGGCCTGCGTAGGAATTCAGACAGACGTCATGATCAGTTCTCCTAAATATTAGGACGCTGGAACCGAATTAAGTGTTGTGTTTCTAACCTTTGTTCCATTGTACGACTACTTAACACACTGTAGATTTGTGTAATGATCCAGCAGAGGTGCGTTCAACAAGGCGGTATGTTTGCGAATGTTCCCAAGTGTTTTTGGCGTTTTTGACGAATCACCACGGCTATCGGAGCCAGAGAAGGTTGATAACGCGAGTCAACAATCAACATTTACATGTGGCTTATCCTTTATCAGATTTTGAAGTCCGTCAGAAGGACGAGGCATCACGCCAACGTCATTGTACCGTTACTATCATGTTGTTTCCATGGATGTTTTATAAGAAATGGATTTACAGTGGAAGTCGCCCCCCAAAAAAGACTGACTTTCAGGTTTTCTTCTGCGTTATGTGACCCATAGAGTGATCAGTAGAGTCATGCCTCATGATGATCTGGCCCCTCCCATCATGCTCATGGGGCGATGCGAATGTGCACATCGTGACGGCGTGAACAGTTTTACAGGCTTCTCTTTAACTATTGCAGTCTATGAGGGGGAAAAATCAGCATGCTACTGAGAGGTAGCACCATATCTAGGTCTTATAATGCATCCACCGTTGTTTCATTTAATTACTTTGTTGATTGTGCCACGGTTTTTAGCAAGAAATTACAATTTTGGTAAGTATGTAGAAATTTAATAAGAAATATTACCAATTTCTGCAGACTTACTAATAAACACTGCTCGGGTAAAACAACATTTAAATAAAATTTTAAACTGATGCCTGAATTTTGTTCAAAAACAGAAATAAAGCAGAAAATTTGTGTTGTGTTTTAACCCTTATTGAATAATCAAATGGCTGCCAAATTCTGTCCAGCGCCGCAGCTGTATCGTCTTCAAATGTCACCTTCTTCAAATCAGGAGGAGGCGGCTGTGGCTCAGGAGGCATTAATCGGACAATCGACCGTTTGATTCCTGGCTCCTCCGGTCCGTATTTGGGAAAATGGGAATGTGTGCGCGTGATTAGATTAGATCCCGATGAGCGGCAGCCGCCGCCATCAGTGTATGAATGAGTGTGAAAGGGTGTGGCCCACTTGCCCATTTCACGCTGCAGGAACACCTCCTTTAAAGTTCTAAGGTGATTCTCAGAGTCCAATAGAAACCGTAGCAACTGCCTCGACATTTCTTTTGTTAGGGTATTATTGTGGCAAATGGACTCACTGTTGCCTCATCATAGGAATGTTGACGCAGTTGGCCGCAGCGACTGCTGCAAACGGAACCCAGCGAGCGATGAGAGGAGGAGCTTTCTGCGGGAGGAAGACAGAAAAACCAAGTGCTAAAATCATCATTCACATCATTTTCACAGAAGCAATTTTGAGATGTTATGATAAGAACAGGTACGATTAATTAACAGTAACAGAACCTTAGCAAGATGGTTGGTTACTGCAACATCACCATTGTTATTAATAACTGCTTCTCCTGTTATATATATAATCAGTAAAAAAAGGTAAAAAGAAATGTCTTCGCACATACAGTTTTTCAGGTGCTGGGAATTTCGTTTTGCAGTCAAAAAAAAGGTCCACTTACTCTCCTTTATCCTGAGACTTCAACCCTAACTCATGGTTTTTGCCAAGGGGAAGTTACTAAGGGTTTCACAATCTCATTTGTAAACTCATCACATGCATATTATATGATTGTATGACATCTAAATTTACTGGTAGAAAACAACCCCTGTAACATTCCAATGAAGACAGCGACATGTGGTCAAAAGCTCTGCAAAAAGAAAGGAAGTGACTGAATAAAGTGAATCAACTTCCACAAATATCCACAATGGGTTCTGGTCTGTGCAACACTTTTTTGTTTTAAATGCTGATAACAGAGAGATGTGGATGATTCATCGATTCATTACCCAGATGAGTTTTGTACCAAAAATAAGTTTGACACTTAAAGCTTACAGAAAATGTGTTTTTATACCTTTGTGTAGAGGTTGAGTCCCACTGCTGTTGCTAAAGCCGTGCTGGTTGCTGTAACGTAGGCGACTCCGATCTGTCTGAAAGACACAGTGACGCAGCAGCTCTTAGCATCTCTTTAAAAACCAACACTGCATGTGAGCACTGCAAGGAACTATCACAGTCAGTAAAGCAGATTTTACACTCGTCTTCTCAAGTTTCTTGATGATTTAAAACATTAAACATGGTGGAATACTGAAATTATTCAGGCCAAGCCTCAAAGCCCTATAGTGTTTGTATGGTTTCTTCTTCTTGTTATTATATCTTTCTTCTGTATATGGCATGTCTATGGCAGCCCATAGAACCATATGTTAAAAAGTTGTGAAATATGGAACACAGATTTGGGAGAGTCCCCTGATTACAAACTCCATAGCGCCACCAACAGGTCAAACATGGAGGTACATTTCTGCATGTAACTTTTAAACTGTGGATATGATTTTCAAAAAATTTGCTTAAGTCATTTAATTCTCTCATGTTCCATGTTTGACTGACCTTGTGTGTATGTCAATAGGCATCTGTTCGTTAGTAAATATTATATATTCAACAAATGGTTCAGTTTTTTGTGTTTCCTGAAAAATCGGAAAAAATGAATAGGTGAATATTTTAAGAAGGCGTCGGAATTCACTTTGATGTTTTGTCTTCAGAAAAACAACCATTCACCCATAAAAGCCAATTGAAATTTGTAGAGAAGCCGCCAAACAGGAAGTACATGTACTAAGCAAAATTAGTGCATGTACTTCAAACCCCATCGGGAAGACGTTCAAGAAATCGGGTGACCTTTGACCTCTAGGGGGTGCTGTGAAAAATGTGTTTTGGCTCATATCCCATGATGCGTTTGGGTTAGGAACTAAATTCCAATGCCTGAGTGGTTCAACTCATTCAAACACCTGATGTTTAGAGTCTGACACACATAATAACGTGCATTTTATTGTCAAATGAACTTAATAGCAAAGCTGCCAAACAGGAAGTGGCCTTGAATCTTAGACAACCTTTGGTGTATTAAACACTGAAGTTCTTGTGGGTGCTTATGGTCATCTCTCTGGCCTAACTTCATTCTGTTGCCATGGCAACTTAAGCCATATTCACCACTTTGCCCCTCATTCCTCCTTGCAGCTGTAGTTTTTATTATTATTTGCATATGGTGTTTATACCATGAATATTAGCACATCTCAATATATGAACATCCTATTTTTTACTCTTTTCAAGTGCTACAACCCAAAGTATATTTCTCATATTATTCCTGACTACTTGGGGTTCTTGTATTTTCACTTACCTTGATCATTAGGGCCCGAGCGGCGACTGCGCAGCAGTCCGCGAAGGACCTATTGGAACTGCTTCGTTTCTTATTATTAGGGCCCGAGCGGCGACTGCATAGCAGTCGCGGTACCGCGAGGCCCTATTGTTCTCCAAAAGATTATTATTATTATTCTTATTATTATTATTATTATTATTATTATTATTCTTTTTTTTCTTTGTCTTCCGCGTCTTTGATTGCCCTTTTGGAGGCCTGAACATACCTAAAAAGTCCCCATTTTTTCTGGACGCATCAGGCCCGGCGAAAAATTACGTATTTCGTAGGTTTTGAAAATGGGCGGGGCAAAATGGCTCAGTAGCGCCCCCTTGTCACTTTCAAAACACCCCCCCCATAGGGGTTAGTTTATCGTATCTTCACGAAACTCGGCACACGCGTTTATCATGCCAAGGCGCACAAAATATCCTCTTGACGTCATGGTGAAAGTCAAACAGGAAGTCGGCCATTTTGAATCAAACATCGCCGAAGACGCCGTTTGCAGGCAACGTAAATTCACGTACTAGTCAGAGACTATAGCCTGCAGCGGCGTAAAATTTTGGTTGTAGCATCTAAAAGGCCTGATCATGAAAACTCGTCGAAATGGTGAGTTTTCATGGGAGGGCGTGGCCTCGGCGAGGCCTCAAATTCTGATGTTTCGCCATGAAAAAGGAAGTTGTGTTTTCTCCATAAAAGGAACATCCTAACTGCATGAAATTGATGGTGCATGATGCTGGTCCCGCCCTGAACACGTGTATATGTTCATATTCACGCCACGTCAAACCGCCCCCTGCTGGCAGCAGGAAGTCACTGTCGTCACGCTTTAATGAATTTCTCAGAGGAAATTATGGATAACCACTTCAAATTGTGTTTATGGCATGTCAAGACCTTTGTGATGAAATGTCTTTAATACCATGAGTTTTCTTTGGAGGGCGTGGCCTCAGCGAGGCGGCGAGTTTCCATCCCTCGCCATGTGACATCAACTCATCATAACTTCCACATGCTATATTCTATCTGCACCAAATCTCTGATGCTTCATAAGGGTCCCGCCCTGAACATATTTATACACTCATATTCACTTACACTCATAGCGCCCCCTATTGGTAGCAGGAAACAACTTTCAAATGTAAAGCCCCATGCTTTATCTTTAACCTAGACTTACGAAATTCGGCAGACACATGGAGTACTTCAGGACGGACAAAAAAGCTTCTTGGATCCATATCCTAAGTCCGACAGGAAGTCAGCCATCTTGAATTGAACGTCAGTTATATCGCCGTTTGCAGGCGTCATACTTTGACGAACTAGTCCTAGGGATTTATCAGCAGTGACTTCAAATTTTGGCTGTGGCATCTAAAGACGTCAATGATGAAAAAACATTGGAATGGTGGCTCTAAAGGTTAGGGCGTGGCCTCGGTGAGGCCTCAAATCCTGATGTTTCGCCATGAAAAAGGAAGTTGTGATTTCTCCAGGAAAGGAACATCCTAACTGCATGAAATTGATGGTGTATGATGCTGGTCATGCTCTGAACACGTGTACGTGTTTATATTCACGCCACGTCAGACCGCCCCCTGCTGGCAGCAGGAAGTCACTGTTGTCACGCTTTAATGAATTTCTCCTAGAGAATAATCCACAACCGCTTCAAATCGTGTCTCTAACATTTCAAGAACTTTGTTATGAGAAAGTTTACAAACGGTGACAATTCAGTAATGAGTGTTAGCATTGCCAGACAGCAAATTACGCTGCCTCTCCCTCAGACAGGGAGTTGAGATAGTTTCAACATATTGCCTCAAAATCAATGATCGCCCCCGACACAAAGCAAACACACATGCTCTGACTCGCCCATACCCCGACTCGCCCATACCCCGACTGCCCATACCCCGCGGTGCACCCGCGAGGGCCCTTCATTGCTGCTTGCAGCACTAGTTATTATTCTCGTCCGAAATGAATTGCCTTTTTGAGGCCTTTCCCATACCTCAAAACTCACCAAAATTGCTGTGCACATCTGGAGTCGCGAAAATTTACGTATTCTATAGGTCTCCAGCATGGACACACAAAAATGGCTCTACAGCGCCCCCTGGAAATTTTCAAAACACCCTCCGCATTGGGCTTAGTTTTACCAATCGTCATGAAATTCGGCACACACCTTCATCATGCCAAGACACACCAGAAAGCCTCTTGACACCATGGTGAAATCACAACAGGAAGTCGGCCATCTTGAATTGAAATTTCGCCAAAAGGGCGATTTTGGCCATTTCCACACCTCGCATCTGTGCGAACTCGTCCTAGAGATTACAAGGTCACGACCTCAAACTCGGCCAGGATGCTCTCAAGGCATGTGTGATTCAAAGTTATCAAAACCGTTTTCCTAAGTCTTACGGTCTGGCTGTGGTGGCCCCGCCTTTTTTGGTCATCGCTTCAGAGCTCGCCATCTAACTTTGAATGGCTGTCACGCCCACATACTTTACTCTATCAGCTTCAAACTGACTGGACGTGACCATGGCTCCGCCCCCAGTGTTTTGACATCATGATTACCCACTTAGTATGTGGCGCCCCCTAGTGGTAACAGGAAGTGACCTTTTTTTTCTTTTACATGTACTAAAGACACATGGTTCAACTTAGAAACTTCATTCCACCTCTAAAACATGTAGAACACATTGGTGAAGCTATATGATGAACGCTGTAAGGCCACGCCCTATGGCGTCCGTGTGGTGAGGCAGTGACGATCGATCCCTCGCCATGAAAATACGTTTGGCTTTTTGATGGCTTTAACGATGACTTATCATCATGAAAATGGAAACACGGGTCAAAGGTGGCATCCTCTATGATTTGATAGGGGCAACCCACATGGGTGGGGCCAAATGCCTCTGTAGCGCCCCCTGGAAACTTTCAAAAACCCCTCCCCATAGGGGTTAGTAAATCCTACAGTCATGAAATTCGGCACACACCTTAATCATTCCGAGACGCACAAAAAAGCCTCATGACGTCATGGTGAAATCCCCACAGGAAGTCAGCCATATTGAATTTAAATGGAGATTTTTGGCGATTTCCACACCTCGCATCTGTGCGATCTCCTCCCAGAGATTACAAGGTATGGAACTCAAAGTCGGCCAGGATGTTCTCAAGGCATGTGTGATTCCAAGTAATAAAAAGCGTTTTCCTAAGTCTTACGGTCTGGCCGTAGTGGCCATGCCTTTTCTGGTCATCGCTTCAGAGCTCGCCATCTGACTTTGAATGGCTGTCACGCCCACATACTTTACTCTATCAGCTTCAAACTGACTGGACGTGACCATGGCTCCGCCCCCAGTGTTTTGACATCATGGTTACCCACTTAATAGGTGGCGCCCCCTGGTGGTAACAGGAAGTGACTTTTTTTACTTTAATATGTACTGAAGACACATCATTAAACTTAGAAACTTCATTCCACCTCTAAAACATGTGGAACACATTGGTGAAACTCTGTGATGAACGCTGTGAGGCCACACCCTATGGCGTCCGTGTGGCGAGGCGGCGACGATCACTCGCCGTGAAAATACGTTTGGCTTTTTGATGGCTTTAATGATCGCTTATCGGCATGAAAATGGAAACACAGGTCAAGGGGGGCAGGATCTTTGATCTGATATGGATGACCCACATGGGCGGGACTAAATACCTCTATAGCGCCCCCTATAAATATTCAATAGACCCTCCATAGGGTTTCTTTTATCGTAGAAACATGAAATTCGGTACACACGTGTATCTTGTCCAGACAAACATAAAAGTCTCTGGCACCAACGGTCTATGTCAAACAGGAAGTCTGCTGCCCCCTGGTGGACACAGTTAACTTGTCATAACTCCGTCCCACATAAACCGATCTGCCTCAAACTTCACACATGTGATCAGGATGGGTCCCTCTGCGCTCCACCCCAAGTTAGGCTACTGTGCTGCTGCCCCCTGGTGGTCACACCGTTAACGTCAAATAACTCTGTGTTGCAATGCACGATCTGCTCCAAACTTTACATGTGTGATGAGAGCACAATGCACGCGCTACTCCGGCAGTGGCACGGAGAGGGGGCAATGGCGCGGGGGCGGTGGCATAGCAGGTCGGTGGCATGGCAGGGCGGTGGCATGGCAGGGCGGTGGCATGGCAGGGCGGTGGCATAGCATGGCGAGGGCCCGTTAATGCTGCTTGCAGCACTAGTTTTGATTGTTACGCATCAAACCACAGAATGATGCAAACTTCTGAGTTGTTTACACCGAGCCACACAAACCTCTATATACAAACTCACTGAGAAGGTTAGAAGTAACGTGTGCAATCTAATGCAATCCAACACAACAACTCTGCCATAAATTCTACTTTTTCAAAGCATTTTCAGTTTTTAACGGACATTGTCAGAAAGGTTATAATTCCACTTCATGTTAATTATTGAGGTTGTAGTGGGTAGTGGTGGTGTAGTGGAGTGCATTATATAGAAAAGTGTTGCTAATACCTCCCCCCCTTCATATATTCAGCTGTGATCACTGGGGAACAGATGCTGTTAGCAGCTACTTCCACATGCTGCTTGCTGACGTAGTTCCCCTTGGGAGGGGTATAGATTATGTATGCATCTTGGAGAGACAGATGCGTTTATTTTTCAGCATCTGCTTCATTTGCTGCCAGGTTGGATTTACACTTCTGATATTAGAGACTTATCCGATTAAAAAAAAAAAAATGGAAATCCAACATCAAGGAAAGGTTACTGCATCCAAGAAACATTTGAGACGGTCTGAGATCGGATTGTTTCAACCACAACAGCAGAAGCTGTTGAAAACGCATCCGTCTCCCCATATGTAATCTATACTCTTCCCAGGCGTAACTACGTCAGGAGCAGGTTTGTGGAAGTCGTCTCTACAGGGTCTGCGGCCTGTGCAGAGGTCAGCTAAAGTTACGCTGCTGTCGTCCTTCACGTTACATATAAGCAACAGTGACAAATCTCAAATAACAGAAAGCTGTTGTAATATTTATCCGATTTCAGATCTGTTCTGCCGGATCTGTGTGTATGTGTGTGCCCCTGAGGACGAAAACTTAAGACTTTAAGACCTTATGGACATGGATCTGATTTTCCTAAATTTTAACATGTATTGGAGTAATCAGAGAAGAAATTTCTGCATTTGGGCCAGTATTGAGCAAGAAGCACAACATAACAGTAACCTGCTATAACAGAGGCTGCTGTCATTTTCAGATTGTTAACATACCATTATATTGTGTTCACACCAAAAGACGCACAAATGTCTTCCAAACTCATCAGCAGCCTCTGCAGGGATTGTCTGGCTCCTGTTGCTCCGTCACACAGTTGTTTTAATGAAAAAATGTTTTAATCCCTCAATTTACAAAATTAACTCCTGCGGAGTAAAACAACACCGTGAAACAGCTTCATATTACCCAATGTGACTGCCGACAGTCCAGTTCATTCTGGCCGCATGAAATAGTATATGATCATCTTATCTTAAAAAATGTCTCCAGCACAGCTGCGTTTATCAGCGACTGGACTCCCCCGGTTTTTTCCAAACACAGCTCAGCTGTGGAGTGGGCAGGTGCTTCTTGCTTCATACCGGAGCAAATCGAGAAATTTCTACACAGATCACTAATAAATACTAAAAGATGAAAAAAAAAAGGGCAGAAAAATGCAGTAATTCTCCCTTAAAGCCTGAAATGTGAATCTAGCCCTTAGTAAAGAATTACTTATAGTTATAACTAAACTGTTAATATGCATTGGCCATTACCAAATAATAGCCAGGTCATTTATTTGTTTTATCACTTCGGGTGTTTATTTAAGACCACGCTGCAATTTGGGAGAGGAGATCGATTCCTTCCTGACAAAAATCTCGCTCAGCAAAACTGGAAAAAATATGGTAATTCACTAAAATTACTGTTTTAGATATAATTATTCCGATAAATCAAACTCACCATCTTGTCGCTTTCTCTCCTGGAATCCCCGCTAACGGTTGCTAAGGGGGATGACGTCAGATGCACTTTTTTTTTTCTTTTTATTGACAACTCTTTATTGACAAGTAAGATGAACAATAATAATAATACATTTAATTTATCTTTTTTAAATGAATAGTAAAACTGTAATTGCTACAGCATTAACAATATATATATATATATATATATATACACACACAGTATGACTACTGTATAATTTATATTTTTAGATTGCAGTATTGTAGTTAAACGTCTTGCGTTTGCTTCTCCTGAGTTTTTCTCTGCATATTTTAAAATTGAAAGATTGAATTTTATGTCGTCCTTTTTAATTTTTTGCGCTGCACTAGAGTCACGGCGATCGACGATTGGGCAATATTACCCGAGAGGGTGTTCTTTAATCATTTGAGCATTTCTGGTATGTAATTTCTTTCTGTTTGTCAATTATCAAAAAGCTTCAGGTGCATTAAATCTGGCCTGGAGCGGGGCCGACCATGAAATGCATAACACAGGAATGTAAACGGGGGCCATGAGCTCTTACTTGGGAGTGATGGGCGAGGCAGCGTTGCGGTTGGTGTAGTTGACCAGAGCGTTGAAGGACTGATTTACCCACTGCCAGAACACCACAGCAGGAACTGTCCTAGAAAACAAGACAGTCATGAAGCTTCCCCTGCGATAATCCAGACTGTGGTCAAACGCAGGCCCGTCCGGTTCTCTCTGCCGTACCTGTAGAACTGCAGCATGAAGCCGGTTATGGCCATGCCTCCGGGGACCTGGAAGGACATGCGGCCGATGATGTTCATGCGGTCGCCGGTGTCCGGATGGAAGGCCGAGTCGTACAGCTTCTTAGCGTAGTGGAGCTGCTCCTCCGTAGTGCCGGGGGGAACCGATCCTGCCCTGAAAGCAGTAAAGAACACACACTGACTGACATTTTCCTACAGTACCATCAATTACCTGTGGAAGCATTCCTTTACAGCCCGTTTCTTTTCTTTTCGCTCATTTTTCTTGTTGAAACTTGTAGTTGCCATTTAAAATGCAGATGCCAGTGCTAGGGAGCTGGGCTTATACTTCCATGTAACATGATTCATTCTTATTTAAACACAACATATGTATTTAAGCTCACGCAGTCAGTCAATTATTCATTTATTTTTTTTCTAAAATAAGCACAATCATTGCAACAATTACATTCTGTGTGTATATTCGCTTATTCAGCGTCAGTTACCTGCAGCTTTCTACTAAAGCTTTGGCCTCATCCAGACGCGAGTCAGGCAGAGTTGCCGTCCGACAGTCTGTGATGTTGAAGAAGTGTTTCAGTCGGCCCATGAACGTTGACTGATCCCATCTTGGCGCGTCGATGTCGAACGAGCTCAAAGCCATCGTGCTTGTTAAACAGGAGTCCAGAATAAATGCATTAAAGGTCTGACAGTAACAGACGCTATTTACGCTCTGCGACGCTTCTCGGCAACTGCAGTCGAAAACCTGGAGGAGAAAGACAAGAATAACAGGATTAGATGCGAGAAACTAAATAAAATTAACCATTTTGTGTCGGATTCATAAATGTACGTGACGTTTGGTTATCCCTCTGTCAAACCGGCCAGGCCTAGTTTGAGCTGACGAAACACTGACAGATTTTTAGCTCAGTAGGTCAGAGAGGCTCTTCACCTGTGAAATCTCATTCCCACAGGCTCAACCAGAGGTTTGTGTATGTGTGTGTGTGTGTGTGTGTGTGTGTGTGTGTGTGTGTGTGTGTGTGGACAAACACATCCTACCAATAACTTCAGTACGGACTTTAGTTCATTTGACTTTATGAGACAATAAATACAGATGAAAGTCCGAGGTCCTTTATGTAAAGAGACTAAAGATACACGAGTCCAGAATATTTCAAATTAAAAAAAAAAATCTCTATGATCCTAATGAATAGCTAAATTATCATTAAAATCAAACGGCAATAAAAGCAGATTATACATATTAAAGTTGTAATTACAATGATTAGCTTGCACTTTCAAGGTTCTAATTGGTGAACGTTTGACATAGACTTTAAAACTATGATTAGGTTATTTGTACTTCAAATTGTTTTTTTTAACCTGATCAAGTCTACACTATTAAACCTCGTCTGGTGTGTATGAGTTTAGTCCTGCAGCAGCGATCATTTGTATTATCGGTGAACCTGCCAATTATTTTCTTTCTTTCAATTGATTAGTTGTTTGGTCCACAAAATAAATAGTAAAAATGTCATTGATGGTTTCTCATCGTCTACAATGACGCCTTTGATTTGCTTGTTTTGTCCACCCAACAGTCCAGAACCTTAAGATTCTACATTAACTTTTAAAAGTATTCAACGACAAATTTGCCATTTAAGAATTTGATACTCTATCTATCTATCTATCTATCTATCTATCTATCTATCTATCTATCTATCCATCCATTTCCCCCCTTGATTAAATAACTGAAACTAATTAATTAACAAAACGTTGCAGTTCTCACCTGCAAACATGACCAGAGAAGCTGCTGAGCTGCCAACATATCGCGTGACCTTGAGTTTAAACACAATCCTGAACAAATAAACTCCTTATAAATTTTCAGGAGCCAAACTTCCACTAAAAATCATTGACCACCTCCTGGTAAATGGTCATTTTGGGGTTTTGCAGCTGCAGCTATGTGCTGCCCCTTTACTCAGAATCTGCTGACTACAGCTGTCCATCCTCCTCATTATTATTTTACTAATCATTCAATGCAGGTTTTAGGTGAAGACAGAGCTAATAAGAACAACAGCACTTTCCTATGTTGGTATAATCTTTTTTTTAATAAAGGGCACATAAGGTGACGGGTATATCAGGACTCTTTGGAGGCTCAGTCTGGCTGAAACTGGATTGTTTCCGGAGATGTTTGTTTAGAAAGTAGGCTAAAGGCCGGCCAGACCTTGTGGGGAACACGGGACATAAGGCATGAGCCAACATTGCCGTACATTCTGAATATGTACAATAAAATACATAAAGACTGGGATTGATAGGCTGCAGAGGACGATAATCAGCCGTTGTATTTTAAGTGGGTCACTAGAGAAGTAGAGGATACGCCATGTTAGTTTGATCAGGGGATTTGCTCTATAAGATGTTTTAAATCACTGCAAAAAAAAAGCCTCACAATGATATGAAACTAAGTAAAAGATGCAAATTCTCACATTTGAAAAACTGGAACGAGCAAATGTTCAGAGATGAGACGGAAAGTTAATCATTAACTATTTGGATAATCAAGTAATTGCAGCTTCTTAAACTTGTGAATCCTGCAGTATTTTTTGGGGTTTAGGAGAAGTAGGTGCCATATTTTGTATGTATATATATATATATATTTTTTTTTTCACAGTTCATGTATATGTATATGTTGTTCATATACCTGCACCCTCACTCGATCCAATGAACTGATGTATTCATTGATTTATTCATTCATTCATTCAATTTAAAATAATGGAAACTCATATAAGCCTCAAATGAACTTTTAAAGGAGTTTTTGCACAATAAAGGAATGTTTGCACAATAAAGGAATGATTACAGCGATGAAAACATCTTGTGGTGTTCCTTTGGACACATGACTGCAGCCCTGCATGAATGGGACTTGGAGTTGCCATGTGTACGTTGCATGTGAATATAGCTGTCGACTCATAGGAAACTGACACGAGCTTCTTCAGGTTCAAGTCTTGACAAACTGGATCTGCAGGCCAGAGCACAGCCAGGCAGCATCTGAACAACCAGGCGACACTGAGATCTCCACAATTTGAAGCTTTTGCGTCTAGAATGCGTTAAATTTCATGCAGGTATTCCCTCTAACTAATAAACACCATGGGTGGACAGACCAGGGTTTAGTGTGAAGGTCTCTTTACTCCCATGCTGTGAAAAAAAAGGTAGTTCAGACATGTCAGTCCAGAGACTGATGCAACTCGGAGCTCGGGTTACCTGCAGAGTTTCTGCGCTCATAAACACGAGCTGCTGCTAGTACTACTGCTGCTTCACATAGACTGAAATCTACGATGTGAAAAACAGAAAAAACTTACCTTTTGAGACTCCTCGGGCACGGCGGAGCAACTTGTCGGCTAACGCTGCTCAGATGTGATCGTGTGGCATAGTAAAGAGTAACACGTGGCATCCAGGCGTCCAATCAGAAGCCGGGGCAGCTCCCGGCGAAAACAACCAGACTCCTCCAAAACCTGCGATTCTGTCTAAGGAAATCACAGAAAACACGTTTGAACCTTCTAAAGTGTGGGATGGTTGGGACGGTGAATTAGCGGAGTTCCTGCAGGACCTGGCAACACGAGCAAAGATGGAGTAACAGCGGCCTACATTTGATGATTTGATACATCCGCAGGCAGCTAACAGCTAAACTAGTCCTCCATACTTTTTAAAAGACTTTATTTATAACGACACGTGCCATCTCCACAGGCGATGAAATAAAATAAAAAAGAAATTGAAATAATAAAATGACATAAAATAATTTACATACATATAGATTAATTGAAATAAAAATAAAATGACAGAACACGATAACATTAATATAAATTAAATTACTACCAAACTACCAAAAAGACAATATAAGTGTGCTTTTCCAATATATAGTTATAGTTTAGTGTATATGATGTTGATTTGCAATTTAATTATTTATATATGCATACATTTAATTTCTTTTTTTAAATGAATAGCAAAATTATATAATATATATATAGTTTCAGATTTACTATTCATTAAAAAAGACAAATTAAATTAAATGTATTATGTATTGTTACTTTATTATCCATTGTAATCGTACTGAGTTGTCAATAAAAAACGTGCGTAACGGTGCGTCTGACGTCATCCCCCTTAGTAACCGTTAGCGGCGTCTCCAGGAGAGAAAGCAACAAGATGGTGAGTTTAATTTATCGGAATAATTAGCCTTGAAATGTAAAAAAAATCGAGCTCCACGCTTGCAAATACCAGCCATGATTGGCGCTCATTTGAGTATTTGCGAATTAAAGTTTCCGGCTCGTCGCAACGAGCCGAGAGAAAAAAAACACATTAAAGTGCAAAATCTGCTTGTTGCTTCGTTCAGTCATCAGGGGAGATTAGCTTAGCATGCTAGCTGTTTAGCTCTCCTCGGCGTCGTTAACGAGTTTTACGCCAGAAAACGAGCAGCCCGCGAGGTTCAGTAACGACACAGAAACCGAGGCGGCCGGCTTCTCGCGGGATCTGCTCCCGTGCTTGTTGTTTCGGGGCTGCGAGGAGCTCGTCGTAGCAGCAGGAATGTAGCAGGGCCTGTTGGTGAGGGCTGAGGCTGTGATGTAACTGTGTTGCAGGGATTGCTGTCCATCCTGCGGAAGCTAAAGAGCACACCGGACCAGGAGGTGAGGATTCTGCTGCTGGGTCTGGACAACGGGGGCAAGACCACGCTGCTCAAACAGCTGGCGTCCGAGGACATCAGCCACATCACCCCCACACAGGTCAGCAGGACCACTAATATACACCCCAGTAGATATGGAGCAGGTAGACGTAATACAGTGTTAGAGCAGTAATATATGGTTCTATCCCAAATGTATTCATATAGCACAAGATAGTCCTAAAACTTTTACCCTCCTTTCTGCCAACTCATATAGTCAATTCCCTATCACCATAGGTTTGTTAATCTGGAATTTACATTCCCTTTGCTAAAACATCATCACCCCTTAGTAATTTAAAGACTCTCCAGTGTAACGTAGCCTAGTCCAGTCATACACATAGGCAAGGCAAGTTTATTAGTATAGCACATTTCAACAAGGCAATTCAAAGTGCTTTACATAAACATTAAAAGCATTAAAAAGCATTAAAATACAATTAAAAACATTTGATTAAAATGGAAAATTAAAAAATATTAAAATTAATTAATTAAATATAATATTTATTAAAATAAATACAATTAAAAATCAATAATTTGAAATTAAAAGCAAAAACAACTAAAAACAGTTGATTAAAAGATGAATAATCAACAATTTAAATTAAATACACACATTCACTTTCATAATTGAGTGTTTCTGATGTTAAATTAATTGTAGTGTATATATCATTGTATTATATATATATATATATATATATATATATATATATATATATATATATATATATATATATATATATTATTCTCAGCAAGGTACTTTTATAAGTTTATCACCCACACACACAAACATCTTTGCAATAATTCATATTGTGCAATAATCAATGTGCAATAATCACTATTTCACTGTGCAATTCATTAGAAATTGTGCAACTGCTGCTATTGTTACCTATTGTTTTTTCAGCTTTTGTTTTCTCTTGTAAATAGTGTTTATATTATATTATTATGATTTAATTCTACAATATCTATATTGCTAGCTCTTCTTTTTCCTACACTTATGTACATTATGTTATTATTGAATGCCTACCTCAGTTTTTCTCTTCCACTTTGCTGCTGCAACAATGTGAATTTCCTAATTGTGTGACAATAAAGGAAATCTTATCTTATCTTATCTGAAGCCCATTAGGGCAACTGCTTTCTGTTATAATTTGGTATCATTTTATGTTCTTGATTTCATGGTGCAAATAAATAAAGAGTCAAATAAATGGAGGATGGATGGCCTCAGCTTCCCTTGTTTCGTGTTCTCTCCAGGGTTTCAACATCAAGAGTGTCCAGTCTCAAGGTTTTAAACTGAATGTCTGGGACATTGGAGGCCAGCGGAAGATCAGGCCATACTGGAGAAACTACTTCGAAAACACTGATGTGCTGGTGAGTGGAGTTACCGCGATCTAAATCCATTTATCCTTTGGTGAAGTCGGTGTCTATCAGATGTACTGTGGACCTGCTGCACATGCTAACATAGAAAACACCTTTGTTTCAGATTTATGTCATCGACAGTGCTGACAGGAAGAGATTTGAGGAAACTGGTCAGGTATGTATAGTAGAGAAGAGTTACTGTAGGCTATCTATTCAACTGGTGAACTGTTTCTCAATTTATTTATCATTCAATCTTTAAATATCAGAAAATGGTGACATATATATTCTCAGAGATCAAATGGCCTCATCAAATCATGTGTTTTGTCTGATAAACAGTCAGAACCCTACAAAACGTTTAATTTACTTTACAAGACGAAGAAAATAGGAATATAGTCACAATTTCAGAGGCTGAAACCAATGAACTTTTTGTGTTCATGTTAAAGACAAACAAATCCTAATTTTCAAAAATGTTGCAGACAATCAACTAATTGTTTCTGATATATTATTGTTTTTTACTTGTATATATCAGGCTAATTTTAAAGATCATCTTAATCCAAATCCAACTTTAAAATCTGTTATTAGGGCCCTTCTTTGTGTGACAGTTTAATGTCTTTATTTTAAAACAGGGGTGGGCAACCCCTGTTTTAAACTGACGTGTGTGTGTGTTTTACAGGAGCTGGCCGAATTGTTGGATGAAGAGAAGCTGAGCGGCGTTCCCGTCTTGATCTTTGCGAACAAACAGGACCTGCTGACAGCCGCCCCGGCCGCTGAGATCGCTGAGGGTCTGAACCTGCACACCATCCGGGATCGCATGTGGCAGATCCAGTCCTGTTCCGCCCTCACCAGCGAGGGGATTCAGGTGAGCGTCCAAATTAAGCCCCTCTCTATTTTTTAACATTTTTTTGCAGTGTCATTGTGTTCGATTCTCACCATCCTGCTGTTTCCACTTTCAGGAGGGCATGAACTGGGTCTGCAAGAGTGTCAACTCCAAGAAAAAGTAGCTTTGCTTCCAGTCTTCTTCTACTCAGGAGGAACAGCTGCAGCACACACACACATACATGTACACTGACACACACACGCGTCCTCCTGAGCCTTAATACAGTGGATATACCTGTGAATGTACACACACTACTAATCCAACATGGACTTGGAGTTTTTAATCTGCTGCATTCCTATATCACTGATTTTTACTAATTTCCACACATCTTCCCATATTTTCTGTCTAGAGGAGGGGCGGGGATCCATGCCAGGAAATCCACCCAGTCTCCCCACGTCACTATCGTTGTCCTAACCAATCGCAGCCACCGTCCGCAGACTGTCAAAACCTCAAACATCCTCATTAAACTAATGTCTTTCATTGGAATTCCAGCATGTGCTTAAAACTCTTTCACATGTTGTCCTGGAAACCAGCCCCCTCCTCCTCCTCCTCCTCCTCCATCTTTTCTTCATCTCATTCTTACAGGTTGATGTTTTTTTTTGTTTTGTTTTTTTTCATTCCAAGATGGCTGTAAGCGCTTTTTCCTGCTATGGCTCTGTTTTAAGTGAGGTATATTTTTGTAATTGTTTTATTTATGGTGAAGTAGAGTGTAGAGTGCTTTCCAACAACAGCTGGCGTGCGGTGTGTGTGGTTACGAGGAATCTTCCCAACTAAAGAATGATAATGTACATGTTACTATGTATAAAACACATTAAACGGTTAAGAGGAACTACATGTTTTGATCAACTGTAAATAGCTCGGCCCTGTGTTCATATGTTTTGTTATGCACATGTTATGGAGTATACGTTACCTTGCTGTACTTTGTAATCTATAATATTTGCATATCTAATATATGCTGTCAGATTTTTAACAGAGGTATATGTACTGTAGGTCCAAATGCATTTCTTTGTGTGACTTTTGGGTAGTGAGGGAATTTCACTGTTTAGGCATTTCCTTTTGATATTCTTGAATGTAATCGGTCCAGAATTGAGGGTACTATATGTGAATAAAAATATGAGAAAAATGTTTCAGGAAATCATCCAGTTATTAATAAATTAATGAAAGTTTTATCTTCTGCTCATGAAGACTCTTATTCACTCAGACCATGGAGTTTTTTTCTTTTTTTTTTTTTTGTGGTAAATCGATTCAGGCTCAGTGGTCACATCCGTAGCAGGTGGGCTCAGCTGTTCGTGACAGCAGCTAAAGCTTGTGTGGAGAGGCCTCTGTGGGAGACAGCAGTCAGACTTTAAGAATCAACGTTGAATAGAGTTTCATAATGTTCTGGGCTGGAGTGGGGTCAGTGGTGAAATTAACTAAGTACGTTTACTTAAATGCAATTTTAAGATACCTTAACTTTACTCACGTTTCCATTTCACGCTACTATTACAGATAATATAACCAGCTTTTAAATGTCACACATTGTGATTTCACCAAATATCAAAGAGAAAAGGTTTGAAAACTGGAAGCGTTTTTATATTACCTGACCCTTTGTTGTGGCCCGAGCCTTAGGTTTGGAACCACTGGATTAAAATAGCAAACTGCTGCTTATACACTGATTATCTAATGATGTCATATATAATATATCTGTATATCTCAGGGACCAAACGATCACTTGAAAGAAGAAAGAAAATCAGTCAGAAAGAAGATAACTGTAATCAGAAATACACTCTATACATTACTAATGTGGTAAATGACTATTCAAACTGCAAATGTCTGGTTTTTGGTGCGATATCTAGACCAATACATACAACTATCACTCCAGTGTTCTAATGCTACGTCTTTGCTCATTGCAACAGAAGGATAATGTAATAAAATGTTCTATTTGTTTTACAACTAATGGTGGTAAATAAAAGTGTGACTTTACATGAAAAAACACAAAATTGTCCCCCAAACTTTTAAATGGTTATGTACTTTATCTAATTTTGCTGTTTATACTCAAATACTTTAACATTTAGTATCTTTCATCCAGGACTTTACATTGTAATAGATTTTTAACATTGCAGTATTGTTACTTTCACTTAAATGATCAGAACGCTTCTTCCACTGCTCTTCATCCAGGATTGACAGCATCTTGTATTTTAAAATGAACAGAATAAGGAATCCAGTACATAAAAACCTGAAGTCAAATTTTGTATGTGTGTGTTCTCACTGGCAGCAGCTTCAGGCAGGTGGTGCTATACAGTTTCCGCCTGCCTGGATAAGTGCTTTGTGGTCTGGGGCTGTGGAGGAGAAGCTGTGCAGCTTGGATGCAGCTCAGAGACATGTAGGGCCTGCTGGCTGCAGTTATACACGAGACCACCCGCATACCTGTATCGCCACGCTGATTGCACAGGAGAGGGTTGAAAATATCCATCTAACTGCATCGTGGTCATCCTCCTCAGCATTCACTGTGCTGTGGCTCAGTCTCTGATTAGCAGATACACCCGTATAGAGCCTTGGCCTACGAGCCTCACTTTGGAACAGCCACCTATAACTGTGGTCTGTTTTCTATACATGATGATCACCTATACATCATGCTAAATTTGGAATCAGAGCATGAAATCAGGCTGATACACCTGATTATCATCCTTGTTCAATCACTAGAATGGCGCATGTACAATACGATTTGCAGTTTAACCCATTTAAGCTTAAGAGCCGCTAAGTCTGTGACTGTCATTTTATACTTAACCTATTTAAGCCCAGATTTTTTTTTTCAAAGTTTCATGCATATAATTATATTAGTTGAGTTACTAAAAATCACGTTATGTATTTTTCTTTCCATTTTGTACTATTTTCTTTGCAGAAAATAGCATTTTAATAGCTATTATAGTTGCTGCTTGCACAAATATGCCCATAAACAAAAAACTATTTATCCCATGTACAAAATTATTTTTGAGATTTTGAATAATTAAATATATATATTCCAGGGTTGAAAATCATAATGATCTAAATAAATTGACTCTTTCTGGGAGGATTTGTCTTCTCCATGTTCTTAGGAGGGAGGGACAGGAAGTCAATGAGGTCATATGACAGGAAGCACTTGGAAAAACATGTCATTAGAAAAAAGCTGTATGAGTAACGTTTAAATTTTTTATTTAAAGTATAAAATGACAGTCACAGACTTAAATGCTTTAATGGAAAAAATGTGTAGACAACTATATTACCATGTTGCTGTAACAGAGCTCTGTGAATGACACTAAAACTATACTATGTGGAAAAAATGGCTCTGTATGTGTGTGTAGGAGCCAAATGAGAGGATGAGTTTCTTTCTGAGATGCATGGACATAATTCATCTCGTGTCAGAATGAGCTACACCAGCACTCATTTATTGCAATGAAGGAATATGTCACCCAAATGCACATTATGGCTTTTTCATGTGTTTTTAATAGCTTTAGCCACATTAGCAGATGGCGTTTTCAGCCCGCCTGATGACCATTTTGGACCAAATTGAAAAATCCCAACAGTTATTTAATGGATTGCCATGAAAGTTGGTGCAGACGTTAACAGCCCTCAGAGTATAAAGGCTAATGACTTTTTATCCAGCACCACCTAAATTTGTCCTTCGATTTATAACCAAAAAGCTGCAAAATGAACGACGTGCTTCAGCTGCACTTTATGTTTAGCGCTAATCAGCAAACATTAGCATGCTGACATGCTAACATGGAACGGTAAACCTCGTAAAGGTGTTGTCATTCTGAGAATTAAAGCATGTTAGCATTTAGCTCAAAGAAATGCTAGTGCGGCTGTAGCCTCTTGTTAAACAACTAGTTTTATGGCATCAGGTCTTTCAACTGTATCATGATTTTACAACTTTATTATTGTCAACTACAGACCAAATTCAGGCCATAAAGATTTCCAGAGGATATTTCCAGAGGATATTTAGAAGTGCTACATGTCTAACTGTGTGTGCTGTAGTAACAGTGTGCACTGTGTCCTTTTACTTTGCATAACATTGTAAGCTATGGGACTGATTCAGATGGCCTCAGAGACGCTTAAACAGCCACTTCTCCTCTCACAAAGATACTCATTGTCCAGTCTTTCCTCTCCTTTCTACCAAACAGAATGTACTAATATTGTTCCCCATTTCTGGCTCATTACTCCTTTGTTACGGTCACCTCTGACAAAGCACTGTGGAAAATGCAACACGCCCTGGGAGCCACACGAACATAAAAGCGTTTAAAAGATTGATAGCTTCGAGCACGATGAAACATATGCGGTATACTAACTCAAAAGAGAAAGAGTTTACAACCATGCTAGCAGCTCCGAGGTTGTACTTATTTATAACCATGTTCACCGTCATAACTTATTGTGTCAGCCTGCAAACAATTAGCACTAAACATAAAGTGAAGCTGAATCTGTTGAGAAAGTCATTATTTTTTACATATATACTGTGTAAGTCAAACAATACAACTAATGGCTGCTTGATGCTCAATTTCTCCCTAGAAATTGTATTAATATATTATTCATTCATTCATTCATGGGGCACACACACCCTTCACTAACACACACACACACACCGATGGGCAATCTACAATCTCCAATTAACCTCAGCATGTTTTTAGACTGTGGGAGAACATGGAAATCCACAAAGTAATGGCCCAACCCATTTTATTTATTATATAAATGGTATGTATCATTTTATACATTATCTAGTTAGTCATTATCATTAAAATCCTACAATTCTGGCCCTTTAATAACAATAATAAATCTGCTGGTGGTCATTTTGGAAATTATTGCTTAGGATTTGAAGACATTGATGTCTGCCCCTTTGGGCATTAATTAACAGCTGTGGTTGATTTACAGCAGCCAAATTAATATGAAATAGTAGGTAAACACAGGTGTTACCAATAATACTAATTCAAGTTCTGTTCCAATTAGCGTAGCAGAGCGTTTCCACTGAGCCAACATGTGCATTAAGCAGCACCCAGACTGAAAGGAACCTTAATTAGTGTCATTGGTAACACCTGTGTTCTACTATTTCAATGTGGCTGCCATGAAAAAGGTCTATGGGGGTCTATGAGGAAAATGCTTTTTGGGTATTTTTCACGACAATATAGCGAGTGGCCACTGGGAAGAATCGAAATCCAGGCTGAGCATTGGGCGCCATATCCAGGTTTTATTATAATCCATGGCTTTTCACAGTTAGTTAAGAAAAAATTAAACCTGATGATGGTGCTATATATAGCAGTACAAACAGCCTTTTGGGGATACAAATGTGCCAAGTTTCAAGACAATATTTTATATACAGCTCTGGAAAATGTTTTTTTCTGAAATCAGCCATTCCATTCCAGCGTTTGTTGGATTCCAACACATGCACACTTCATTCTGCTTAAAGAGGCACCAGTAGTGGAATAAAGGCACCAAGAACACTGGTAAAGACTTGTGGAGAGCATGCCAAGACGCATGGAAGCTGTGATTAAAAATAAGGGTTATATTGCACCAATTATTGGTTTCTGAACTCTTTTTTTATTATGTTAATTTAAAGTAAATATGATCTTGTTTCTTTGCATTGTATCGTTTGTTATTTTGACCATTTGTCATTTTTTTTTTTGCAAATAAATGCTCTATATTTTAATATTTTTATTTGTAATTTGGGGGAAATGAATCAGAAAAACTGATAATTTTTTTTTTTTTTATCAGAGCTGTAGGTATTAAGATATTTCCACAAATTCTAAAATCATGGTGGTGCTAGAAGAAAGAAAGAAGGAAGAGATCATCATCGTTATTAGGAATCATCCTCTGTTAACAATGAACGTCTGCACCAGTTGCTAGCTCAGCTACAAAAGTCAACTTTTCTTTTTTTTGTTTTATCCCCATGTGTTGTTAAGTCTTTAAGGGACAAAAAAGTTCTGTTGTTTTATCAGTGTGTGTGTGTGACAGATACATATCGGAGATGTAGGCGACCAGATTACTGCCTTTCTCTTTCCTCATGGATCAGACAGCTGTTCAGCAGCTGTGTGCACAAGTGTGAGAAAATGCGTGTGTCCGGAGAGAGAGAAAGGGAGGAGTGTTTGTGTGTGTATGTCAGAGGACGAGAGAAAGATAGAAAAGCTACACTTTAATTTATGCTGCACCTCCGACCCCACAGTTCTTGGCTGCCCGAGTCTCTTCTGAGGTTTTCTGATGTGAGAAAAAAAGCAACACATCAAGCTTCCAGCAGCTCAGGAGGGGAACGAGGTGGGAGTAAAACTAGGGTGGAGCAACATTATTAAAATGTTTGTTTTCAGTACATGAACTACTCGTTGTTATTGGAGGGAAATAAATAGCATTCAGTAATCAAAAAGTTCCTTTTTGACTGTAAAAATCAGTCAATAAAACAAACATGCCCTTAAATTACTATCATAGGACTAGTCCCAAATTATTTATGCTTATTAGCTTTATTACTAGAGCCAGTGGTTGGTTATTTTAGGTCGAGAGCTATAATTATTTGATTATTTGATCAACTGAAAGTTGAATAACTACAATGCGATTGTTTCAGCCTCTTAAATAAGAATATATTCCTGTTGTTGACAAAACAAGACATTTGAGATTGAATCTTTGGCTTTGGAATATCTTGATTGACTTTTGCCATTTTCTTGTATTTTATAGACCAATGTTCGATTTACTTATTTTATTTTATGTATTTTTATTATATTATTTTTATTCAATTCTAATGAGTCTTAATTGTCTATTCTTCTTTTTAATGTTTCTTAATTTTTTCTTTCACATGTTTTTGTGTTTATTTTATGTCTGTTGTAAACACTTTGAGCTGCATTGAAAAGTAAAATAAAAGTACATTACAAGTAAAGTCATTATTATTATTATTATTATTATTATTATATACACAAAACTGTTCCACCTGCTTCCAGTCTTTAAGCTAACCCAACTGTAGCCTTACAGATACATCTTCTAATATAACTCATGGGAGAAAGTCAGAGTTTATGTATATTTTAAAAAATATAAAAAATATATATATATTTTCTTAACTGGAATTTTGTTTTTTGTAATATCTATCACATAATTCATATTGTGCTATGTTCATTGCATGTATCTATCTATCTCTCTCTCTCTCTCTCTCTCTCTCTCTCTCTCTCTCTCTCTCTATATATATATATATATATATATATATATATATATATATATATGTGTGTGTGTGTGTATGTATATATGTATATTCAATTCTTAACATGAACATGTTTCAGTTATTTCCTGTTCATAAACACAAATGAATCATCTCTGTAGTCTGTACCGGATTGATGCTCAGAGTGCTGGGTGGAGGAAAGCAGTAACAGCTTACAGCTTAATCAGGTTGAGGGTAACACAAACACACACACACACACACACACACACACACACACGCATGCACACACATACACACACACACACACACACACACACACACACAGACTACTCATCTCAAGACTTGTTCTCTCCATCCTGTTCTCTCTGCAGACCTCCACCCACCCACCCACACACACACACACACACACACACACACACACACACACACACACACACACTCACGAGCCTCACAGGAGATATAAACGTTTTATTTTAAGGGTTTGTCCTCTTTAAATGTGCCTTTTGAGAAAAATAAACACACTAAAAGATAAATTAGATAAATTGTCAAACTGAGACAAAAAGGGAGCCAGAGGGGCAATTTGCATGTACTTGCAATGCAACAGCAGAGTTTGAGTGCTGTTAGGGTGCAAGTGGGAGGATGTCATGTTTTTTTAAGGTCATATGAAGAGTGTGTGGTGATGACTGTATGAGATGGAAATAGTTGAGCACTAAACAAATGCTGTGATTCTGAGTTTGTACAAATAGGAGAAATATTGAAGGGTCAGCCTGGTGATATTCCGTTACTTTACTTATTCAACTGAGCCATAGACCTTTGTTCAGAGTCTGCAGCCATGCTGTCAGCCGACTTCATCATGCTAACATGCTAACTATAACAATGCTACTGTAACGGGCTGGGGTTAGCATGCTAATGTTCGCTACCAAACGCAAAGCTACAGCTACAGCCAGGGCTGTAGCACTAGGTTCTGGGCTCTGTACACTCTTAATGTCAGTGGGCCCCCATTGAAGCGTGTGAGCGAAAAAACATTTAAAAATGAGGTTTTAAAGATATATATTTTTTAAATAAATTCTATCAATAGAATCTATTAAAATATATATAATATCTGGTTGTTTTATTCACCACCTGAATTGATGGATTTAACCTCCAGCTACTGTCTGTGGATGGGTTAAACCATTCCAAGGGTGGGGGGGGGGCACCCCACCCAGAATGTCCAATATATAATAGTGTGACACACTCATTCTGTCATATTCTCAATGTTTGACACCGTATTAAATTAACTGGACAGCCCAAATCATTCATTCACCAAAAATAACTGATGTATGAACCAATTGGGACAAATTGATAAGTCAGAGTACCAACACAGTTATTAAAATTCATCCTGAAGTATATAATGTTATACTCGCATGACTAGTTGACATGTTCCAAAATAAACTAGGCCTACCTTTTAAATCAATCCCAATCTGGTGTTATAAATACTTGCTTGTACAAATCTGCAGCTGAAAATAGTCCCAAGCAAACACACTACGTCTTTTTGCTAGAGCATCATTAGCTTAAAAACAATAGTTCCTGAGCTGAATTAAATTCGTTCATTTGTAGGTCCTGCTTGGCTTCTTGCTTGCATTTTTTATTTTCTGACTGGTATCTGAACACATCGCAGCAATGCTGTTTAAATACAGGCCTGTTTTAGGTCTTCAGACATTTTAATTGGTCTGATATTGGTTAATCAACACGTACTCAATAGATTCAAAGACACTCTATGAGCTGTATTATTGCAGATTGGAATTAAAACACTCATTTAACACTCACAGTGACGTAACACAGATTTTTTTTAAATAATTACTGTCTAGTAGTGATATATACCCCGGCTGATCTGATAATTCATTACAAGATGTTTGAGAAGAATCAGTAAATTGCATCACAAGTTAAATGAGTGTTTTAATTTACAAAAATGCATTAAATCAGCTTATAGTATATATATATATATTTTTAAATAATTAGTCTTTTGATATATATTCTGGATGATCATGAAGACACAAGTAAAAAACAATTTATAATATTTATCACAAGCTAAATCAGTGTTATTGAATCTGTTGGATATGTTTTGAATATCCAACATCAAACCAATTCAATCATGGTAGACATCATAGAGAAGTCTGTTTTATGAGAGACAGACTAACGCATTTGTATTTTTCATTAGGGTTTATTCACAATAATATAAATATAGAATATCTGCAGCATTCTCCTTTAGACAGGAAGAGAAAGAGTGGACAGCAGAGACTGGTTTAAATTTGTTCGTTTATTTGGAACCCTCCTCCAAATCACGTCTGTAATTTTTCCATTTCACAAAATATTTACAAAAAAAGATACTTTTATGCTGTTTTTTTTTTCTCTCTTTATGTTGACTGTTGTAACGGCTCCTTTTTAGGATGATGACCATTGCTTACATCTCGCAGTCCAGTCTTTTAGAAAAAGTTCATGAAAAAAAAAAAAATCCTCCCTCCCACCTTTTTTTTTTGTCCATACACTCCTTTTTAAAACTGCATACAGTTTTTTTCCCCCCTATTGTTCTTCTTTTGAGTGCTTAAAAAACTCTTCGTTGCATGCTTACAGCTGCAAACAGGAAGCCAAGAGCTTGTGTGCTTATTGAGAGGAAGTGACATCTTTGCCCTGCAGGAAGTACAATTACAGCATCATCAGATCCTCCAGATGCTTGATTGGTTTGGTCTGTCCAGTCTTGCCCTTTTCTCAACAATCAACGTCTCTCAAGACAAGCATGAAACCTACGGATGTACCAAATAACACAAAGTCATAGTCATTACTAAATGGAAACAGTCTTTGTTGTTTTTTTTATAGGATTCTCTGTCCTCTGGGAAACCTGGCAGCAGGAACGGAGGACTGGATCCTCCAGAAACAAGAGTGCGAGGATTAAGGGCTGAATTCTCCCGAAATTCAAGAGGGCGAGGGTCAACCGGCCCTTTAGACGCAGCTCTAGTGTCCCTCTGCGGTTCAGCATCTGTAGTCCAGGCATAACAAGGCGTCCACAAGTGCATTGTGGGTGTTCCATGGAAGAGCGTTTTGTGTTCAAGCCGTACTATCCATCCCTGAACTCAGCAAAGAAAGGAAGAAGTGCCATGAAGAGAAAAAAAAAAAGAACATCAAGAGACACGAAGGGACTGCGGTCCCACTTTAAACGATCTATCAAACAAAGTCAGCTGGGCTGAGAAAAATATGATGCTAATAACATAAGGCAATTGACCTCAGTACAACTGGAGGGGTGATTATATCAGAGAAACATGAGACGCTAAACTGGAAAGCTCAACACTGCACGGTATTATCTCTTTTTCCCTTTTGCCTCAGCGGGTAGCCTTGAAGAGGCATGAAAGATTTTCTATTAAAAAGTTAATTTTCTATCAATTCGTCCCCTGCTCTATAAATAAAAAAAAAAGAAAAAAAAGAAAAAGATGCATCTCATCCTGACGTGTTCAGCCCCTCCCCTCTGTGTCTTTTTAACGTGTAAAAACGCTGAGCTGAGAGTTGTGCCAGAGTGAGCGGTTGGCTTATATGCATTTTACGTATAATACACTACATGAAACACTGACTGAAAACAAAGAATAAGAAAATAAAAACACAAAGAGATCAACCCTGCCCCCGAATGTGTGTACATGTTCTAGATCTGTGTATGTGTGTGTGTGTGTGTATGTGTGTGTTTGTGGATATAAACATTTATATTTAAATGTGTGTAGGGTATAACTGCATTATCAGAGAGTATTGATGTTTTTTTCCGGTTAATAAAGTCAGTAAAGGTGTGCTATTTTAGTGCCTGTCTTTATATCCAAGTGTGTGTGTGTGTGTGTGTGTCTCTACTCTGTTAACTGGTGACGTAGTGCTTTGTCGACGGCTGCCCGTACAGCCCGTAGAAATCTGCATGTCTGTGTGTCTGTGAGGCGTCTATCCAGTCCCTCACTGCCAAGCCCTGCATGGACGGACCTCCAGAGGCCAGGCCGGGAGGCGGGGGGTAGTCCTGGGCGCTGACCCAGGGGAAAGAGCCCGAGCGCGGGTAGGGGGGGTGGCTGCGGTGGCCCGACACCGAGGGCACCCCGGAGCAGTAGCAGTTATCCATCGTGCACACCAGGATCTTACGGCCGCCGTACTGGGGCAGCACCGCCTGCTGTGAGGAGTGAGACGAGCTGCTGCCGCCGGGCGGAAAGTGCGAGGAGCCGAACACGGAGCCGGAGTGGTGGTTGCTAAGCGAGCCGCTTCCGCTTCCCGCCCCGCCACCCTCGCTGATGTGAGGTGGGCCACAGGGGCCGAGAGGTTGCTGATTGGTGGACTGGCCCTCCCCGGACGCTGAGCCGGAGCCCAGGTAGGGCTGCTTGGCTAACGACGAGGAGGAGGACGAGGAGGAGGAGGACGAGGAGTCTTTGAATCCCGGGGCGGCGGTTTTCCCGACGTTCCCGTTTCCTTCTGGGAAGGCAGTGGAATGTTTCCGTTTCTCCGCTCCGGAGCCAGAGCTCTGACCGCTGGGATAAGCGGGAACAGACTGCAGGAAGGTCGAGGGAGGGGTGAGAGGAGCTGAGGGAGGAGAGAAAGAGGGTGTGAAATAAGAGATAAGTGATAATTTAACAAAAATCACACACACAAACACACATTCTTGACAAGTCCCAGATTAAAACCTGAAGTGTGTTTGAGTTCGTACTTTCCAGCGTTCTCTTCAAGCTCTTCTCCCTTTTTGAGATTTCAGATAGGAACAGCTTTGAGTTTAGATTCCCCACTTTGTAAGGAGGCAGACTGCTTCCCACACATGCCTGAGACCTGCAACAAACGCCAAAGAGATAAAATTCAAGATAAGACATCTCCTCTCGGCATCGACACCGACATATTACAGAGCCAAGGACGGACAAAAAGACAGCTTCTCCCTCACCTGTCTGTGAGGATTTTAACAGGCTTAGTGTTTTTCATGAAACTCAGCTCCTCTGCCTTGCTGAAGGCCGTGTGGATGGAGCTCAGCAGCTTCTGCGCCTCGTGGCGCTGCTCGCCCAGAGCTAGGACCTGGGCGGCGTTCTCCTGGCAGAAACGAGCCTGGGCGCGCTCCAGGGCCTCCAGTGTCCGACCGAGATCCTCCTCCAGGAGCTGATGCATCCGCTGGTACTGCAGGCGCACCTCCTCCTTCAGCTCACACACCCTGTCCTGCAGAGGAACAAACACAGACACGCACAAGCAATCAATCCGCATGCGTTACATAACGACTCGCTGGAAAACGCCCACGGAGCGAGGTGCGGACACGTACCTCCACCACACACTTGTCGGAGTCGAGTTTGCAGAGCTGCTCCTCGATCTCCTGCACCCGCTCCTCCACACGCTCCTGCTGTCTCAGCAGGCTTTGCTGCGAAGAGAGAAGAGAGAGAGAGGTAGAGGCAGAAAACATTAAAAAAAAGTCTTAAAACTCTGGGAGGCTGTGACCAGAGATATTAGAACCCGAGAGTCGGCTAATTCAGTCTCCATCCAACACACACTGCCTGTGGGGGAGGAGGGAGGGTGCGCTGTCATAGCAACCAACAGCTATTTTGTGTTTGCATTAGTGAGTGCGGACTAACGCTGGGGGAGCTGGCGGCAGCGAGCAGGGAGAGATAGATAAATGGGCACGAGGAGCTCTCCTCCCTCTCCGCTCTCCCCTCAGTGCACCTCCTCTACTCTTTATTTGCTCTCCGAAACACGCTCATGCATTCACAGCATCGAGGTTGCTCCGTGAGCTGCAGCAATGTTGTGACAACAGAACTTGTTATTTGTGGAAGGGTGATGGCATGTGAACCAGAGCAGACGCCTGCTCAGCCCAACCGAGGTGCCCATCCTGCTTGGCTTTTTGCTATTTTGCTATAATAAATATATATTTTTTTAAAAGATAGACGTCTTCTTATGAGATCAACAATCCTTTATGTCGCTGCCTACATTACACAAGCCCGACAGCAGGAATAACATTGACACAGATTTGCTAATCCTTCATGCTATTAATATTTAATGTGAAAAAAAAGAACAATCTTAGCTCAACATGTAATCATAGACAGGCATGAGGAAAAAGCGATAAAGAGGGGAATGCTGTGGTTCTGCAAATGTGATCCAGATTCAAATGAACAGGAATAAGACCCCACAGCCATGCTAGCAGCTCTGTGTTGATTAAACACACTGATGCCTTGAACTAAATGCTAATGTTTCCATGCTAACATGCTGTTCTTAAGTATACATTTAGGTTGTTTTTTTTTTTGCTAATCAGTAATAAACACAAGCTGAGGATGACGGGAATGTAACTAGCTTTGCAGGTATTTAATAGAAAATTAAAGTATTGTGTAAACTAAGAGTTAGTCCAGATTTTTCTCTCTGTTTTGACCGTCAATCCAGAATAAAACAGGGTTGTTCTCTTTTCCTTAACAGCCTCCAGTGTGTAAATGTGAAAACAATGGTTTAGCATGCCACAGAGATGCTTTGAGCTAAATGCTAATCTCAGCATGCTAACATGTTGTTTTATGCTGTATATGTTTGCCGCGTTCACCTGCTAACTAGCTGGGGTTCTTTTGCTAATTAGCAATGAACACGAGCTGAGGGTGATGGTCATGTAATTAATTTTCAAACTTAAATACTTAAAGGTATTCTGCAAGCTAACATTTCATCTAGATTCATTTCTCTGTTTTGACCGTCCATCCAGAATAAATTGGGTTTTTCTCTTTTCCTTAACAGCCTCCAGCGTGTAAATGTAAAAGTGATGGTTTAGCATTGTATTGCGTAGCTTTGTAGAAATGAAGGAAGAGAATATTTAGAGTAGCTGCTAGGGTGTGAACAAGGAACTAACTTCTTGTGAACTGTTAATTAATGAGTGACTCCTAATCAAATTTTAGAAAGTAGCTAATGATTAGTTAATTAAGCAACGAGTGATGTCCTAATGGAGGATTATACAGTGGATAATGAGAAGTTACTAGAGAACAGACTGGGAGATCCTCTATTAATGAATCATGAAGTTAATGATTAGTTCATGAATGTCAGTGAATCATTTATACCGACCACTTTCTTCATGAAATGTTCCTGGCTGGCTCTGAATCAGCCAGTGGACAACACAAAACTAGCAACAGATTATTCATAAGTAATTATTTTTAATGAATAAGTAATTATTACTACTGATATTAAATTAATTAAACTATGGAAGCACCCAATGTAAAATGGTGCATTTGTTCCTCAATTGTTCCCTTATTGTAAAGTGTGACCCTTCATTGATTTTCATTGGAAGAGGAAGAAACAACAACAGCAATGGTGGACAGCTTCTTGTTGTTTGCTTTAGAGTCCATGGGGAAATTGATTGTTTGTTGATTGCAATAAACAACATGTCTGGAATCAGCTGTTGAAACAGAAACAGCAAACCTTTCTTTCTTCTTTTTGCTATTCTTTGGCTGACCGGTAGGAGAAGAATGACCCTTTTTTAGCATTTGAAACAGAATTGAGCTTAAATGATGATGTCGACCCTCGTTTTACCACTAAAAACAACATGATTTAACACAGACTCCATTTTTGACCCGATGACACCACTAGATGAAAAGTCAGCCAATCATCCTCTGGGTAACGTGCAGCCCACATCTGTAGCAGATTCAACGTCAATCCATCCAATGGTAGCTGAGATATTTCAATTTCAGAGTGGTGGACAGACATTTCCTCCCCAGAGTCTCCCTGCTAGCATGGCTGAAATGGGATTGGATCCGTCATTAATCCCCCCCAAGTCAATAATCAGTTGTTTTTCTCAGAATAAAGGTCTGCTCACAAACACCCACCACCACCATCATCATCATCATCATCATTGTGCAGATATTCCATCCAAACAGCTGATTTTATCATTAGTTCCCAGTGTGATCAGCTGCTGTGGAGCTTGATATGTAGGAATGAAAACCTGCATACTCTTGGGCCTTAGCAGCACATGGTTGGGAACCACTGCCCTAGATATCACACACACACGCGCACACACACGCGCACACACGCACACACGCACACACACACACACACACAGACACACACACACACACACACACACAGACAGTTGGCATGGTTAGATCCAGGACTGTGACCTGGTTGTGCTAATTGATTGAGTTAGGCTCCGAGCAGAAGCCAGGGGAAAAACAGGGTCGAAGGAGCCGAAGCTTCCCAGAGGGGGGTAGCAACTGAATGTATTGGATACCTTTGGTGAGGCGGAGGGGCGAGGGCGTGAGGGGAGGAAAACAGGGGTGGCTGGGGGTGGTTGGGGGTGGGGGGGTGCTCTTTAGCTGTCATTTCACCACAGTGTCTTTTCCATCAGAGCCAGCAGAGCAGTAGAGCAAAGCCAGAGGGAAGGTCGGCGCTCGCCTGGAGTGGCTGGTGGATGGTGTGAGCTGGAGAGGTGAATTTGGTGGGGGGATGACGGAGGTGAAGACCAGGGAGTGGCTTTAGGGTGGTGTGTGTGTGTGTGGAGAGAGAAGGAGGTGGGGTGGTGGGGGGTGTCCACTACTGCATTTCTTGATCACATTCAACATGGAGGATGCATTAGTGGCCACTAACATGAGGACAAATCTAAAAGGTTTATGGATTAAGGGGCTGGTTGATATGATTGAAATCGATGTCGCAATGTTATTGTGAGATTATGTTTCCCGCCTCATAAAGCAAATTTAAAAAAAATGTTTATTTATGTGATACGTTGCTCGCCTGTAATATAGTTATCAGTTTGTTTGTTTTTTTTCCAAAAATATCAAATATTGACGTCTGTATCAGGGTCAGAGAGGTTAGAATTAATCTGGCTCAAACTGTCAGACGACCTGATTAGAGATACCGTAGGAGACGTCACGACTGGGAAAGATGTTTGGTAATACAGCCTTTAAATTCAGGCTAGGTCCCACCTGGTGGCCCTTTCTGCACCCTAGGCAACCGATAAACTACATATAAAGCTGAGTCATAGCATTACCAACAGGAAACACACCCGAGCGTGACACGGTTGACACCTAAACTGGGTGTTGGGTGAACAAAAACGCGAGTCAGTCAGAATCGATGACCTCTGACTAAACCGCCCTGTCGCACACCACTGTAAAGAAGAAGAAGAAGAAAAAAAGAGTGGAAAACCAACTCCGCTCGAACAGATGGCACGAACACCAAACCCCCAGGAAGGGAAGAGGTTAATAAGAAAACCCAAGTAGACCGCAGAATCAAGTGACGAATCACTTTAATCCCCCTTCCCCTCGTCTCTCCCCCTCCACACACACACACACACACACACACACACACATGCACCCTCCCTTCACAACTGGCGATCCCTGAGCTAGGATGCACCTGTGCTGGGGAGATAAGGCCCTCTGAGGGCCTCTCATTGTTCCACCCTCGACTGCATTGTTTGTCATTCCAACAGATGAGAACGGGCTGGAATGGATCACAACTGAAAAAATGCACAGACCCGGGAGATAGACTCCAACATCGGGCGCTGAAAAAAAAAAAAAAACACACTCAAAACGCAACTGTTCCCTAATGCAGGCGAGTCTATTTGATGGAGTGAACTGATTCGGTGAAAACGTCTGACGACTCAGAGCTGATCAAACCTCCGCTTAATGTCTTTAATCTCAGCAAAAGAACACATTAAAACATTCATTTTGTTGTGGGCGGATATCAATGACCTCACTGGTGCACAGCTGCGTTTTGGCACCTGAGAGGACACCGGCCGATATGTATTGATCAGTGATGAATTGACAGGTTTCTCGCAAGATGTCTGACCCCCGTGATGAAACCGATTTCACCATATCAGTTCATCTAATAGATTCGCCTTTGCATTGCATTTTGAGTGTTTTTCAGCGCCCGATGTCGGAGTCTATCTCCTGGGTCTGTGCATTTTTTCAGTAACGCACGTGTGTGTGTGTGTGTGTGTGAGTCCAGTTCTCCTTACTCTTATGTCGTTGCGCCTCAGCTCCACGTCGGTGACGGCGTGTCCGTGGCTGGGGTGGCAGCGGGCGAAGCAGCAGTACTGGCACACAGCCGTCTGCTCGGCCTCGCAGTGGTACAGCCGGTACTCGTCGTGCTGCGGGCAGGTCCAGGCCTTCACCGCCTCCGCCTCCACCAGCAGGTGCCCGAGGGCCGAGCAGGGCTGCTGCAGGTGCGTCTGGACGTGGGACTGGCAGCACGGGGCGTTGCAGCGCAGGCAGACCTTCACGGCGGGCAGCGGCGGGCCCCGGCGGCACAGGATGCACTGCAGCGCCGGCGTGGCGGCCTTCTCCACGCTCAGGGCGTTGTACTTCTCCACGATGTTGGACAGCTTGTGGTTCTTCTCCAGGCTGGGCTTCTGCGTGTAAGCGTGATTGCACTCGGGGCAGCGGGCCAGCGAGGAGTCTTTGGCCCAGGCCTCGCTGATGCAGCCCCGGCAGAAGTTGTGCTTGCAGGGCAGCTGGATGGGATCTGAGAACACGTGCAGGCAGATGGGGCAGATGAGCTCCTCCTCAAAACAGTTCCTCCACGTCTCAGCCATGTCAGAGGCCATCATGGTGCGGGCAGGCATACACTAACTCTCTTGTCCTTCGGCACGGGAAACCTGACACTCTCAAAAAAAAAAAAAAAAAACGAGTCTTGAGACAAAAAAACAAAAAAGAAGATAAAAACAGACCCCCCGATGCCGTCCTGAATAGATTAGTCTGTGTCTCAACCCCCTCTTGAGCAGATCTCCCTGACAGATGACGGGTATTGCTTATCACTGCAGCGTGAAGGCAAATTCCATGAAAAAAAAAAAAAGAAATTGACCATAGGATGACAACACCTTGGTGATTTCAACACACACACACAGCAGGGTCTGACGTTATACAGATTACAGTAAACGGTGCTTTCCTTTCCTCTAAATCACATTCACACTGGGCCTGCCTGTAAAGCTCCTGTGTGTGTTTATATGTGTGTGTGTGTGTGTGTGTGTGGGCCTACAGGAAGCTAAAACGCCTGTCAGCTACAGGTAAACCATGAAATGCAAACAAGGCACATAGAACTAAACATCTACGCTGTCACATCAATAATAATGAGGTGAAACAATGTGTGAAGCACGTTTTAAAAGGAAGGAGAAAGAAAAAAAAAAGCCACTTGATCCCCTCCTGTCTGCTCGGGCCCTTACCTTTGAGCTTCCTTGACTTCACCGTCGGATTATGAATTCAGACCAACAAACGAAGCATGAAAAAAGCATGAGAAAGGACCGCTCATGTCCACACCCTGATTACTGTTCACACACACACGCAGCTTTGCTTTTCTTTTCTTTTAAAAAACCTGAATGTGTTCAATCTGACCTCAAGGACGCTCGAATCTCAGAATAATCACAAAACGCAGCGCGCAACGCTTTTGTCCGCTGAATCATAAATAAGTCTCCAACCTGCGATTCGATTATAGCCAACAACAGCGGCGGGTTTGGCAGTAGACTGAGGGGGAGAGAAAAAAAACAAACAAAAAACAAACAACACAGTTCTACGGATCAGATTAAACAACGCGGCCACCTCCAGCCTCGCAATTTGACGTAAAAAGCGACATTTGTGTTGGATGAATTACGCCTGCTATGTGGCACAGCTCGCATATCTGTACACAAGGCCTCGGGTTTTTTTTTTTTTCTTTCTGCCAGTTTATTCTGTCGACAACAAAGGCCTTTTTAATCTCATTAAATAGAAAATCAGACCGGGGCCATCATTCCGAGGCTGTTTACTGCATAGTCAATCGTTTTTAATAGTCGAGTCCGGCTCCCTGCGCACAAAACAAAGGGTTTTAGGATCCGCAGGAATGTTGGCTGCTGTCGCCTTTTGGTTCCGACACATCAAATATCCCCCTAAAAGATTATCATCACCATTTCTAATCAGCTCCGGCCTCCTTTCTCTCCTTTTTTCCCCCTCCTTCCTCTTCTTTTTCGCTTTGGTTTCCACCTTATTTTTTGGTCGCCTCAGCCTTTAGCCAACAACATATTTATCCACTTCCTTATCTCGATTAAATCGGGTAAATTACCTCAGACGTCACCTCTCCATTTTCCACCGAAGCTCAGGTACAGATTAACACGAGATTCGCGCTATTCCCCGACAATAACGCCGTTATTAACACGAGCTGTAGTCATAATTATATGTTTATCTAATAAAATACAAAAATATACCCTGCTAATCTTAAAGGGGACGTCGCCTTTTCTGTCCTTGTTAGGGGTAGCTGTCATCAGCCATCTTGCAAATCCTCATTTATATATATATGTACAAAAAGGGGGAGATATCCGCCGAGGTTGATTCACCGAAGCTGCTGTTCGGTATCTGACCTACACTCTTCAAGCAAAAACTCCCGTCTTTATAAAGGAAAAACACGCCTTTTTCTGTCGTTGTTGTAGGTCCAAAGGTGCAGCCTTGACGTGGTTATTTCTTTTTTTTTTTTCGGTGCCCGGTTTGGTGAAATAATGTCCGGTTTGAGTCGACTCTGAGGCTTTTATATAAAAATCCAGCACGGTGGTGAATGATAAATTGTGTTTTGTCCCCTCTTTTCTTTCTCTGTCTCTATCGACCAGGCTTTTTAGAGAGAGGAGGAATGCAGGCGAGCTGGACTAGTGTCTAAACCCCGCGTCAAGACATACGGCGTTAGCGGAGACTTCCGGCCACGCTTTTCAAAATAAGAGCGGCACAGTTTTTAAATCGACGCCTTAAAATAATCGCCTAAGTCATTTTTTTCCCAGATTTTTCAGGAAACACAAAAAATTGAACCATTTGTTGAATATATGATATTTACTAACACTTTTAATCAAAACAGTTATAACAACAGATGCCTATTGACATACTAACAGCAAGGTCAGTCTTGTATGGAACATAAGAGAATTAAATGACTTAAGTTAATTTTCTAACATGCCTTTGTGACTTAGGCAATTGTTTTAAGAGGGTGACGAAATACAACTGGAAAAAAAATAAAATAAAATAAGAGACCACTGCAAAATTATTTTTTTCTGATTTTACTTCTTTTAGGTGTGTGTTTGGGCAAAAGAGACATTTTTGTTTGAGTTGATAAACTACTGACAACATTTCCCCCCAAATTCCAGATAAAAATGTTATCGTTTGGAGCATTTGTTTGCAGAAAGGCAAATAGTCGTATAACAAAAAATGTGCAATGTTTTCAGACCTCAAATAATGAAAAGAAACATGATCAAATTCATTTTTAAAACAACATAATACTATTTTTACACTTAAGAAGAGTTCAGAAATCAATATTTGGTGCAATAACCCTTATTTTTAATCACTTTCATGCATCTTGGGATGCTCTCCACAGTATTTACCACTGTTCTTTGGTGACTTTATTCCATTCCTGGTTCCTCTTTAAGCAGAATGAAGTGTTCATGTGTTGGAATTCAACAGACGCTGGAATACATGTTATACATGTAGAGATGCTAATTTCAGGGAAAAAATGCATGAGGTCTCTTCATTTAGTGTTCACAAAAAGTTCACAAAAATGTTTTGAGTTTTTAGCTTATTTATTTCACTACTTTTCTTTAACAATTGTAATCTTCTACTTTATTTATTGATACTACCAATAAATAAATTACCAGTTATTGTAGGCATAGGACATTCCAACACAACAGCATGCACAGGCATTGCTTGGAAACATTTGTTCAAGATCAAAGTTCAAAGTATTTATTGGCATGTGCACAGTGTTGATTTGATGTCCACATGGATGCTGAATCAATAGGAATAAAAATAGTAATAAGGTATTAAACTTAAGATAAAATATATCCATCTCCATATCTATCCATCCATCCATCCATCCATCCATCATCCATCCATCCATCCATCCGTCCATCATCCATCCATCCATCCATCATCCATCCATCCATCCATCATCCATCCATCCATCCATCCATCCATCCATCCATCCATCCATCCATCCATCATCCATCCATCCATCCATCCATCCGTCCATCATCCATCCATCCATCCATCATCCATCCATCCATCATCCATCCATCCATCCATCCATCCATCATCCATCATCCATCATCCATCCATCCATCCATCATCCATCCATCCATCCATCCATCCATCATCCATCCATCCATCCATCCATCCGTCCATCATCCATCCATCCATCCATCATCCATCCATCCATCATCCATCCATCCATCCATCCATCCATCCATCATCCATCATCCATCCATCCATCCATCATCCATCCATCCATCCATCCATCCATCATCCATCCATCCATCCATCCATCCATCCGTCCATCATCCATCCATCCATCCATCATCCATCCATCCATCTATCCATCATCCATCCATCCATCCATCATCCATCATCCATCCATCCATCCATCATCCATCCATCCATCCATCATCCATCCATCCATCCATCCATCCATCCATCCATCCATCCATCCATCCATCATCCATCCATCCATCCATCCATCCATCATCCATCTATCCATCCATCCATCCGTCCATCATCCATCCATCCATCCATCATCCATCCATCCATCCATCATCCATCCATCCATCCATCATCCATCCATCATCCATCCATCCATCCATCATCCATCCATCCATCATCCATCCATCCATCCATCCATCCATCATCCATCCATCTAAGAAAAAGGATAAATGACATTTTTTGTGGAAAATACATATTAAATAACATCTAACGTGTCATAAAACATGTCTGGGTGGGATCTGCAACTCAACTCCAATAAAGCAATACATAATTTTCACATTAAAAAAGGAAAAAAAAAGAGAAAAAAAAAGTTTGAGATGCTTTTATTTTGAAGTCGAACAGCTGAGCTTCCTGTATGAGTCAGGCTGTCTCCGGCTGACCTGACGCAGTTTCTCGGCAACATCAGCTACAGCTTCCCCCTCCTCCATCCCTCCCCCTTCCTCCCTCCCTCCTTCCGGATCAGTTCTGTCACACAACCGATGTGTGTCACGTTTTAACCGAGAGGAGCTGAGGGACGAGAGGAGGAGGAGGAGGAGGAAGAGGAGGAGGAAGGGCAGGGAGTCATACTTAAAGGGCTTACTGCATTTGTTAATGGCCTGGACGTTCATCATGTTTCAGAGGGGCTGCACTCTAGAGGCTCTCTCTCTCTCTCTCTGTGTGTGTGGTGTGTGTGTGTGTGTGTATGTGTGTGGTGTGTGTGTGTGTGTGTGTGTGTGTGTGTATGTGTGTGTGTGTGTGTATGTGTGTGTGTGTGTGTGTGTGTGTGTGTGCGGTGCATGCATGTCGTTGCAGGAAAATATAACTGTAATATCCCGTTTCAAACTAAAGGTACATTCCAAAGCGTTTAGTCCCTAATCTAATGAGTCACTTTGTTCCTAACATGCAAAAAAAGATGAAGGAACAAATATTGTTTTAATACAAATAACTACGTTTTTTAATGCTAAATACAATTTATATAATTATATATATAGTACAATTAAATTTGACAATATATACACTTTTCATATAATCTACTTACCAAAAAAGTAGACATTTATACATATAAACTGTATGTAAAACTACTATTTCTCAATCGTTGAAGAGTTAACATTGTACATGTTATTATTGCTTTTTAACTATGTTTTAAAACAGCATTATATTTACTAGCTTCTATAATTCAACGACGAGTACTTTATAAAGGACTGGATGGTGTCATCTGCATCATTGATCCATCAATGTTTTTAAATTAAATACCTTCACCATTTCCTTGTTTTATTCAGTTTTACTTTATTAAAATTATTTTTGTTTTATTTTATGTGAATATAAAGCAGCTTTGGGTGTTCAGAAAAAAATATACAAATAAAAATGTATTATTATTAATCAATCAAACTTCCTTTTCATACAGGTTAGTACAATTCAAAATGAATTGAAATTGGATCAAATGGAAAGGTGGTGAAACTACAGCTGTCAGATACACATTAAGCTTATTTACCTCTGACATGTGGCAGAATATAAAGTTTGAAGTTACGTAAAATGGAAACACAAAGGAGTACGTTGATATTCCAGTATTTGATTAAATGTACTTTTCTGCCACTGGCTCTTGCATGAAGCTACTTCAAATTCCTGTCCTCTGACAGATTTGTAACAAACCAAACCCACCGACATGGGAGAAAGACACCCAGACTGAAAGAGGAGCAAAATCAAGTTCATTTATTTGTCCCAAGAATCTAAGGAAGTGATGACAAGTATCATGAGTTGCAGCTGCTGGGTTGACTATTTTCTTCTATTTCTGTTTTTAGCTGATATCAGAAATAGAATATTTGTATCTCCTTTGACTCAATGTTGATTTTTAACTAGAGAATAGCCTATCTAATAAGGGCAGGCTGCTGTTTTTTCCCCCATTTGCTCTGCTAAGTATTAAACCAGTATTGAACTGTTGGTGCAAGTGGAGTTGAACAGCTTGATCAGCTATGTTGAGGCCAGCAGAGGGAGCTTTAAAGGTAACGGGAGTGGAGAAGACATCCCTCTCTGAATATTTTAAGGAATCTCTATCTGTCCTTCTGTATTTTTCTTGCATATCTCCACAACCGTTCATTCCACCAACCCAACACTTTTGCGGCTGAAGACCCAAAGGAGCGTTGAGTATGAGGTGGATCGGATGAGCGGTTCAGAAGAATGCTGCAAGCAGCCGCACCACGGTTCTCAACAATGCAATAGACCTGGCATAAGGAGCAGGTAATAATGTTAATGAGTGGGGGAAGGGATGAAACGGCCCAGTGATCAGATATCATTTGTGAGCATTCAACATCAGGAGCCAAAAGTTAAAATAAGGGCAAAAACATGTCTATGACAGACTGGATGAGACAAAAAAAAAACACAGAAAAAATCAGCCACATGATTTAATAGACATCAAATATAAATATTAATGACACTTAGAAATGAAATGTGATCAGATTTGGGGGTAATGAAAGACAAGAAATCAGAAAATTCATTAAAAAGACCTGATTAAATTTAGGGGATCTTGAATCATGAGATTACGTTGGAAACGTTAAAAACATGGTCAGGTCAACCAGATATTAATAAAGTAATATTTCATGAATATAAATCTGTGCTGCAAACACCTTAATTTAAAGGTGAAAAAATGTAAAATAAAGCATTGACATCTTTATTTTTTATTGAAGCTGTGTGACTTTCCAACAAGAAACAGTCAGTTGAAACAGAGACGCTGGACTCCTGGAGTCTATATGTTGCTTTGCTGCAACGTTATTAATATTTGATCAAACTGATGTCAATCAGATGAAGTTTGTGCGTCTCGTAAGTTTCAAAATGACCAAAGGGTTTGACAACATTGTGCTGACAGTTCATACTGTGTAAACTCTGGAAATCCCTGAAACTCCCAAAGTCTTCCTGTTACTAAATAAATGATGAAATATATATTGTTATCCTTCATATATAGAAATGTGTAAATACCCCCAAACAATCCTTAACTCATGAGTTATAAGCAAAAGTATGGATTTATTTTTTTAATGCTTTTAAAATATAACACTCCTTAAGTCGTGAGTTAAAAGTATAAATGATTGTATTATAATTACTGATACATTCATGTTTTCATTAGAATCAGAATTAGAATCTTATTTTCTCATCCTTTTTTTCTCTTTTTAATATCACGTATTAGAGAGTAAGACATAAGATGATTTATAGGATAGAAATTCACTTCATCTATTCCTAATAATATACAGTATATTTAACTAATCACTTTTTCACACAGAACCATATAGGTTTGGATTTCTTTTTTCTCCCTAAATAATAAACTCCTTAATTTAAAAACTGCATTTTTTTCACTTGTGTTGCCTCTTTTTAGATAGATAGATAAATAGATAGATAGATAGATAGTGCACATGGTAGGAGGTAAGTCAAAGTGAATTAAAATATACATTATTATGAATTATATAAATATCTAAATAGTATTGAGTAAATATGTAAAGGGAATAATACAAGTATAATAAATATAAGCTACAGGTTAAGATATTAATTGTATTAAAGGATATAATACAATATAGAAAAAAGTATAAAAATACAATGTTCAAGGAGAGATCTATACATACATACACAGATATACAATAATAAAATAATTATATAATAATAAGATCTGACTAATATTCATATTTGTTTGATAATCTGAAACATTTAATTGCATTAATATATATAGATACAATTAAATGTATATATAATATGTTATATAAAGCTATATACAGGGTAAGAAGCAGCAAAGTGTAGAATATATAGCATTTAAGGTATGATACAATACAGTACAATTCGGAATACGTTATGCACATTAATATATGAACAAAATACTATAATACAAAAGAATATTGGAGAAAGAATCTTTTATTGTAACATATTGTTAATGTCTTTTCTATTCATAAATTACATCTTTATCAAATACCAATAAATTATTAATTTCAGAATTTGAATTAAAATCTAATGAAATAACAGCCATTATTTTTCCACATCAGCAGGAAGCCCCACAATCGCAGGGCATCAAAAAATTGGGTGAAACTCTTATTGTTCCTCTCCACGGAAATCTTTAGTAAAAGGCGAAAGATTTATACGATCTGAAGAGAAACAAGAGTGTACTGACTCCTTGTATCACTCACCGCGACCAGGTCCACGGCGAGACTCATTTCACTGACGGTTCCGTGTTTAAACAAAAGTCACACGAAAGAACAAAGCCACGCAGAATTGCTATTAAATTCCTTGCGCTGCATAAAAACAGCACGACACAAGTTTAAAAGTCGAAACAAGCGAGTATTCAGTATTTGTCCAATGACGCAAAGCATCATGGGAATATGTTTGTATTTACGCGTTAGCTCGACTTAAATTAATACTCGTTTGTGTTTGTATTAAGTGAATATGTGTTCGTGGATTAAAACATAATTTAAAACATATTCACACGTAGCTATACACATAATTTCCATATCTGTTAATATAAACACTTTTAAATAAAAGCGTATATTACGTATATTTTGTTAAAGACCCGCCTCCTGACGCACACACGCGCTGATGCTGCATTCAAGTGCTCCTTGGACGCTCGGAGTAAAAAGCTCCATTACATGTGACCAGTATTTAAAATGCAATATGACTTATTTAAACATGGGGTTACATACACTATAGCTACATATTCTTTCAAAAGAACTGAAGAGAGATAACTTAAATTAATACAAAAATCAAGAGGGATTTATAGTTTAATCTTTAGGCAAATATAAGACAATAGAAACAAAGACAATTTTAAATGACATACACTAAAAAACATGAATACATTATATTTAAATGGCTTTCTTCAAATAGAGAAATCTAAAGTTTTGGCATTTCTGTGTGTAGTTTTGCTTATGTGATTTATTGCTGTACTGGTGCTATTGTTGCTATTTAATTATTTATTGCTAATGCATAATTTTGTACAGAAGTTGTGATTCTTTCATTGTCCATTTCGAAAATATCAATATATAAGATAAATGTCTTATACATTGACATTTATTTAAGAAAACTACTTTCATGATATTATTTTATGATGTTTGGTTATTGATCCCTGTTCCAGTGTAGTGCTCTATTATTTATTCTAATCATTATTTATATATCATACTGTGTTTATTTATTTAAATTCCTCCACCTCGGCCATAATGCATGATGCATACTGTATAAACTTGTACGGGTACTTTTGTACTCTTTGTATGATATGTATTTTTTTCTGCCTCTAGATATTTTATATTAAAAACTCATTGCTTCTCTGTATCTAAGCTGTGGTAATGTACACATTTCCCCGATGTGGGATCAATAAAGTTTCTAATCTAATTAAAATGTATTTATTTATTTATTTTATATATTGCTCTTCTGTTTGTATATCTTAAGTTTATATTAGTTACATATTGGAACTTTTACTTCCCTGAGGGAACCTCCCAAAGGGATCAATAAAGTCATATCCAATCTAATCTAATTTATTTAATTGATTAACAATTACCTTTAATAATTATAATTTATTAATACAAATAGCACCCAACCAATGTAAAGATACAAATATCCTTTGAATGGTTTGCTAATGATTTTAAATGTCATAACATTTTAATGATTTGCTGATTTAATGATGACAATCAATAACTAGTTAGTTTAAAAGGTGTGAATATATACATTTTGCACTATAAAATACATTTTATATAATAATACATAGTTGCTGGTACTGCCTGTAATCTGTGAATGTGATATTTCCTGCCAGTTTTAATGAATTACCTTTAAAGCAATAATAAAAGGGGGATTCTGTCGACTTTACATAAATAGCCAGTTCAAACCGTCAGTGAAATGAGTCTCGCCGTGGACCTGGTCGCGGTGAGTGATTCAAAGGAGTCACTACACTCTTGTTTCTCCTCAGATCGTATAAATCTTTCGCCTTTTACTAAAGATTTCCGTGGAGAGGAACAATAAGAGTTTCACCCAATTTTTTGATGCCCTGCGATTGTGGGGCTTCCTGTTGATGTGGAAATTAACAACAATGAATTATGTTCTTTCGGGTAGCTACTGATTACTGATACTCTCCACATCAAGTTAATTCTGAAGTGAGTGATAGGAACTGACTCGCGCACTTATTTGTTTTAATACAAATCACAAGTCAAACAGCGCTAAATGTGTCTGGATTATAACGGTGGTAAAATGGAGCAGAGAGCTGAAAGAGTCGGCTCTTCTTTGTGAGCTGAGACAAACGATCCGGCTCATTAAAACAGATGGAGTTCCCATCACTAAACAGGAATAAACTATACAATAAGAGAACAGATACAAGAAATATTACCTGGTTCCTAAATGTATCTTAATAAGAGGAATTACTACTACGTGTAAAGTCAGTACATAGTCAACTACATCTTAGAACTACAGTGAGTTGTATCATTGCTTTTTCTTTCCACATCATCAGGAAGCCCCACAATCGCAGGGCATCAAAAAATTGGGTGAAACTCTTATTGTTCCTCTCCACGGAAATCTTTAGTAAAAGGCGAAAGATTTATACGATCTGAAGAGAAACAAGAGTGTACTGACTCTTCCGAATCACTCGCCGCGACCAGGTCCACGGCGAGACTCATTTCACTGACGGTTCCGTGTTTAAACATAAGGCACACAAACGAATAATAAATAAATAACAACGAATAACAAGTCATATAACGTTTCTACTAAATAAGCTTAACTGACTAAACGAAGTAAAAAAGGTAAAAGGTAGAAACAGAGCGAATATTTAGTTTTTCGTGCTGTAACGCAAAGCATGATGGGAAGACGTTTGCATTCCCACTCGATTTAAGCTCGATTTAAACGCTTATGTGTTCATTATCGTGAATTAAAACACCATTCAGAATATACATATTTATACAACACTTCATAAAACAATTTCTCCTCTGTGTGAAAATTTATACTTTTATATAAAAGCGATTTTTACGTCTCTCAATGCCCCGCCGCCTGACACACTCACCCGTCACCATTCAAATGAAACTTTATTAACTTATAACTAACATACGTGTGAATAGAAGATTATATCATACTATGAAAAAAGAAAGAAAATCAATTTAATGTTATGTTAAGAGCAAGAGTATGGTGTACGCTAAAATTATGTATCTGTTCTCATACTTTTTTAATGCTTTATTTGGCATCACATTACTCTTACAACACCTTGACACAAGAACATAGAGGTACAGAAGTACAGTTTTACATAAAACTACTACTACCACTAATAATAATAATAATAATAATAAATCACAAATCCAAACGAAACTATCGAAATAAAATTGCACAATACAAAAAAGTAAATTAAGAAGAAGAGGAAACGTACAACGTAAATTGGAAAAGTAGCAACATTTCTACTTCAATCATCTGTCAGGGGTAATATAGTGATAAATAATATAATAAATTAAACAGTAAAAAGATGATAAATAAATATTGACCTATAGACAATACCATTTTATATATTCACATGGATTTCCCCACTAGATGGCAGCATCAGCTCTCTATTGCATATTGTTTAAATTGAAACAATTACTTTGGCTGAATTAAAAAAAATAGTCATAAAATTCACGTTTTGGTGTTAAGTTGTGAAAATGTGTCTTTAACATTAGAGAATAAAAAGATCACATCATATGACCTGTAAATCCCTTTTTCATTACCAAAAGAAGAAAAAGTTTGTACGCAAGAAATTTGGTGCCATACAGTACACAAGAAAGAATTCTGTACATTTTGATCAAAACATGTTTTGTGCAGCAAAGACTACTTTTCAGTGCAGGTGTATGGTGGTGGAAATTCAAATTTACATTGTGACTACTAAGGTAACAAAAAGAAAATCTAATAACCATTTGTTTCTTTCTCTTATTTCTGAATATGACTACAGACAATTCAACTCCCAGTTGTTTTGAGAAAAACTATCCCCAGAATAGGAAGAAAAGGTAGAACCACAGCAAAGTGGACATAAAAAGTATTTGTGACTTTGAGTTTTAAAAAGTACACTTAAATAGGTGAGTATTTACTGTTAGAAACCCAGCTTGTTATGTGGAAAGGGAAGTAATACCCCAGTGAAATGAGTTTTTATTTATACATGTAACAGAGTTGGGTCTCGCCAGGCGGTGCCAAAACAATGAAACAACAGTGTTACATCTCCACAAACACAATAAGCTCGAAATATAATTTAATAATCGCTGATTTCACTTGGCATGTGATGCCAAGTGAAATGAAGATGGTGAAGGAATGAAGATGGAGTGTTATTATTATAGTGGTGAAGGAATGAAGATGGAGTGTTATTATTATAACACACTCTATGAGAGTGTGTTATAATAATAATAAACAAAGAGAGTTCAACTTTTACCACTCCTGCAATTCTTGATTTGACAGGGCTCACAATCACATCAGTGGATCAAGTGTCACGTTGTCTAGTATCAAGTCGTCTAACAGCATTTTTTAGGTGTGTGAGCCACCTTACCATCATTGATATAAAGATACTGCTTTTTTGTTATTACATTTGTGTTTAACTGTTCAGTTAGTCAAATTAGTCAAGGTATAATCGGTTCATGTAGAGTAAATATCTTGCTATAAATCAATGACTTTATTATCTTATTATACAATAAAAGTCTGTAATCATTCTCAGCAGGAGGTGACAGTGAATCAATAGCAGGAAATAATACTTAAAAAAATAAAAACTTAAAAAAATAAAAACTTAGTCACAAATTCGTGGATGATTGTTATTTTTAGAACAACGAAATTAAAGTGCTTGAATTTTCAGGGGAGTTGCCTGCACATAAATGAGTGTTTAGTATATCTTATGTATGTTTAACATAACTTGTACAACTTGTAACATAACTTTTTCAGTTTTTCTGCTATGAATGATAATAAATAGGGAATATCTCTACAACCACAAAGGTTATGTAGTTAAACCTGATATCAAAAAGAATCTATATGTGAGGTGACTACAAAATCAATTTATGTTGCTGTGACAGAGCAAATGTAGCTAGAATATTGAAAAAATCAAACAATCTGTTATGGTACAGATAAAAATACTTTATTTAAAACTTTAAACAAGGCTGAACTGACACAAATCAGAAAAATAAATTTATAATATGCTAATTTATCTGTAAATGCAAAGTTCAATGATTAATAAGATGAGTACAAACAAAAGCAAAGTGAAGAGTGCCCGGATCTATATATTGGAGAAACTAAGCAACCACTCCGCAAACGCATGGCACAACACAGGAAGGCCACCACATCAGGACAGGATTCAGCAGTACATCTACATCTGAAGGAAAAGGGACACTCCTTTAAAGACACTGATGTACACATCTTAGATAAGGAGGACAGGTGGTTTTAGAGGAGTGAAAGAGGCCATCTATGTCCATTTGGAACAACCTACTTTGAACAGAGGAGGGGACTGCATCATAACCTATCTGCTACATACCATCCTGCCTTGAGATCTCATCCCAGGAAGTTTAACTGCTCTTCACCATCAGAGCAGGACTCTTTCTCTGGATCATGTGACCACGACTCTCATTCCAAGTCACACCTTGAAGGGTGACCTATGTGACCCTTTGTTATGGGATGGGAGGTGTGGTCTATAGCTCCACCCTCTGTGATCCAGAGATATAGCTCCTGGTTTCCATCATCAGGCTAGAACTGAAGAAGCTTTTCGGATGAAAGGTGAAACGTCTTCAAGCTCAAAGAAAAAGTCCAGTTGCCTACTTTTTAAACCCCTTGAAAACAAAAGCAAACATTTGTCCATAAAACCATCGAAATTAAATATTCACACAAACAGCTAAAATATCAGAATAGTTGTTAGCTGCAGCCCTACTCCCGATATTATATTAAACAATTTTTTTATTGCATTGATTATGTGGCGTGGTCGACACAGTGGCGCAGGGGTTAGTGCTGTTGCCTCACAGCAAGAAGGTCGCAGGTTCAAGACCTCCTTGGTCCTGGGTCTGGGACCTTTCTCTGTGGAGTTTGCATGTTCTCCCCGTGTCTGCGTGGGTTTTCACCGGGTACTCCAGCTTCCTCCCACAGTCCAAAAACATGCTGAGGTTAATTGGTGACTCTAAATTGCCCGTAGGTGTGAGTGTGTGAGTGAATGGTGTGTGTGCCCCACGATTGGCTGGCGACCATCTGGGGTGTATCCCTGCCTCTCGCCGTAACGCGCTGGGATTGGCTCCAGCAGACCCCTGCGACCCTAATGAGGAATAAGCAGTTATAGAAGAAGAAGAAGATTCACCTTTTTTGGTTTTGATTATCTTTTTGCAGGATGCTTTCCTTTCCTGAAAATTAGAATACCATGTAAAAATAACTTAAGTTCTCGATGCTGCTGCCGCCTATCTCGTTGTATCCCTATTGCTTCGGCTTTTCTGTTTCAGGGTCCGTTCTCAGATATAGCCTTATTAGCTTGCTGTTGTGCAATTGCTTCCATAATTTCTTCTCCAGCATATAATCGTGATTAGAATAGAAAATAACACGTGTTTTAATATTCCTCTCATAATAGTAGTTGGAGTATTTCTTGTGGTCCTCAGTCAGGAATCCATATGCATCCACCTAAGAACAACAGAGAGAGCGAACAGAGAGGTTTGGGATCAGATCACACCAAAAACGAGCAGTTGCAGGAATAAACTAGCATTTTGGGGAAAGTGCTTAATCACTTTCTCATCGAGAGTTAGATGAGGAGATGGATACTACTCTCATCCTGTGGCTGCCAGCTGGTTTAGTATGAAGCCAGCTGGCGGAAAACTGCTCCTCCTCGAAAAGCAAATAATTAGCATATTATACCTCAAAACCTTAACTTATAACTTGAGTAAGTCAACTTTTCAAATTGTTCCAAAGCATTCTCTGATAAAAATGTATTGATCTAAAGTTACAAAGTGCTAGAATAAAACAATAAATGCAAAAAAAAAAAAACATCATTATAGTAAAAAACATATGACTGTGTAAATCATTATATGCTGCATATTTTATATAAACAGATGTGTGAATTTAAGTGAATCATTAGTTTACTATGTCACAGGTGTGCAGAGCCAGGAAGAGAGTGAACGCCCCATTGGTTGGTCTCACTATTGGCCAATAGGAGGCATTCAGGTTAGGAGACAACAAAAACCTGTAAATAAAAAAAAAGAAGTGTTAAATGAATGTACACATGCATTAAAAAAATATGTTTTATACCTATAAAAGACTAATTACAGCCTCTAGAGTGACCAAACGGATTCTACTTTTCTACAGTCGCTGTCTCTGCAAACAGATCAAGATGTTGTTTCCATATTAGAATGACGCTGATATTACAAGTTGCTTAGATCTTAGATAAATTACAGCTAATTCAACATGGTGCAGCCAGGACTATCAATAATAAAACATGCTATATCACAATACTCCACTGACACTGGCTAATTACAGACTACTTTATTTAATAATATATTTTACTTGTTTATAAAGTCTTAAAATTCCAGAGCTGAAAGAATTTTCTGTTTACTGATTCCCACTGCACTAACCTTGTTCTTGTTTTTAAATTTATATTTAATCAACTGTTTTTATATTATATCTTGCTTGTTTTTTCGTTTTGTTTTTACTTAAATCTATTTAATTTAATTCTAATAAATTATAATTAAATAAGCTGTTTTTAAATTGTATCTTGATGCTTTTAGTGTTTTATGTAAAGCAATGTGAATTACCCTGTTGTTGAAATGTGCTATACAAGTAAAATCGCTTTGCCTAAATAACCTAACTTCATATATCAGTGGCTACCTTTTATAAGTAGAGAAGAAGTTCCTGTGTCTCACAACACCACTCTTCTGTTTAGTATATGCCACTAAATTATGAATTTATCTGTAGAATAGCAATAGTTTATCCTAATGAAACATTTTTATGTGTCATCGATTGGTTTCATTTATGCTTTCTGCTTAAAATTACTTTTAAATCTTGTTTTGTCAAACAGTTGGAACTGCATCTTTGCGTGAAAGGTGTTATATAAACAAACATTACCATTGTTAAAATCCATAACAAAAAATAAAAAAAGTTCAGGTAGGATGTGAAACGAGCTTGACCTGTTTCGCACATATCTGAGAAAGTCCTGGTGCAGAACATAGAAGCGGCTTTCATTGTACTGCTGGGCATAGTACGTCCTCGGCCTGGAACGTTAAAACACAAAAGTTAATTCTGATAATAAAAAGACTGAGAGAAAACTGAGCTTTGCTGTTTATTGTGTTTCTGCACCTTGATTCCAACATAGATGATGACTCCATTTTCACTTAAACAGGGTTTCAGCAGGTTTCAACAAGTTCAATTTGTGACTTTGATACTAAAACATTTTAAGAGAATTAATGTAACTTATTAAACCTATTTCATGCCCATACTGACAAAAACAGTACAAAGCATACCAAGGAAACTCAGAGTATATTAGTCAATGTATAATCGGTTCATGTAGAATAAATATCTTGCTATAAATCAATAACTTTCTTATCTTATAATACAATAAAAAGTCTGTAATCGTTCTGGTGGATGTCACCAGGAAATCTCAGCAGGAGGTGACAGTGAATCAATAGCAGGAAACAATATAACAACTTGAAATAATAATTTAATTTAATTACTTGGTCATAAATTCATGGATAATTGTTATTTCTAGAAAAACAAAATTAACTGCTTGAATTGTCAGAGGAGTTGCCTGTACATAAATGAGTGTTTAGTATATCTTGTGTATGTTTAACATGAATTGCAACCACAGTAGTTGTACTAATTGACGCCTTCTTGCCTTCTTTCATTAACTGAGTTGATGAATGTTAATGAGTTAAGCCCCAGGTTTATTTTTTCCAGTTTTTCCTGCTATAAATGATAATCAATCGGGAATGCAACCACAAAGGTTATGTACTTAAATCTGGTTTCAAAAGGAATCTACATGTGAGGTGACTACAAAAGTGTCAGAATCAATTTATTTTTGCTGTGACAGAGCAAATGTAGCTAGAATAGTGACAAAAATCTAACATTCTGTTTTGCTACAGATAAAAATACTTTATTTAAAACTTTAAACAAGACTGAACTGACACACAAAAAAAAACACGTATTATATGCTAAATTATCTGCAATGCAAAGTCCAATGATTAATAAGATGAGTACAAAAAAAGCAAATATTTGTCCATAAATTCATAGAAATCACATTGAGGATCATTACAGAACATGAAGAATATATTCTGTAAGATGTTTAAAAATGAGATTATAAAGGACCCAATTAAATATTCACACAAACAGCTCAAATCTAAATTAAATATCAGAATAGTTGTTAGCTGCAGCCCTACTCCTGATATTATATTAAACTATTTTCTTATTGCATTGATTATGTGGATATAGAAGATATACTGTATATTGATACTGTAACAGTAACATTGTGTTTTACTGTAGATAAAAATACTTTAATGTTGTAGAAATGTTCTCATGCGATATATGAATAAAACTCAATGCTGCTCCTGTATCAAAAGGTTTATAATATTAACAGGTTAATCAAATCAACATTTGATTGTATGAGGAATTAGATGAAATATGCTCCAGCACTGGTGTTTTTTATTTTTTTTTATTTGAGGTTACACTTTGAGGATAATTTGTTGAGAGTTGATATTTACCGCTTGTTATGATATGGACCAGCAGAGACCCTTTCTCCTTTGATAAGTCCCTGGAGCCACTGGAAATCCCTCATCCCCTCAGGAATCATCACATATTTTATACCCTGCAAAACCAGAGAGGATGACGGCTGAGTGAGTGTATGTGGGGCGTAAACCATTACAGAAAAAAAAAACGCTGCTGTGTGAGTTTGAGTACCTCGTCGTTTGGGACGGAAGTGTATCCGTACTTCTTTAATAGATACAAGGTTGTAGTGATGGAGTGGGCCGTGTGAACGTACACCGATGTCCTGTGGCCCACGTCTTCCTCGTAACCCTTGATGATGGCGCCGTTCATCCTGCCGCACAGACGGATCAAAAACGTCTTTGAGTGGCTTTCTCAAATGCCTTTTATGATCAGATCACACACGAGGAATGCAGCTGTCTATGCTGTCATTGTACTTTAAACAGAAGAGATCTGGTTGCCCATTATCTTATTATTATTGATATGTAATTAAAACATCCCTTTTGTTTTTCTTAATTACCTGGGCAACTTTGTCCCATAGACAGAACAATGCGGTCGTGAATGTGCACATCCTGGCCCTGCACTGAAAAAATGTTGAAATTACCTAATTTTATTATGTCAAGTGGTATCACAAAATTAATTTATCTAACTAAATAATTATTTTGAGTAAAATGTACTTTATTTTTCCCAAGAGATTTCTACTTAACTACATTAGGATGGAATGACTTATACTTCTTATATTTTGGAACACTATAATTAATTATGTAGAGTCAGTCAATGTAATAGTTTAACCCCTACATATTTAAGTTAAATCCAATCTAATTAAAACTTTTAGCTATTTTTTCTGGATCTTAACCTTTAATACATTTAACATTGAGACAATGAACCAAAACAAATATTTTACTTTTTTTTACAAATTAAATTGTACATACATTTTTTTCTAATTACTTTTAATTTAGTTAAATTAGCTTATTTTAAGGTAGGGCAATACATTTTAGAATTGTTTTAAACACAAGAGTAATTCAGTAGCACATTAATATCTATTATATAAACCAGAGTAAAAACATGGCAGGGGCCAGATTATTATTTTTTTAATCAGTGTATGTATGTTGACATTCAGGAGATTCCTAATTGCAATCTGATCTAAACACAAACTCGAGAAGCGGGAACACTGCAACGTCCTGGTGTTCACAGCTGATAAGAAAGTATCCACATAGACTCGGGGCTAAAAATATAAATATAATGTATCCAAAAGCATTGAATGTTTTTCATGGATTCTATAAATTTATGTTCCCTTATGATGAACATGGGTGACACCAAACAGGTATTGTGCGACTGGGCCACAAAAAAAATATTTGCAAAACCATAAATGACTGTGGTGACTGTGGTTTGTTGTTTAACTGCCACAGGGGTTGTTTTGTTTACATTGGCTACTATCTCACTCTTATTGACAGACGCTATATTTATTAGTCAGTGCAGCAACAACAGAGCTTTGATATGTAACTACATTGCTGCTGGGAAGCAACATGAGGAGCGCTGCGATAATTAAAAATAATTTTTAAAAATCCCACAAAAAGGATATACACCATCGTGCCATGTACAGCTATATCCAAAAGCTGAGGTTGATCTGACAAACAGTCAGAGAGATACGTGAGCACATAGACACACAGACACTCCTTCCTTTTCAGACAAAATATTTACTGTGTACACATCATGCACCAGTGTGTACATTTCATGCTCTATTGGCTCTATCACTGCCATCTAAAAATTCACGTTTATTTTGTCATTTCTGGTGGTAGAAATGTCATCCATAATGAAGATCAGCTGCCTTGTAGACACATAGATACACTACTTTCTGAAGTGGAGCTGATAAGCCCAGCTGCTGATTGTCTTCCATCTATATCCACCATTGTTTTTATGGCTTTGGCGACAATATGGATCTGCTAAACCAGCTGTAAATTAAAGCAGCTGTTAAACAGACTCCATGATGACTATGTTAACCGAACTTGTTCTCTCCCTCTTTTTTACCGAAACACGTAGTCGTGGGCGTCGATCTCTTTCCCCATCTTAGAGCCATTGAGGATCCCAGAAGTTCCCACCACAGCACAGCTAATACATCCACTACTGTCTGGAAGCAATGGCTCCTTGGGTTTTGGAATCAACTTCACAGACGCCATCACGTCTGAAAAACAAGAAAAGGTCAAATACATAATCTGTTTTAAGATGAATAAGACACAAAAGGATCCCATAAAAGACAAATAATTACTCCCTGAGGTAAAATGTATGGGTACATAAATCTTAATTATCAATTTAAGGAGTTATTAATAGGAGCACAAGGTACTAAATCCCCTCAATTATCACATTAAATGTCCCATAGTGTGCAGTTTTCTCTGGATTTATTTGAAGTTGTGATATCCCTAACATGATATCACATAAAATAGTTTTACATCCCCTGTGCAAAGCTCCTCTCTGCAGCTCTAGAAAGCACAGGGTGATTTTTGTCTGTCTCATTAATATTCATGAGGGACTGTATAGCTGTTACATTATAAATTCTGGATACACGCTGTGCAATTACAAAACTGAGGCTTTTTAAGATATACATTAAGATGTGGCGTTCCTGATTTTTGGCTCATGTTTACACGTTTTGACCTTGAAAAAAAAATTGTCATTGGCTACCGTCCTAACACTCACACAGACACCTACCGTCATACTTGTATTCCATGAAACCGAAAGGATTGTTAAAATGCGAAAGTCGGTTCCACTCGCTCATATTGATGTTATCTTTGTGCAGATACAAGCGTATATTGGGAAGGAAAGCCTTTTTAAAGCTCTTGTCTTCCGACTTCCGCACAGACTGGGCGCATGTCTGAGAATGTTGGAGAAAAACAAAAAAGGTTACACAGAAAGCAAATGTGATTTATACTTCTTAAAACCATTGATTTAGTCAAGGTCCCATCCAGCTGAGGAAACAGCAGATATAATCAGGTGATGGAGAGGACACACGGGCAGGTGAATATGACTCATTACTCAAAATCAAATTAAGAGAGAGAGTTGCTAGGTGCCTAGGTGCCAGAATGAACATTGCAATAGATTTTTCTCCTAATGCTGAGGCACACGGTCTCCTTGCATGCGGTTCTCATCTCATCTCATCTTTTATACCTGCTTATTCCTCATTAGGGTCGCAGGGGTCTGCTGGAGCCAATCCCAGCCTTTTATGGCGAGAGGCAGGGATACACCCCAGATGGTCGCCAGCCAATCGTGGGGCACACACACCATTCACTCACACACTCACATCTACGGGTAATTTAGAGTCACCAATTAACCTGAGCATGTTTTTGGACATGAGGAAGCCGGAGTACCCGGTGAAAACCCACGCAGACACGGGGAGAACGTGCAAACTCCACACAGAAAGGTCCCAGACCAAGGACCAAGGAGGTCTTGAACCTGCGACCTTCTTGCTGTGAGGCAACAGTGCTAACCCCTGTGCCCCTGTATCACCCACATGTGGTTCTATAAAGGAAATTATTATAGAATAAGAGAAACAAGCTGTGAACCGGACAGAGAAGGGTGAAGGGACTGACTGATCAACCTCTATTTATTAAGGTATCACAATCACTGTATGATCACTGTATGCCAATGTACTGTGTAATGAATGACTAACAGCTAGTACTGCAAGCAATAAAAGAAGAAGTAAAACCAAGGTCAGTGGTTTGACTTTATTAACGTTTTGTGCTTCACACTGAGTCTATAGTGTGCATCAATTCATTTCCCTGACATGCACTACTTCGTTAAAAGTTATGTCAGACAGCTGAAGCCTCATAGTCACCTCAAGTCGCTTTTGCTCGAGAGGGGGATTGCGTGACACATTGGCAAATCACTCACAGTAAATGGATTATGAGCAGAATGCTCATATTTCATATGGAACTAAAACCCCTTTCAACAAATGTAGTAGTAGGTAGTTCAGTAAGTTCCAGTTAATGGATTAACTAGTAAACCTGTTCCAACGGTTATGTGTTCCTGTATCCAAGCTTAATGCTGGAACAATGTACCTGTCGTTTTAAGACATAATTGTTATGATCCCATCCTTGAGCCACTGTAAATGCACTGTTAAGTCGAAAGCAAACAGAATATATCCAGGTTACACCAAAGACACACATCTTGACATATGGCTACAAGATTTAACCACTCCCATTAAATTGACACATTGGAATAGTTTTTTTCCTATCTTTAATAGCATGCTTACTGTCTGTCTGTCTGGACCATCCTGGTTATATTTATCATCAAAATCCCAGCGGGGGAGTTTCTTGAAGGCTTTTTTGGAGAGGACGGGCATGGGGGTCTCAGCTACAGTGCCACGGGTAGAAGTTCTCATTCTATCGGTTTTAAACTTAGTCGGTGGATTAGTGACTTTTGGTTTTTGTTTTGTAAATATCTCAGCAGGTGCTCGACCCAAGTTCCTGTTTTTATCGAAGAAGGAAATGTTACGGTCAGACCGACTGTCTCCATCTCTGCGTTTCTGATTTCCCGAGAAACTGAATAAAAAAAAAAGAGAGAGAAATAGATGCAACATGCAATAATTAGCCACATACACTTTAACTGTCACAAAAATAGTGGACCCGATAATGTGCTGATACAGTTTTCATCAGGGAAAATTTTAAAGGTCCCATATTGTAGGAAAGATTTTAATAATTCTCTGAGTCACATAAATGCTATCTCATGTTTCATATTGCTCACTCCACAGAGAACAATGCCCGTATTCAGAAACTGAATACAAAAAAAAACAAAAAACCTGTCAAGATGTCTTAAGTTGTGATGCCACAACTGTCTACAAAGAGAGTTTGTTCTGTCTAGAGAAAGTAAAACTATATTTAGAACATTTCTGGTACTTAAAACCACAAATATATCTTGTTTTTGGATATCAAAACTTCAAATGAAACCCCAGAAAATGTTTACAATATTGGACCTTTAAAGGATAAGCTTATTAGATTTTATGGTCTAAAATTCTTTATGGTCTTTTATGGTTTAAAAAAGTATAAAGTTTCTTTCTTAAGAGATCTAAGTTTCTTCAGGCAAAAAAAAAATACTACTTACCCAATTGGATAAGACATATTTCCCCATGATAGAATAAAAAGTAAAAAGCCAGATATCACCAACAGCAGAACAAAGATCCTGGAGGTTTTGGCTGCCATCCCTGACAAAGAGAGGCACTCAAATGAATACAGAAGTGTTTGCTTCCATGGAAGACCTGATTATTACGTGAGATTGACTCAGGCTGATAAGAAGTTAAAACTGCAGCAGCTCCTCCACACACCTTCACAGTGATATTTTCCATTCCAGTTTATTACACAACAGAAGGAGGAGTTTAACAAATCTAGATTTTGAATGAAATAAACAAAAGGTTGTGAAATTAATCAACTTTTTCCATTTGTATTTTATTACAATATAAAACTGATAGCTAGGAATTCCTACTCTGGGTTGGAAGAGATCCAGTTGCTTTGGTTAAGCCTTTACATGGAATGGACTTTGGTTAGTGGATGCAAATGTGCGGCATACTAAAATAAGGACGGTTTGTGGCGTGTCTTGTATATTGCTGAGCAGACTGTACAGCCAGGTTGAATACTGTGAACAAGTGTATAGAGTTTATATATTCAAAGTCCCTTCAGCAGGCAAGTGTATCATGAAGAGTCTCAGATGGAGTAGAGTCTGAGCTGCTCCTCCATGTCTCCCTCGGAAACCTCCCCGAATGTCTCTGTGTTGTCTTTCAGCAGCTGGAAGATGGCAGCGAGTTGCTCGCGTTGCACCCTGTGAAGGAGACAACGCAAATAATAAGATAAAATAACACAGGGAAGAGTGTTTTATTAAAATATATACAGTGCAGTGGTTCTCAAAGTGGAGGACAGTGCTGTGAGATTAATTATATTGGTCATCCATCAAAACTTTTTTTTTTTTTAAATATTGTTGCACCTGCACATTTACATTTGCCAAGTTTTGCCAACTGTTTAATATGCAGGAAGCTGTGAGTCACATGACTTCATATTTGTGTAAAGTGGTTCTCTACATGCGGTTTGGAGTCAGACCTGCATGTTTGTTCTCTCTCTTTATATCAGCAGCAGCTCATTTAATATCCCATTAAAATATCTGCAGCCTTTTATGCTTGTTTTGTCTAACATGCAATTCTAATCAAAGAAAATGAATATGAAAAACATTTAAGATATTAGCATATCATGATCCATGTCTTCATTGTTTATTTTTAGCTAAAGAATTTATCTGTAAATCTCACCTTGACATAATACAGCACAATATAACATAATATGAATTGCATATTGCACTTTTCCTATGCCATGTACATACATAAGATGTATCTGTGGTTTTAAAGTACTAAAAATCAATATAGTTTTTGGACGGCTTTGCTATGGCTGGGTAGTTGTGACATCACAGCCTCGGGGAAGTTCTGACGGCTTGTTTCAAAGGCGCAGTTGCGGAATATGGACTGTGTGCATTCCTCTGTGCATTGAGAGTTTTTAAACATGGAACATTTTTTACACAACTATCCCTTCTTCTAATAAAAAAGTAATTAATATTGCCGCAGCCCTGCCTGTGAATTCCTGGATTCCCTGCATGTGTCCTTCTCCACACACACATTTGTGCGTGCTGTCCCACTTTTTTTGTCTCACTTCACATCAGAAGACTTTAAAAAATGACTCAACGTGATTAATAAACTATTAACATAGTTGTAAACAAGAATAGCATGTTTACGAATTTCAAAAGATAAATTATATTGGTATAAAATTACCTAAATATAATAAAGGAATAATTACAAAGGCAATAAAGGGTTGAAATGTGGGTGGAGAACTTAGTGTAATATATATATGAGGTAAGTATTTAGCTCCAGAAATAAAACAGTACTGTTCCACTAATACTACTGAGCAGGAGTCCTTATCTGTCACACCTGCTGTCAGTGTTTTAAAGTGACTGTTACATAACAAGAGGTGCAAGGACAGATGGGAGATCAGCAAAATGATAAAGGTTAGACTTAGAAGTTTTCTATTAGCATGATCAATGCGAAAAACTCTTGCTCATGCCGGAACAAAGACTGAATAAATATTTACCTTTCAATGCATAAACCAGTTCCGCTTTTATTTCCTGGTGCAGCAGAATGGAGTCTTACATTAGGAGTGCAAATAAAAAAAAATCTATATATGATTAAATAAAAGGTAGAAATATAAGAAGAAATAAATAAAAGAATGAATAAAAATTTGGAAATATAAGGATAAATAATAAAAGTGGAATTATGAATTGCATATTGCAGAGTTTCTATCCCTTTATCGGAAAAAGAATGGTAAAAATGAAAGAATGACATTATAAAGTGACTTTTTATTTTACACAGAAAAAAATGCAGGACATAAATAAATATTTTTAAAATAAATACAGAAATATATTAACAGGTACATTATGCCCTTTCTTATTCTTTTACAGATTTCTTCTTCTTTTTTTTTTTCCTTTAACCCCATAAGCTGCAGGTCCCAGTGTTGTGTTACTTGAACTCCTCCTTGTGGCTGAGCAAAGGTGAATCCTCTGAGGATTAACTAACACTCCTCAGTCAGAGGCGACGACTGGAGACTCAATCAACACGTCCAACAGAACCCAGCAGCCGCTGCTGTGACACCTGACAGTGACATCTAATGAGGAATGATGGGGCAGCGGGAGGCGCATCAGCCACTTCATGGCCCCTTGTGGATAAAGAGCTGATGAGGTCAAAAGGGCTGTTGAGGCGAAAATGTGCATTTGAAATCAGCCTGACATGATTTTCCATACAATGGTCAGAACCTCTATTGTTAAACGGTGAGATTAACACTCAAAAGCAGAGCAAACAAGAACGCCTTCTCCTGCAGTGTTAAAACGCTCACACTTCAAACACTCCGAGTCATTTCTTTAGGCCTTGTGTCCGCCCGGCAGAGACTCGACCCCGCTTTCCTCAGTCTCGCCTAAAGCCACGGAATGACACAGCAGCCAAAAGGGGAAATTGCTTATGTGAAACGCCAACAACACACAAACATGCAGAGAGAGTTGGATGTAGGGAAGGTTAGAGGGAGGTAGGAGTCGACACTCGAAAGAACAGATGCGTTATTTTAATTATTTTAGGAGAACAAAAAGAGAAAGAGCACATTGTTGGCCACAAACAAAAGTGTCAAACTGTGTTGTTTTAAAATACATTGTGAAAAGTGCCAAAGTGCCGAGAACCGAAGTTTAAATCAGTGGTTCTCAAAGTCCTTGGGGGCCCTTGAGCAGGTGCGAGGGGTTCCCCAGAAAAAAGGAGAATAATTTATTTTCACTATAATTTCACAATGACAGAATACAGGACCATTTGTATAAAAGACTGCCGTAATTTAAAATAAATAAATGTATTTAATTTAGTAGAATGTATTTCCTGTTATCTGTATGTTATGTTTTGTTTGCACATGATTTCATATTTAAATTTTTCCATTTTACATATTGAGGTCAAAATGAATGGGGTGAGTGAGTGAATAAATAAATACATCATTTTAAAAAAAGTATATTTGAAAATTAATATTGAAATTATTTGATAATAAATAAAATGGTAAACCAAATAAATATAGCAATATTGTGAAAATAAATACATTTTTATCAATTAATTAAATTAAATACATTTGGATATTTACAGTTATTATGTACTGAGTCATTATTTATTTATTCTTGATTATGGCAGTTTCAGTCTTCTATAATTTTGGCCTTGATTATTCTTTTATGAATAATCTTAAAGCACAAATTATATGAGATGAGTTCCGTGGTCTAATTTTCATGAGTTTAAGGCTCCTTGATGTGGAAACGTTTGAGAACCAATACCTTAAATGACCACTTGAGGCTGGTGTGAACAAATCCTCATAGACCCCCATGTTAAAAGGGGCCATATTTTGCGATTCTTACAGTTTAATATTTACATTTTTAAGGTCAATTTATAAAAAATACTAGATTTTATGGTTCAAACACACCTAGTTAGACCTGTAGCAGCAATGCAGTCTCCCTTCTTACTTGCTCTGAAAAACCCTGTCAAGAAGTCAAGTACAAGCACTGCAGAAAGAGGGGGCGGCTACATAGATCTAGGAATGATTACTATTAACTTCCACTCCGGGTGTGACATCACAACCAGAGCAGTTTGTAAATGGCTTCTGATCATCATGGTTTCAGCAACACTACACACAGGAGGCCGGACCACAACAGAATGGGTGGGTGGGAGAATGACTTCTTGAGACTTAAATATTGACACACACCCTCTGCAGAAATACAGATTGGTACAAAAAATGTTTCCAGCTTTGAGTGACAGGTATGTTGCCACTAGGGGCCACAGAGTGTTGGCTACTAAGTTCAGATCAGTCTCGTCTCTATATGTCCATGATCTTGATTATTTATACAGTCGATGATTGTGATATATACAGGGGTGCCACCATCGGGTCAACAGTAGGAGGGTCACAACTTTTAATAATCTTAAATTCAGGTAGGAACATTTAGGCCCATTTGTACCGATCGTACACTGTGTTCCTGTTTGTTTAAACACAGCTGAAGGAAATAAATATAATTTTGGTCTAATATAGTCACCTTAAAGACAGTCAAAGCGTTAAAATAAATTAAAAAAAAGAGGAAGATTCTGATTAATAAAGACAATATGAACTAATATTCAGTTCATCAAACTAAATGACAGAGACAGAAAAACTAAGGAAAAACTAAAACTTTAGAGAATATGGTGAGTTTCATTCGTTTCTTTCATTTCTCTTGATTCTGGCTGATTGTCAGCAATGTGATTCTCACTGAATCAAGTGTTTTTTGATGCAAATTATTATTATTATTTTTTTAGCACATTAAAGCCTGATGTTTATTATTCAATTTTTAGAGTAAAAAATTACTTTGCATTATGGAATTGGATAGAATTATTTGGACTTTTAAACTTCTGTGGCTGTGCAATATCAATACATTGAAAACCTGTCTGACTTGATATGAAAACATTTTTTTTCACTGCGGTCACTCATTTCAATGTTGTCCAGGGCCAGGCATTTTTTTTTTCACCCTCCATTTTAATCTTTGGTGGGGCATAAACACCCGTGGCCCCCCAGAGATCTTAGAGCACCTATAAATATACAGTATTTGTAGTTTTCACTGACCTTTGCTCCTCCAGCAGCTCCTCTTTAGACATCATCATTTCCAAATGGTGAGATCTCGCCTTCCCAGGGACGTACTTTAAGGAATCATCTGAATTGGAGTCCTCTTTATCTGATGAAACATAATTTATTAAAAATTGACATCTAACTTTTATTTTTTTGGAAAAAAAGAAGAGTATATATGTACACTACCATTCAAAAGTTTGGGGTTCATATTTCCTTATTTTTCGAAGAAAAGCATCTTTTTTCAATGAATTAATCAGAAATACACATTGTTAATGGGGTAAATAACTATTCAAGCTGCAAATGTCTGTTTTTTGGTGCAATATCTACATAGGTGTATAGAGGCCCATTTCCAGCAACTATCACTCCAGTGTTCTAATGGTACAATGTGTTTGCTCATTGCGTCAGAAGGCTAATGGATAATTATAAAACCCTTGTGCAATCATGTTAGCACAGCTGAAAACAGTTTAGCTGCTTAGAGAAGCTAGAAAACTGACCTTCTTTTGACGAAAGCAAAGTTTGAAGGAAAAAAAAACATTATTATAAATACAAATCATTATTTCTAACCTTGTCAATGTCTTGACTATACTTGATATTCATTTTACAATTCGTGGTGGTAAATAAAAGTGTGACTTTTCATAGAAAACACAAAATTGTCTGGGTGACCCCAAACATTTTGAGCGGTAGTGTAAATATTTTTAAGTGCTCACTGTAGATCTCTGGGCTCTCTGTGGCTCCGCTTGTCTGGGGGTGAGAGAAAGCACACTTTAGGAGCTCCTTATCAGAGAGCCCGATGAAGGATCTGCGACCCTGCCCTGACGAGCCCACATCCACGCTCGCGTTCACGGATCCAGGCCTGGTGTCCAACAGGCTAGACGTGGAGGAGGAGGAGTGCTCAGCTGGTGCTGCCAGTTCCTCGGTGTGAGGCTGGGCCTGTGCCTCCTCCTGTCAGATAATTTAAAGGATCAGATGACACACGTCACACTTTCCCTGCAGAGATGCAGAAGGGGAAAAAAAGAAAAGCACCGGAACAAAGCACCTCGTTTCGTCTTGATTTGTCACCTCTCCTGAACGCTGATCTGATCTACACCCCGACTGGGTGTCAGTGATGAAGCAGCCATGGTAACATTTCCATACTGTGGTCCCTCAGGTGCAGATTTGACACCTTTTTCCCTACCTTCCCTGGTTGCGTCCACCTTGAGAGTTCCAGGAGTAGCAGCAAAAAATTACTAATTACTAAAAACTATTAAAAACAGCATTTTGTCTTTGTTTTAGGTGCCACTCAAAAAAGAAGTTCAATATATATATATATATATATATATATATATATATATATATATATATATATATATATATATATATATATATTCTACATATATACATAATGTGTATACATACCACTTAGATTCATATTTACCTGGACCAGATCAAACATTAAAATTCTGCTTACATTAATGCATCAATAATAACAATTCAATAATATTCATTGAAATACTGAATTCTAGTTTAAAGTAAATTTTCAATATTACTCTGCTTAGTTGTGTTTTTTATGGCTCTATTTTTATTCTGTATGCTTGGCTAATAAAAACAGATTCTGATAACATTAATACACCAACAATATGTACTTTGGTACTACCATTTCTGAAAGATTTGATGAAGTACAACAGAATTATTATTATTATTATATTCCTTTTGTCATAGATCCCATCTTATTTTCTTTCTGACACAAAGATTTATTTAGTGCTATTTTTTGCAGGATGTTCAGATTAGATTAGATGTGACTTTACATGGTATGAGGTAGATGAGTAGATTATTACACACGGAATTATTGGAAGAAATATAAATAAATCACACCTATTCTGTATACATCATATGCATTATTATGAATTATTTAAATATCTAAATATATAAGAGTATAATACAAGTATAATAAATATAAGATACATGTTGAGATATTGATTACAAAGGATATGTAGAAAAATGTGTATAAAAATACAATATGCAAGGATAGATCTATACATACATATGTATACAAACACACAGATACATACAATAATAAAATAATATAATATTGAAAATGTGTACTAGAAACGTGTTATATATACATTCACATGTTGTATTGCAGTGTTTGTCTACATGCACGTGCTGCTTCTTCCTCTGGCCGGACATGTAAACTGATTAGAAGAGATTGACCTAAGGAAACAGGCGTGTTTACAGCTCTACAACAACCAGATTACAGTTCACTTACTGAACGCACAGAGTTCACCACATCCCAGTGGTCGTGTGAGCTGCTGCCGTCCTCCTCCCGCTGCTCCTGCTCCTTGTTTTCGGGTACATGGCCGTTGTGTGCGGGCTCTGCCGGGTCTGGTCCTCCGGTTCCTCTGCAGCCGAAATAGCTCCGCGCGTTTGCGAAACCGGCTGCGCGCGTGGAGCCGCTGAATAGCGCCGCGGCGACAACGACGGCGAGCAGCGTGAAAACGACAGCGGATAACGCGAAAGTTAGATCCATGTTGTGGAGGAGCTGCGTTCGGCTACTGTTCCGCTTCCTGTCTCTCCCTCATCCCTTGCTGCTCGTAATAATCCGGCAGAACTGCACCGTTAACGAGGGGCGCTCACCGGGACTGACGTCACATCCTCCTCCCCCTCCCCCCTCCTCACCTGGCGCTGTAACCATGGCTGCAACGTGCTCCGCTTATTGTGGTTAATCCCATCAACGGCAGCGCGTGTAGAGGTGCTGGAGGATGTAAATGCTCTGTGAAAAGACCTATATTCAGTCTGAGGATAGGCAGCTGCATTGGGATTGAATCAGGACTACAAACTACTAAAAGCAGTAAACTATAGAGCCTTTAAATTGGTACCACCATCAGATTTCATGGGAAATGTGCTGGATGGCTTTCTGGCAAAAAACAAAAGGATGACTTATTACAGATGGAAAGAAACGTTCACTGAAAAATAACTAAAAACATATTTGTTCTCTTCGGCAAAATTATCGTTGTGTATCCCATACATGAGTCTTGTTTCTGTTGACAAAGTTTCAGGTAAAATCATGACAAAACCTTGACACTGATGAATTTTCTTTGGGTTTTTGATTGGGTGCAAAAACGTTAACTCTTGTCTAAATTTATGGGTTGAACTTTTAGGGTGAGTCTGCATAAGAGATCTGCAAAACAAGACAAAAATCAAGATGATCAAGAAGCAACAGAGCAGACAGAAATGTTTTTCCCTTATTTTTGTAAGAAAAACAGCTTTTTTAATGAAGATAACTAAACTAATCAGAAATACACTGTACATTGCTAATGTGGTGAATGACTATTCTTGCTGCAAATATCTGGTCTTGGTGCAACATCTACATTGGTATATAGAGGCCCATTTCCAGCAACTATCACTCTACCAACCTAATCCAGAATTGGAAAGAAAAAAATCACTGTAATCAAACCTGTTTGGCCATGCCAGGATTAAAAAAAAAAGCCTGACTTGGGCAATTTAACAAGCTTTAAACATGAATTTTGAATAAACTTATTCTAAAGAGTGATAAAGGATGAAATGTTTTGTAGCTATTTAGTCTGAATTTCAGTTATACTTTAAAAATAAAGTGATGTGCACTATCAGAAGAAAAAAAGCTGTATGTTTCAATATGTATAAAATGAGTAAAACTTTTATTAAATTGATTATTCTGCACCAACTAGGGTGAGAACTATAATCATTAGATTTTAATATTTTTAGGTTTTCAAATATCTTGGTTTGTCTGAAACAGTCAAAAACCCAGTTATTCAGTTTACTGTCACTTATGACAAGCAAAATAACAAAGTAGTTATTAAATGTTCTGCCTATGGACTCTAGTACCAAATACTGCATTACAAAGCAAAAGTTCAGAAAAAGACAACAGCATTCACACTGGCTTTACCACAAAAGATGTTTATTCGCATTCACCTGAAGCAATTACAAGACATTGAGAGGTTCACAGAGGAATGAAATACACAGAAATGATTCATTAAGCAGCCGAAACGGCCCTCTCAACCTTTCACTAGGAGTCACACTGGACCCCGTTTCAAGCGAGCAAAACCAGATAACAGAGGGAAGTGGGGAAGGAGAGGAGGGGGTTAAGAGGAAAAAAAAAATAAAAAGGAAAGGAGAGATTCTGTACAGCACATGGAGGGAAGGAAAAGGTCACAAGACAGGAGAGGATGGATGATCTGCCACACCTGTGAGCTTACAAACCGGCAAACAGCAGCGGAGGGTCGAGCCCCGGAACAGTGCCGGGCACTCAGCACCGCAACACGCCACACCATGTCACCACCGCACTGCACCGCATCTTAACAGCTAACCAGCATTACTCAACTGCTACACAACTGCGCCTAGTGCACAAAAGATACACAAGAAAGAGGGTTAGAGTCATAGGAAGCAACTTTAACCAGACAGAAATAAAGAGATATGACAGAAAGGAACCAAAAAAAAAAAAAAAGCTATGCTGCTGGATTACATATCACAAATCAAGGGCCACTGCGATATTTAGATTTCTTTTGCTGTGTTACTGTACAGTATGTCATTGTCAAATAAGAGTGGTTTAACATAGCTTTGAACATCCAATGAGACACCCTTGTCTACATCAACCATGCAAATTAAAACTTTTCCATAACCATCTGGAAAGAACTGTTAAACAATGGATTTCATTAATAGAAATCGACTTTAATAAAAAAAAAGAATTTATTAACAAGTACAAATTTGAAGAAAAAAAAGAAAAAAAAGGAAATGGGGGGGGGAAATAACCTTACAAATCCCTTTCAATGTGCTCAACTTTACAAAACATCACATCAACGTTACAGAATTTGTTTTGGTAAATTAACTCAAATTAAAGATTTAAAACAATTTAGACCAAGTTCCAATAACCTTTTAGTCTGCATTCAGTGGTAATAGTAGAGTCCACTTGCTCATTGTGAGACTCTTCCTGATGTCCTCGGCAAAGGTTCAATCATCCGAGATCTGGAAGGAAAGAGAGGACAAGAGTTGACAAGAGCAAATAAGAAAGGGGGGGAAAAAATCCATTTAAACTCCTGTAGCTGACCTGGACATTCATTAGCATGGACTGATCTTCTTTCCCTTGATACTAAATATTTATCATTTTTTTGGGACATCCATCTTGTATTATACCTAACATTTCTAGGAATGTTCACATTAGTTTACACACGTTTCCTTGGCCCCACACTCCCCAAAAACTATCCTTTTAACAAGTGTCTTACACTCGGGCATAGATGAAAAACAAACCTCGGGGTTGTTCCCTTTGTGAGAGGTGGAGGAAACCACAGGCACGGGCGGGAACAGTGCTCAGTGCATCTGCCTGTGATCCCCGTGAACGTACCTCACCACACCAACTCATACACCAACTGACAGCCCGAACCACCGCCATTGACGACCTGCTTCCATAGCAACCACCGTTGCCTTGGTGACCTGCTCCTTAGCAACTGCCATCGCTCTCAGCAACAGGCAGGTCACATGGGCGGGTCACACACTAACTGCTCTCACACTGCCACACCCCCATCTCCTCCTCCTCCTCTCTTTGCAAACAGGACTCCGCAGCTTGGAGGAAAGAATTCCACATTTAGGTGAACGTTTTGATTGAAGCACCCAGACTCTCCCTCCCGCCCACACACTCACATCACCCCAATTTTGATATATGTGTAACAGTAGATCACATCAAGCCAAACCCTTTGTTTTCCATGTGTGCTTTAGAGTAGCTTAAAAAAACATAAGCCAAATAAAGCGCACACAGTAGGTCAAATCAGCCCCAATATTTGCTATTTAACTGCTAAAATATTAAAAGCTTGTAGCAGAAGCAAATAAAAAAACCCACTCCCATGTATACCGTTGTATCATGTCCAGCTTTGGGTTAAGATTCTGCACCGTTGTCCTCTGGAGATTTAGGCCTGCTCTTGGATTTGGACCTGGATCTGGACTTGGACCCTCTGTTGAAAGGCGGAGTTCGACTCCTTGACTTAGACCTGGAGCGGGACCGAGACCTGGAAGGGGACTTTGACTTGCTCCTCCTGGGTGTTCTGGACTTGGACTTGGATTTAGACTTGGACCTGGATCTAGACCTGGATCTGGAGTAGGAGCGGGACCTGGAGCGGCTGTAGTGGTGACGACTCCTGGAGCGGGAACGGCTTCTGCTCCTGGAACGGCTGCGACTACGTCTGCGGCGCCGGGGGCTGTCTGAACGGCTGCAGAAACAGAGAAGACTTCAGAAAAAGCAACTGGCATTCTGTAAACTAACTGCCCTAACGCCCAACTACCTGTAAGTATATTTATATACACGTAAAACAGCATTTAATTATTACACTTGCTTGCTATATTTCTGTCATTTGTGTTTCTTGTTGGTCTTTCCTGAAGTCCACCCCATTAAGTTTTTTTTTTTTTGGGGGGGGGGGGGGGGGTGATGATATTAGGCTATATTAAAAAAACTACAGTACATGTAGCCTTCGTCTGCGTGGCTCTACACGTGACTTCATCTCCGGAAACTCATAGTTCATAACTAACAAAGTACATATTTAACCGAAACGTAATGCAATCAGCTACTATTTATGAGTAGGTTATGCAAAATTAACAGAAAATGATGAGCTACTATTGTTTACGTTGCACCATGTGCTCCAGGTTTTTCCTTTGCAGGATTAGCGTAGCCTAAACTAGTTCCTTCTACACTAAAGCTAAAGAGTTATCTAGCGCTCCTACCCTCCATATCTGCGTGGCGGGGCGCCTCTCCGGCTGTACATGGAGTCCGGTGGTCGTCCGTAGCGGGCCATCTGCACGCGGAGCTCCCGGCCGTCGAGCAGCGCGCCGTCCATCGCGTCCATGGCGTCCTCCGCGTCACGCTTGTCGAGGAACCGCACGAAGGCGAAGCCTCGGCTCTCCTTGGTGTACCTGTCCCGGGGGATGTAGACGTCTCCCACGCGGCCGTACTTCTCGAACACGCGGCGCAGCGTCTCCGGCGAAGTCCGGTAAGTCAAGTTGTCCACTTTCAAGGAGGTCATCCCCTCCACGTCTGGCGGCGGCCTTCCGTAGCTCATTTTTACCGTCTTCAATCAACAGAGCAGGGCCGTTAAAACAACACACGTCACGCCCTACCGTTAACTTAAACGATGACTTTTGATTTAATAATCAGAAAATTGTGTTTTATGAAGATAATTCTACCTTATTTTGCAATTGTTAATCCCCGGTGTCGTCCCGTGCGTGCTGCTTTAACGTGAAATGGCGGCAATAAGGCTTCCTTTTCCCCTTTCTTTGCGCCCAGGGGTGGCCTCCTCTGATTGGCTGATCCTCTTCCTTCACATCAGCCGTTACAGCTGCACAGCGCCCCTGCAGGCGCGGAGCCGCTTTAACGGAAACGTTGCCTTTTGTCTATTCCCACGTTTATTCTTCACATATATATGTGTAAATATACATGAAGAGTGAATTTGTGTAGTTTATTAAGTTTAAATGTTCTTTATTGTTTCTTTTAGATTCCGAGTCGTAATGCGTCTCTCGTAGTTTATTTAATTTCTTTGGTCCTACTTGTTGCGAAAACGAGCGTTTTTAACAGCTTTCATAGCACCTGGGCCTTGTTACTGTAAATTACTGCGCCTTTTCGTCTGCTTCTCATGGCCGAAGGCTGCTGTGGTTTTAGGGCTCGGTGTGTCCGTCCTCTCTGCACTGCGGTGAGCGCCGCTCGGCGGAGGAAGGTCACGTTATTAAAAACGGGTCGGTAGCTGCTGCCGGAGAGAGGAGGACTGCGCAAAAAAAAAAAACGGTCCGGATTTGTGCCTGGCTGACGTCATGGGGAGCCACCGACCTCTCTGACAGGATCCAGCAACGGGAAAAAAAGGAGAAGCACCGGGAGGATACACGATCAACACCCAGCCGGGGCCGGTTATGCTGACGAGAACGTTGCTGTTTCGTGCCTCGGTTAAAAAAAAGTAAAAAGCCAGGACGCGGACACTTAGCTTTTGCTCGGTTTTAGTGGCGAAATTTGCGTCGCGCCATGAGAGCGCTTCTCTGTCATTAAAAAGGCTGTTTTCTGCCTTAAAAGCGAACCGGCTCGGCTGTTGCACCGGGGAGGAGATAAGCGGCCAGAGAACGACTGCTAATCCCCGGGGACGGTCATATTGGCGGCGGGGGTCGGACCCGATAGAAATGGACAGGGCGGCATGAAGTGGATTAAATGATAGGAAGCGAAGAGACGAACAAAGCGAAGCTTGAACTGTTATGTCCTTTAATCCGCGTGGTCTTTATTTGACTGGAAATGGGAGCCTTAACAAGCAGGCAAAATATAGGCGTGGAAGAAGTGGACATTCCGTCCAATTCGGTGTACCGTTATCCACCAAAATCTGGTAAGTCACCATCCAACAGGTCAGACTGATTGCACGCTCCGAGTTTTATTACCGATTGTTTATTTTTTTGCGCTACAAGCATTGAAAAGTAGCCCAGACATTATCATCAAAAGCATCACCATCATTGGTTGCTGACAGGCCTATATGGCATTTCAGCCTTTAACCTGGAGCTACCTGTGGAGAGAGATGGAGGATCCATGCCTCATGATTTATCAGAAAAAAACCCTTTCACCTTTATTTGTCCTTTAACATTTTCACCTTCCCTCACTTTCTACTTCATGATTGTTTTTGATGATTTATTATAATGTAATTCTAGCGCTGCAGCATTACATAGATGCAGCAACACACATGTACTTGTATATTTAGACTCATTCTGAAGCTCCATTTAACGCATTTATACAACCTATATTTTCTCCTGTTGTGTATCAGATATAACTGGGATTGTAGCTGCAGGCAGGAATCTGTACTTGTGCTGTTGCCTATATAATAAATAAGTCATGATGGTTCCCGAGCAGATGGAAATAAAAAGATCTGCATCAGCAGTAGAGATGTTTCAACTGTGGAAGTTATAGTTGTGTTGGGGCTGCGACCAATGATTATTTTCCCTTTCAAGTAATCTGTTGATTATTTTTTTTAATAGTATATTATTCATTTTTTAGTCAATAAAATGTCAGAAAAAGTGAAAAATGTTCAATATGCTTTCTAATCCAAGGCCAAAGAGGTTCAATTTATAATGACATGAAACAGAAAAAGCTGTAAATCCTCATATTTGAGAGGCTGTAAATGGTGAGTGTTTGGCATTTTTTAAAAAATAAATTAATAATTTGTTGATTAATTTTATTTTCTAGCTATAATTTCAAGTCAAACCGACTCCTCAGTGTTCATTCAGTATTAAATCGCACCTAACACTGTATACTTTAACATTTTTTTGTCCTATTTACTGATTCTTTGTTGAGTCCTCAGTCACCATTTTTGAAAGCCTGAGATGACGACGTCAAATGCCTTGTTTTGACCTGAATGATGTGTCCCCAATATAAAGATATATATTTTTCCAAACAAATTATGATAATAGTGGATAGATAGATAGTGGATATATTTTTGTTTGATTGTTGCAGCTTTGATTTTTGTATTGTATATTATTGAAACTTCTCGTATTAATGTGTGCTTTGACATAAATTCAATTTGAGAAAAAAGTGGAGAAATGTTTATGTAAATTATTTCCCACAAAAATCAGAACATCCAGCTGGACTCTCTTAAACCCAGCTCACCTGACTGTCCTTTGGACCCCAAACTGACCCCTGTGATCTGTTAATCTGTTAATGTTCCCCTATTTGACATTTTCTGATCGCAGCACAGTTTCCAGCACCCTACCAGGGTTTACCCATAACCCAATATCAACATCAGAAATGGTAAAGGAAATAATACTAGTGCTTTTCAATTCTATTGTAAGCAGTGGCTTCAAATAAATTGAATTCACACAAACTAAATCAGGAATCATAGTTGTATTCTCCTCCGATGTGATGTGTTAGACTATATGCAGGTATCACAATACAATAGAACTATAGTGATATTATCTCATAAAGAAAAGAGAGGAAGGAAGAACAAGTGCTGACTTGTGATTGACAGCACCCGTCTCACCAGCCTTTTGGCAGAATTAGCCACAAGCTGCATGAATTTGTGATATAAGAGTCCTGGTTGCAGCCTGAAGGGAGGAAGGTGGTGGCGGTGAAACCGATCTGTCAGCCCCAGTTCCTGTCTGTGGGATCTGGTAACAAAGCCTCGGCCAAGCTCACCTCTCCCCCCTGCTGTAAATAATAATAAGGTGATGAAGGCATAGCGTGAGAGAGTCGTCATTGGCTTTTTTTAGCTCGTGATTTCTGCTGTTATTGATTTTCCTGCAGCGTGAATGTGTGTCAGGTCAGAGCATCCAACCCTCCTCGTTCTCTCTCCAGCATTAACATGCCTGAAACTAGACAGCACCTGATTCAAATCAGTGATGCCAGACTAGATGTCCTCCAAGCAGATGCATGACTTGACTGTCCAGCATGTATTTAACGAGTGTGAACCACCATTACAGTCTTATGATATTAGCCCGCCCTGTGATTAAAAGGCAGAGCGGCTATTTAGCCGTGTTGTTGCCAACCTGAGGTTGCTGTAAACAGGTGGACAAGCTGCAGGCCAGCAGTCATCTCTCCAATTCATTTGTAAAGTTTCATATGTATTCTCAAAATAAGAAAAAAAAAACGTTTCCTGTCGTTTCTAGTCATCTTCTTGCATATTATCAATAAATATGAATGAAGCAGTGGTGAAAGAAGCACTCGAGATCCTTTACTTGAGTAGAAGTAGAAATACTTCAATGTAAAAATACTCAATTACAATCAGTAAAATACTACTTAAGTAGGAATACAGAAGTATTAGCAGCTAAAAGGTAATAAAAGTAAAAAATACTTGTGATTAAATAAGCTTAAAAATGTAATATTATTTATACTGATGGATCCATAGATTTTTTTTTGTCATTATTTGATCTTCAGGAGTCACAAGATAAATCTGAGCAACTATGCTGATAATGATAATAATTATGAGATGATAATTTGTCGGAAAGAATAGAAAACCAATCCCTGCTGCATAAATTCCTATTAATTTTCAAGACCTTTTCTCAGCTCTTTTACACCTTTGCACTGCTTTAATCTTAAAGGTCCCATAATGTAGAAAGTAATATTCTAATTGTTTTTTGACTCTACGAAGGTCTGTGTTTTTAAACAGTGTCCCATGTTTAAAAAATCTCAATCTACAGAGAAATGCACAAAGTTCATATACAGAAACCCCTTTTTAGGATCTGCCCTTTGGTATTATTATATAATTCATCTGCTACTACCTGCCCATTTACACTATTTTATGTTATATATATTATATGTTTTTGATGGTTACGGTGTATCTACTATAACTCTATATTCGGAGAAGCCAAAAATGAATTTCCACTGAGGTGGACAATAAAATCAATCAATCAATGACGAGCACAGTTGGTTGAGCAAATGGTTACAAATATTTAAGGAATTATAAATGTTTCCTACCAGTGAAGTGGAAAATGGCTTGGAGTTGCAGATCTAATTGTTTAAGCAGCCATTTAGTCCCTTATTGAGCTCTGAAATCATATTTTCTTATAACCAGTGTAAAAGTGAGAGCGTTTCACTAGTTTTTTATTATTCAACATTCCTTGAAGATGAAAGCACAGGTACCTGCAGGGTATTGCTTCTTGTTACCACCCGCTGGTGCAAATGTAGTCTACAAGACAATTATCATTATGTTTTGTTTGCATAGATGAAGAAATTGTAGATGAGAGGAGCGATTCACAATAAAAATCATTCAGAAACATGGAAAAAGTCAGTGATAACAGTGGAATTTTAATTAGTTTTAAGAAAAACACTAAGTCTTGAAAGCTAAAGAGACAAGAGTTAACGCTAATGTTTTTTTCTTTGCAAATATCTGTCAAAATGTTCTCAAAACAAAGATAATTAACCCTGATTTATTAAAGGTAAGATTTAAACAGAATAGAATAGAAACAAGTTACAACCTTGATTGACCTAGGTTCACAATGCACAGTCATTGTGCTCTTCTCTAAAGCTTTTGTCATGATTGATGTAATCTCACGTGATGATGTATGTGATGCATTTGGAGTGTTTTTGTCTTTTAAAAGTGAGTTTCTCTGTTTGCAGGGAGTTACTTCGCCAGCCATTTCATCATGGGAGGAGAGAAGTTTGACTCCACCCATCCTGAGGGTTACCTGTTTGGAGAAAACACAGACCTTAACTTCCTGGGCACCAGACCAGTAGCGGTAGGTATTATTACACATTAAAAGCTACACCAAATGCTTTAAAGGTCCCGTATTGCATGGGTTTTATTTAAAGTTGTGACATCCATAACAAGATATATTTGTGTTTTTTGGTATCGTCATCACAATACAGTTTTAAACCTCCTCCTCAAGCTTGTCTCTGCAGCCCTAGAACAGGTTGTTTTGTGTATCTCATTAATATTAATGAGCCTCTAGTCTGATGGCTGATTTGAATGGCGGTAACTTTATAGTTTTCATATCACAAATGGTCTTCAAAAGATTTCTGTGTTCATCCAAAAGTGATATAAGATATTAGAAAATATGAGCATCAGAGAAGCAAAACAGCTTTTTTAAACTTAACTAGACAATATATATATATGTATATATATATATATATATATATATATATATATTCATTTATGCATTAGAAACTCTCTTTTCCATTAAAGGGGAGCTGCTGCATTTCTGCAGTGGCAATTAGCAACACGTCAGACTGTCACTGATTGAAATTTATTCGAAACGTCTCATCCTGTCAAACTAATTAAAAATGAAATGACAGTCTGCCGGCTCCCTGTGCTGAGAGAGGCTGATTGGCGGCGGTATGCTCCAGAGGGTTCGTTCATCCTAATCATGAACTTGAAGGTTAAACTAATGAGAGCCGCAGATGAGCCCAGAGAGGAAAAAGACAGAATTTGACACAGATTTAAGGGAAAGGTTCGCAGGGAGTGAAAGTCTAAAAGAGAATTTTAAAAGCGACCCGTTTGCATCTCTTTCTGTACTAATCTCCGTCACACTGCTGTTTCAGTCTAGACTGGGGCTAAATTTAGGAGTGCCGTTTTCTCCTGATTATGTGGGTGTTTTATAATCCTCCTGCAGGCTCAGAATTCAGCTGGTGATTTTTTTTTTTTCTTGTTGGTATGCGCGTTTGAAGCTTTACCAGCATTATATAATGCTCAGTGGTTTCTAAGCAGATGGTGCTGTGGAATCAACCGCAGTTGTTGTGTTCTTGGTCTCCTGCACCGCTCGACAAATATGATAATGGATGCGCTATATTTAGTTCTTTTTCTGCATCTCCTGCCAGAAGCATTGGGCTCTACAATATGCTTTTTCGGTTTAATAATAAAGCTTTTCAAATTATTTTTGAATAGCACCTTCTGAAATAAGCACTTGCACATTTTTTTTTATTTGAAAAGTAAAACGGTCTAACCTTGTCAGATTAGTCTGAGCCTGTGAGAGGAAGTACAGAGTGTTTCAGTGTCTCTGGGTGGCTGCTCTGATGATTCGTGATTTCTAATAAGTTACAAGACATCCACTGTTGGCCGTGTGTTCACTAATGAATGGTTCTTTTCAGCATCTGCTCCTCCGTGTATGTTTGTTTGTGTGGTTTACAGGCGTGACTCCCGCAGAGTCCAGATGTGTAATAGTACTGAATATGGTGCCATTCACTGCCACACACACACACACACACACACACACACACACACACACACACACACACACACACACACACACACACACACACACACACACACAGATGAGGGGTTGTGTATCAGACCACATCCTGCATGTTTCTCCTCCAGAGATCCTCAAACCACCTCAGCTCTCCTTACGCACAGTCAGCAAGTCCTGGCTTCAAACAAACAACAGAAGAGCGTTCAGATGTTGAAAGGTTGTGTGTCAATTTTAAAGCGAGGCTTTTAATGTTTGATTTTACTCGAAAGGTGGGGTTGACCACAGGAGAGAAGCAGAAGGTTTCGATATTTCACATCCTTATCGGCGACTATCAAAATTCTTCTGATGCGGTCGACGGCTAACCGCATTCCGTCTGATGGTTTTAACCAGCCTGAAATAAAAAGAGAGACTTTGTTTGACCCCGGACTGTTTCACACCTCTGTGGTCCCTGTATATGCAGAAATGTGCTGAACACTGTCTGAAGTGTCAGCCTCGTCCCTGGAAAGGCTCAATCTGAGCAGATTTTTTTTCACTCCGGCTCAGCACTTGTCAGTGCCGCCTAGATCCATGCTGACAAATCGAAACACTTTCTGTGCAGAGGTTAACCCAGGAGCAGCCGCGGCCATCGTGCGAGCCTGACTTCCCTGTGGTAACCAGAGGAATGTCGGGGCGGTCGAGAGAAGCTGAATATGGCTACTCTTCTGTATCAAAACATGTATTTTACATCTATAATATGTTTGTTTTGTTTTTGTTTTCAGTTCCCGTACGCGGCCCCTCCACCTCAGGAACCAGTAAAGACGTTACGAAGCCTTATAAACATCCGTAAGGACACACTGCGGCTTGTACGGTATGCTCCTATATCCACCTGAACACACACATGACCTCTAATTACAACACTGTTGTCTAATTTTGTGTCCACATGTCTATTTATAGGGAACAAGCCACAGCAGCTAATTCAAGGGATGTTGTCAAGTCATGCATGTTTGTTTTTTTCCTTCTGGGTCATTTTTTTTTTCTTTTCAGCTGTACTCATAAAAACAAAAGTGTTACATGTTGCATCCAATTCTAAAATGCCAGCTAAAAGGCAAGGCAGGTTTATTTGTATAGCACATTTCAACAACAAGGTAATTCAAAAACAGTTGATTAAAAGGGGAAAATTCTAAAATATAAAATTAAAAACGAATTAAATTAAAATCAATTAAAATTAAATAAGAAAAAAAAATTGAAAATGAAATTAAAAACAAGAATAAAGTTACAGCAAGATACAATTTAAACAACAGTTGAAGGGGAAAATCTTAATGAATATTATTAATAAAACAAAAACAAGAAAAAAGTTACAGTGCAGTGAAAAAAATGAAGAAATGACATCAACGATAGGCAGAAGCAAACAGGAAATTCTTTGAGAGTTGCAGAACACCTGCAGTTCGCTCTTTGTTCCAGATCTGTGGGGCATAGAAACTGAATGCTGCTTCTCCGTGTTTAGTTCTGACTCTGGGAACAGAAAGCAGACCTGCTTCAAAAATAAAGGCACGTCTCTTGTCCAAATAAACAAGAGAAACACACACAAAGAAGAAAAAAATGGCACTAACTCAGAAATGCCCATACATAGCTTCTAACAATAGGTAATTCACTGTTTCAGATCATTCTTGTATGATTATTGAAGCCTAAAGTTGAATATAATTACATTTAAGTCAAACACCAGTCTCCAATTTCTGTTCTATACTTTGAATTGTTTCCCTTATCTTATCTTCCACCTTTCAACTCTCTCTGACACCTGTAGATGCAGCGAGGACCTAAAGCTGCCGGGAGACGAGGCGGCGGGGAAGAACAGGTCCTGCTACAACGTGGAGTTCACCTTCGATGCTGACACACAGGTGGCCATCACCATCTACTACCAGGCCATAGAGGAATTCCACAATGGAGTACCGGTGTAAGTTGGACAAACATTTCAGCTATGTTTTTTTGTTTGTTTCATATAAAGATGTATACTTTCCAGTTCATTATTACACTAATTGTCTTGTTAAATGATAGAAACAAACAAAAAACTCACCAATGTCATTTAAATTCAGTACTTATGCAATTACAGAAAGCAGGTACTTTCTGGGTTCATGTTACCTTAAAACGATCCTAATCAGTTCCAAGAAGTATGGTTTACAGATTTTAAATGTGAAGAAAAAGAGAGCTCTGGTATCAGATATCAGGTATCAGAATCAGTGTCAGGAGGAAAATAAGTCAAATTGTGCATCCCTAGAGAAAGGAGGGACATCTGCTCCCTTTAGTCATCATTTATAGATATACAGACTGGTATGGGAGAGAAATATGTTTCTATAAATATTAATGCAGACGCTCAAAAGCGTCTTATATACATATGTCTGGTATCACACAGTAGCATTTGCATTCCTTACATGAAGAGCGGCTGTGAATCAAATATCGTTGCATCTTTGCTTTCACCACCAGTACCTACCATGTATAAACATATATTCAATTTATATTATATTAAATTTATATTGCATGATATTTAAACAGAATATTTAAACAGCCTTTTATGACCTGGATAAATTATAATCAGACTGACAATGTCACATGGTGTTGCAAGTATGATCAAGTATTGCCTGATACCGATGAGCTGACGCATCTGCCGTGCACTCATACCACGCACGTTCTATGCAGCTGTGAGCGCTGATCAACTGTGCATTTCTTGCAGCTACCTGCCTCAGGACAGCTCTCTGCAGTCTGAGACGGTTCACTTCAAGAGGGGAGTTTGCCAGCAGTTCTGTCTGCCCTCACACACTGTCAACCTCAGCGAGTGGGCCGACGAGGAGGTACAGTACAGTCCTGTCTGTAGGCTGAATGCCGAGGCACAGTTTTGTACGAGGTCGTTCTGTAGTGAAAAAAAAAAACACAGAACAGACCGATATCTACAACACCTCTCTTCCTTCTTTCTCCTCAGCTGCTCTTTGATATGGACAAGGAGATCTTCCCCATGGTGGTGCAGGCTGTGGTCGATGAGGGGGAAGGTGAGTGGGTTGGTGTGTGTTTATCTCACACGGGTGACCTGATGTGAAAGCCAAACCGCAGAATTTTAAGCAACGTCCGCTGTAATTTTATATCCACAGAGCATTTGGGACATTCTCATATTCTCCTGGCTACATTTGAAAAGGTAAGAATGATGCTTTTATTGGAGTAAGTGATAATAGGGCAGGACATAATTAGAGGATTTTGTGGTTTTACAGTAGATACCAGAACTCCACACAACATGGTAACAGTGTGTATATTTACTGCTGATATGTAGTGCTGTATTCTAACAAAATATTTATTTTTTAAAATCTTTGTTTCATGTTTTGTATTTTTGATTTGTGTTTCTGCTTTTCGAATTTCCATTCATTTGACCAACAGCTGAAACTGCTGAAATATTCATTATACCCTTTTCATGGCATGACACTACTCAATAATATTAATTAAGGTTCCATTTATTGTAGGAGAGACCTTCCAGTGAACCAACATGCTCAATAGAACCTTAATTATTATCATTGGTAACACCTGTGTTTAACTACTATTTCATGTTAATATGTTAAAAGCAGCCAACCCTCATCTTTTTGTTTAATGATAATCAATGTTAAAAATATGTTCTGTTCCCTTAATTAATTCTGTATTAACATATTTTTACTCTGTAAGAATTAAGAACTGTATTCTCCACTCAAAAAATGAACAGCATATATTGTGTACAGTATATATTAAATACAGAATTTTTTGTCCTAATTGTTGCTTTCCATGGCAGCACATGGACGGGAGCTACTGTGTGAAGCCTTTGAAGCAGAAACAAGTGGTGAGTACGCCTGCTTCTCCTCTCTCCTCCCTTCCTTCCTCCTTTTGTGTTACAATTTTTAAGCTTTTAAAAAGACACAACATACAACAAAGCTTTATTTCCCCCCTTTAATATTACGCCTGGCCTCCTTTTTCCTTTATTATTCAACATGTTCCTTTTCCCAGGTGGATGGAGTGAGTTATCTCCTGCAGGAGATCTATGGGATAGAGAACAAATACAACAGCCAAGAATCAAAGGTAAATAAGAGACGGCTGCTCCTCTTTGAGAGCATCAAATGTGACACGGATGTGAAATTGTTTATCTTTGTAACTCAATGATTTAAAAAAAACGTAACCTAACGTTTTTTGTCTCCAGGTTGTCGACGATGAGATCAGTGACAACAGTGCGGAGTGTGTGGTGTGTTTGTCAGATGTGCGAGACACACTCATCCTCCCATGCAGACACCTGTGTCTCTGCAACGCCTGCGCAGACACTCTGCGTTACCAGGCCAACTGCTGCCCCATCTGCAGACTGCGTGAGTTCACAATGAAGACTTTATTTTCAAAATACGACACTCGCCGTTGCAAAAGTGGTTTCCACTCATGAACAAAAGCATTATTAAGACTGATGAAAGCTGCCTTCTAAGAACTCAGTGTTTTGCACATTTAGGGGGGATATTTATTTAAGGATACAGCCTAGCTTTCCTCTTTTGGGATGAATAAACACTTGCAAATCCAAAAGTGCCCTATTTCCACCCAGTATTGAGATTAACCAGCAGAAAATATTTCCTGTTGCTGAAATTGCAAATCATGATTATGATTTGCAATCTTTGTAAATCCAAAGAAACAGATCCCCTGGATCTTAAGAGTCAAATTTTCGACTTTTGCATTCCTAATATGGATATTGTTTTGGAAATCACTTTCCTCCTGGCTTTTTACTCTATATAAATTGTTGCCTCAAATATTTAATTTTTTTTACAAATGAAACTTTCTCATACATGTATTGTTTAAACCTCTTTTTAAACCTTGTTTCGTTTCAGCATTCAGAGCTCTGCTGCAGATCCGAGCCATGAGGAAGAAACTCAGTCCTTTGACACCCAGCAGCTTTAACCCTGTCATCACTTCCCAGACGTCCGACTCAGAGGAACACTCGGTACGGCAGCACAGAACATGTCCGACACACTCACCTGCCCCGAGCCTTAGTGAACTCACAGTCTCAGTCTTGTTTGCAGGCATCAGAGCACATCCCTCCGGGCTACGAGGTCGTGTCTCTCCTGGAAGCACTGAACGGCCCCCTCAACACCTCCTCTGGGACTCCTCCTCTCCACTCGGGTCCCAGCCATGTCACTGGAGCGTTGCCTCCTTACAGCAGTGAGCCCCACCCGACACCAGCCCGCTCCCCCTCCCCTCTAGACCACTCCAACTCCAGTCAGGGACTAAAACTCAAGAAGAGTGGTTCAAAGTGAGTCTTCTTTTTATTGTTGGAATAGCAGGAAGTCACAGATATTATCGTAAAATCGAGAGAATGTATTTGAAAACCAATCAAGTGTTTTGACTCGTAATAATAAGCTGAGTCATTTGTATGATTGATTTTTACATCTGATTTTCAATATTTAGAAAAAGAAAACGCAGATAAACACATTCATGAAAACCCCTTTTTTTCCTTTTTGATAGTAGGAATTAAACTAAAACTCATTTTAAATTCTAATTTGATATGTTTTTTAATGTCCTTTACTGGTACATTACTGTACGTCAAACCCATTCTATTAATATTGTTTATTTTAGATCACTTTCCCAGAATTCTTCTGTGCTTCCTGAGGAGGAGGATGAGAAGTCTTGCAGTGAGTCAGAAGCTTGTCGCCACAAACTCGCTGTGGACCAACAGGAGGTGTGTTTGTGTGTGTGTGTGTGTGTGTGCATGTGACTTTTGTTTTTTCTCAGTGGGAAATGTTGGAAGGGTTTTGTGGTGTTGTGAGACGTGCTCCTTGTTTTACAGTGTGGAGTGACTCCTGACAGTGAAAACCTGACTCTCTCCTCGTCTGGAGCCATAGACCAGTCATCCTGCACTGGAACCCCGCTCTCCTCCACCATCACTTCCCCTGAAGGTAGACACACACACACACACACTTTGGAGTAGCACTAATCACTGCAATAATGTAAAGCTGAAACTATCCATTAATCAGTAATTTAATTTCTAATCTGATATTTTGTTTTTTTTATTTATTTTTTTAAAGACTCCAAATAATTAATCAATTATCAAATTAGAGGGTGATTAATTTCATTGTTGGCAACTATGAATGTATTCATTGATTAATTGCTGCAGTTAAACAACAATGGATATATTTTTTTTATTTTGGGATAAAACACTTTGCCATTTCTAATTTTCTCTAAAGATCTTTTCATATCTGATCAGTACATAAAAATAATATGTGCTTTTACAATGCAACCAGAAAAAGTTGGTAATCAAACCCAACAATTATGGTAAGAATCATACCAGCGCTTCCTCCCTTTATTATCAACTTCCATCCATGTGAACTGTGTGTTTAAGTGCATGAATATTCTGAAAAACATTACATACAGCATGGCAGGAAACGTTTTGGATTCATAGGGTAAGCAGCGGTATTCGCTTCCTTTTTATAAGGGATGTATTCATAGAAAAGAAGGATTGAGTGACCCTTTCACTCATGATGTATTTTAGACCTGCGGAGCATGACTTTTGTCTCCATCTTCTGGTGCTGAGAAGGTAATTACACAAACATTGTTCACACGTGCTTACATGCAGCCGACTCTGTTGGAGCTGTAAAAGGGTAGATAAAGGGCTTCCTGCAAGTAGTTGGTTGTAGTTTCTTTTGTGCTAGGCTGTCATCTGGTCAGCAAAAAGTGTTGCCACAGACACAAAATTAAAATCAACTCAGTCTACTGTGAAATACAGAGATTTACCTGGTGGCCATAGGGTTAATGAGCAGTGTGTGAACTTGAACAGCAAGGACAGATGTTCCTTTATATGTGAAAGTTCCGCATTGCAGGTTTAATTAAGGCTTCATGGGCAAACTGAATTTTAAAAATGAATCACTAATGAAGCATTTTTTTCCAACAGAGACACCGCATCTTCATTTGCAGCAGGTGCCAAATATCACGCTTGGCTTTTTTCATACATGTCCTGTCATGTCTGAATAAAGCGGCAAGGAACATAATGTAAAACTCTGAGTGACAAAAATCTATCGCTTCCCATTTGCATGTCTGAAAAGGGCTTTCAGTTCCTGTAGTGCAAGATACAATTTTCCTGCGTGAGGTCATTTTATTTTTATTTGTTTGCAGTTTATCGAATCTAACTTTAAAATGAGACTGCAATATATATCTTCGTGTTTCAGTCTCTTCATTAATTGAATGGAAGACGGTCCGATTAAAAAAAACATTTCCCTCAAAGTGGCATTCACTATCTCTGAAATGTAGCCAGAACGCTAAAAGCAAAGAGTTAAAAGTGGTGCATGGAGCATGAATAAGTTATAAGCCTGGACCACCTAAGGATTTTTAATTGGTACCACTGGATCAGATTTCATGGGAAATGTGCTGGATGGCTTTCTGGCAGAAAAACAAGAAGTGTGACTGTTATTCCAGCTGGAAAGAACCTCTCACTGAAATTGACTTGAAGCAGGTTTATCCTCTTATGCAATATTAATCCTTGTGTATCTTACACATGCTGACAGATTTCTGGATTCAATTTTGACAAAAATCTTGACACTCAAAATCTTAAATTTTCTCTGTCTAGCTTTCTGATTGGGTGATATGTTACCTGTAGCTTAATTCCATTGACAATTCCTGGAGTGAGTCTGCATAAGATTTTGACAAAACATGAGACAAAAATCAACATATTCTTTGCGACTGGAAGCAACAGAGCTTATAGAAACATGGTTTCATTTTTTTCTGAATTCTTTACTGAAACGGATGATGAAACACGAAAATACTTTGTAAGTTACCCGCTCTTTTTCAGAAAGTACAGTAATCTCTTAATTTTTCTGCTTTTTTTGAGAGTAGAGCTCACTTTTTTTTTCCTCTCAAAGTGGTGGAAATCTCGTCTGGCGCCCAAAGAAACAAATTCTCCGACCTCCGTAATGTGTGTCTCCGTCTGTCTGCCAGACCCAGTGAGCAGCAGCCTGGCCCAGTCAGTGATGTCCATGGCCTCGTCCCACTCGCAGCACTCCCACATCAGCACTGACACCATGTCCTCCATGTCAGGGTCCTACCTGGCCGGGGCAGAAGGCGAGCCCGGGGGGGACGAGGGGGAAGACGCTGAAGAAGGGGACGAGAACCAGGACGCGCCCATGGAAAGCAGAGGACCCTCGCAGCAGGATGGGGTGAGGCTGGATAAACAGACAAAGAGGATAAATTGGCTACAAGATGCTTAAATTTAACATCTGCTTATTTAACAGTTTTCGTTCATTCAGGAATTATCCAAGGAGCCAAAGGAACATAACTACTTAGTGGCTGTAGAAGAGCAGGACTCAGAGGTGACTGATGCCGGGAAACATTTTGATTAATGACATTTTTATTTGTTTATTTAAATCGTATGAATAATTTTTTCCCTTTTTTTTCCAGGGAAACGATGTCACCGAAGAGGACTGCTCCTCCCCATCTAATGGAAAAGGTAAAAAAAGCACCATCCCTCACCTCTCACCCCTGATCTCTCACCTCCCTTTGCATCCGTTGCTCTCAGGCCATGTGCCAAACTGTGTACAAACTGATAGACCAAATATAATCACTCACAAAATACTGCTGCTGTCCATAACTTTTTTTGAATCATGGCTGAGTTCTGACACTATAAAACATAAAAGGGGTCCTGTGTCAGGTTTCATCCTCTAGATGGGGCAGTACCTTTCCAAATGCACGTAACATTGGCTGAAAACCCCACAACATGCAGTATGTGAATGGCCTTTCATATGTGTGCACTAGAACCTTGTTTTACTTCACAGTGAAGGCTGGGCTTTTACCTGACTTAAGTCAAATGCTGAAGTGAAAATATACTACTTTTGGATGCTTTAATCAGACTATGAAATGTGATCCCAGTCTGGTTTAGAGATCCAATAATCTTTCTGCAGCAAGAAGCATCTGCTCAGGATGCATTCAAACACATAAAACTTACATACTTGCAAAACCTGTAATGTCTTAGATCAGAAAGTAAACTCTGCCAGTGTACCAGCTCAGGTCTGGATCATCCAAAGTCTGCATTTCTAGGCCAAATATGTTATTGTATTATTATTTCAAAGGCTCTTCCAAATAGACCAACACATCGTCTCTTTGCGTACATTTGGATGACACAACTAGTGAATCCTTTGCAGCTCTCAGTGCCCCATGATCCAATGTTTGCCAGTTTTTAATTAGAGTAATAAGTAAAGTAAGGAGAAATTGAGAATACGATAACCTGATAACAGTTTATGGCTTAACGTCCGGAGGTTTTCTATAAATTATTAAAATTCATCAAAAGATGCAAAATACATCACAAAATGTTAACAACACAACAATATTTTCTACTTTTTTCATTTTGTAAGAATTTGATTGTGACTATTATATTATATTATATTATATACCTCAAAGAAGGAACAGGAGGAATAATTTTGGCAAGAAAAAAAACTGCTTCAATGTATATTTGGACACCTGAGTATTGTTTTAGGACACACTTGAATAAATGTGAACGTATCCTTTTAATTTAAGCCTCTCAGTAGCTAACTTTAGCAAGCCAGCTAATAACACACAACACGTCAGAGGCTCTAATCCCCCCTCACCTCCAGCACCAGGAAAAAAAAAGACCCACACTGGATATTTTTAAAGTTCCAGCTCCTGAATAGTTACACAGCAGGTCAGGCAGTTAAATCTGTTTGAGTGACATCTATTTATTACCTGTCTATGATTTTGTAATTACCGTTTCCTGATTGATGAATTTAAGGGCCGGTAATTGAGTCACTTCACTCACAACAGGAAACGAGCACATACAAGTATCCTGTGTTGTTCAGATGAGGTTCTACTGCACAACAGGCGAATGACTTGCATTTGCATGATTTGCACTTCTGCCTAAATGTTTGCGTGTCCAGTAAGTGTATGTGTATTTACTGTAATTGTATGAGGTCTATTATTTACGTGTTTTGCTCACAAAGCTCCTGTGATGTGTAACTGCTTTTTAAAACTGCTGCATCATGAAAACACTTCGACATGCTCCATCTGCTACCGAATGCTGTTTATGTCCTTCTGAGTGTGAGTGTGTGTGTGAAAGTGAAGTAAGTGAAAGAAAAGACAATGTAAGTGTTGTGGTGTATGAGGAATGCCAACAATAGGGCTTGAAGCACACATAACAAGGTCACCTTTCATCAGACAGTTTGAAACATGTTCATGTAAATTAGTTCAGTTTCTCTGTGTTGTGTGTGTGTGTGTGTGTGTGTGTGTGTGTGTGTGTGTCCTGACACCTCGGGCCAGACTGAAACAATCTCTGAGTACTGTGAGTTCCCTGAATGACCTTTCAGTTCTGTAGGAGACACGCGGACCCGTGCTGCCTGACAGACTGTGAATGTGCACATGATGATGCACTGTTAGGATGTATGTTTGCACGCACATGTGTGTGCATCTGCACCAGCGCTGCCAGACAGCTTGTGTATGTTCCCTGTCTATGTGTCTGTGCTGAGCTGCCAATCATTCAGTCATCTTTGCCAGCTTCTCCTCATTAGAACACACACACACACACACACACACACTCACTCACTCACTCACTCACTCACTCACTCACTCACTCACTCACTCACTCACTCACTCACTCACTCACTCACTCACTCACTCACTCAGGCTGCAGGCACTTGCACATGTTACACATGTCAGTGTTTATTATCTGTCCATGCTGGAAAAGGTAGAAAAAATGGTTGTTCCTAGAGTTTATAGTGGAATACTACAAAACTAAGGCAAAATACTTAAAAGAAATCTGACCATCATCATCATGACCATGTTTTTACAGTAGCCCAGAACAGAAGTTTTGCAGCCACCATAATGTTAAACTGTAGGTTTAATTTACACCTTATTTACTACTTCTGCTTTTAGCAGTTAGCTATTAGTTTTGTTTCCTCCACAGCATCATAAACAAAAAAGCTACAGCTGATCAATGTTTTGTATTCTGCAAATCTAAAATGTAAGTGAGTTTATTGTTACTCATGAAAACACACTGTGTTTATCTTTAAGGCCAGACAAATAAGCCAATTTCTTTTTTCCTAAAACGCAAAGCTGATTTTTAAAAAAATATATTTTTTTAAGATCATGTTAGCTACCAATCAATAGTTTGAAACATATTAAAGGACATTGTATTGTTCTTATCAGAAAGGAAAAAAGACTGCTAGTGGTCCAACAGGCTATAGGGTACCTTTAAGCAGTTTTTAAAGTTGTATTAGCATAATAATTAAAGTGACAAAATGCTTTTCATGGAAAACAACACTCATAGCAGGCAAAACTGTGCCTGGTGTATATTTTCCTCAAAGGAGATAAATGAGTCCATAATAACCATAAATGTCAATTTAATATAAAAATGAAGGTTTAAAGGATGATTGATAGATACAGTTTGACAATCTAGGACATTTCTCTTTGAGAGTCAGGTTTTGGTGATCAAATTGGAACACTTTATAGAATGCTACTAAGCACATAGTGCTTGCTGATTATAGTAATAATAATAAAGTTTATTTATAGGGCTTGTATAAAAAACAGCAATGACAAAGTGCTTTACAAGGACAAAACCAAAAAGAAAAGGCAAAAATACATAAATACACACAGACAAATTGAATAAGATAATACATAAATAAGCAATAAAAAAGCAATTCTGATGAGCCCCTTTACACCTCATGTTCACATTAAATTTACACTGTGCCGATGCAGAAAACATTGAATTATCCTTCCAGCATGGCCAACCCCACCCCTCCACCCGTGACAGCATCCCTCCCCCCGCCTGTCCGTCCACTCCCTCCCTGCTGTGCCTGGCTGCTCTTGTTTGACCTTTGCCCTCGCTTGCAGGTGGGCGGAGCAGGTGTCCAGAGTTGGCCAATAACAATCAGGGCGTCGCCCTCTGTGACACGCCCTCTTTGGGGTTGGATAATGAGCAGGCTCCCGACAGCCGATTCGCCGGTGAGTGGCACCCTCTCGAACATGGACCGATGAGAGCTGAGGACTGGGCATGAGAGTGTTGGAGGGGAGGAGAGAGAAGTGAGGAAGACATGGAAGCAGTGCATGACTTGTCAGTCTGAAGAAATAAGGACAAAGACATGATAAGCTAGAGAGAATCCAGAAAAAACATTTTTTTCTTTTTGAAAATGGGCTGATTTTTGTAGCAGCGAGTGATCAGAGAGGAGGGGTTGTAGCATCTTTTCCCAGCATGAAGACATCTGGAGGCTTCTTCTCTTCATCCCTATCCTTTGGTGTTGTGGTGCGTCATTGCTTTTTCAGTCCTGGTTAGCTGTGCCCTCTCTCCCCTCCTTAGCTGAAGCCCCGGTGTGTTGGTGTGTGCGTGTGTGTTCGCATGCCGTGTTTTCTGTCTGTGTGAGCGCGAGAGAGTAAAAAGAGTCTAGTTGAAGTTCATGTTCAGCGTCTGCCAGCTCCGAGCCGCTTTGCCAAACATCTGCAACTCATTCTCACGTCCCTTCATGGTCCCTCCTGTCCTCCCCAGATCCTCCTCCCCGCCTCTCAGCGCTTGGTGGTTTACTGTGATGAGAGCCAAAGGTGTTCACCTTCTTGATTCACTGCATTTTTAAATTCAATGTGGTTTAATCCTAAGTGAAAAAAACAGTTTCCTTCCCAACCTTTAGCTCTGCATCATTCTCGTAGCTCACGTCACCCCCTTCTCCCCCAACCTCAACTCCCCCTTCATCCCCTTGATCCTACATCACTTCTTCGGCCTTTTATGGTGGATGTCGTGACATGTTTTCTCTTTGTGTGTCGTAAAAGTGTTCTGTTATCTCTCTGTTTTTCTCCTTTTTTCTTCTTCGTCATTCTTCGCATCTTTTCCTGGACATCGTCCCTCCTCCTCTTCCTCTCTCTCTCCTCTCCTTTGTCTCTTTTCCTTCTTTCGCCTTCTTTCGGATGGACAGATGGGGAGTCGTGCCCAGTGCACATTGAGGACTAGGTATGGAGATATGGCTAGATGGTAGATCAGGGTGACATGTTGTAGTTTGCTTTGTTTTTCAGCATAACAATCAATGTCTGTGTCTAACTGTTCATATTAGCTGCATAGTGTTATTTATTGTTATTATAGTTTACACTTCCTATTTCTACAAAAAGTTGCTGTCACTGACTGCTGTGTATTTCTTCCCAATCACTCAGATTCTACTATGTAATATATTTTGTCTCACTTTTACATCATTTAAGGGTGGATCAGGAATGTGTTGCATAAAACTTATCAAAGTGATACAATCTGAAATATGCATTTATAATTGTTAGCTTGATTATTATTATTATTATCTTCTTATCCTAATAATTCAGTCAATAAGACAATACCTACAACTTTCAAAGCAAACCAGGGTTGTTCAATAAAAACGATCAAATTAATCAAGTAGTCTTATGTGAACAATCACACTCACCATTAGTAATTACTGTAAAGATTTATCTGTAGCAGAGTGACTATTTATACTTTCATCATTCTATAATATAATGTATACAACAATGTATTATATGATTATTTTCATTATCAATTAATCTGCAATTTGTTTTTTTAATCAATTGTTTAGTTAATGGGGCGACACGGTGGCGCAGGGGTTAGTGCTGTTGCCTCACAGCAAGAAGGTCGCAGGTTCAAGACCTCCTTGGTCCGGGGTCTGGGATCTTTCTGTGTGGAGTTTGCATGTTCTCCCCGTGTCTGCGTGGGTTTTCACCGGGTACTCCGGCTTCCTCCCACAGTCCAAAAACATGCTCAGGTTAATTGGCAACTCTAAATTGCCCATAGGTGTGAGTGTGTGAGTGAATGGTGTGTGTGCCCCACGATTGGCTGGCGACCATCTGGGGTGTATCCCTGCCTCTCGCCGTAACGCGCTGGGATAGGCTCCAGCAGACCCCTGCGACCCTAATGAGGAATAAGCAGGTATAGAAAATGACTGACTGACTGACTGTTTAGTTAATAAACTGCCAGAAAATCATTCACAATTATCTAAAGCCCAAGTTCTTCAAATCTTCAAATTGCTTGTTTGTCTGAGAAAACCAGAGACAATCAGTTCATGATCATTCAGTACAAAAACATGCAGCACAATTTTCACAATTTAGAACAGAAAATGAAAAAAAAAAATCCAATAATGAAATATCGGGATGTATTGACTTTCTTTACACAAAATCTAACACAAATATGCATTTTTGCATAAAGTTCCCTTAATTTTTAACTATACTATAAGTTTTTCAAACAATACAAACAAATATTTGTCATTTCTGTATTTAAAATACCTGTAATTTATCAACAGATGAATGGATTTGTAATGATAACATAACATCGAGTGTGTTCCTGTAGCTGTTTCTTGTTGTTTTGGACGTGAAGTTGTACAGGTAAATTACCTCTCAGTGACATTTTGACAGAACAACCGTCTTCTTCTATCTCTGTTCTTCTTCTCTCATTCAGGTCTGATGTACCTCGGGGGCTACAGGCCTGTTCTGGAGCCCCTCCCCCACCACACCTCCACCAGCAACATTAACCTGGAGGAGCAGGGGGCAGACAACAGGGACGGCCAGAGTCCTAAACATCCTCACCACGGACCACTCATTGTGTAACACATTCACACGCAAACGCGCACACACACACGTAACACACAAATACACACAGACGTAAGCGTATCCGTCCAGACTCTTCTTACCCTGCCATAGTGCTGCGTCGCCGGATACTGAACTCGCTGAACAGGGAACCCCTCCTCCACCTGTCCAAACATTTCCACAGACTGGACATGATTGTCGTTGCTGGCGCTGAAACTCCTCTTGAGCGGAACAAGGAGGGAAGAGGAACAGAGCGGCATCACCTGTTGTTTCTTTTTTTTCGTTCTCGTTTTGTCACCTAACTCGCTGTAGGAGTGATTAGCCTACTGCTCCGTTATTATTTATTACCTGTAGGTCTAACCAATGAGAGCTGTGTTTAGTGACATTCTCTTTAGAAAAAAAATACATGCTGCTCCTCCTTCTCTACTTTCCTCTCCTCTTTTACCAGCCAAACAGTCAGGGGCTACTGTGATCGGCAATCGGATTTATTACTAATGTATTTCTTCTTCTCTCTTATATACTGTACGTGTGAATGAGTGGTCGCTATAGAAACATCGACTCACACCGGACTACCTTACCGAACTCTCGTCGGATCAGGGAGCTCCAGTCTCTGACTTTTTCGCATGCAGCTTTTTATGACTTCTGCTGATGTCGTCCTCTCATATCCCCACCACAACCTTCACTCGACAACCTCTGCTGAATGTGAAGCAGGGGGGAAGAGGGCAGACGAGCCAAGAAACGGCGGCCAAAACCAACAGAAATGGACTGAAAAGGAAACAGACATCACACAGAATGTAGGACGATGAACATGGAACTCAAAGAAGGGGAATGTACATTTAAGTTGACACCTTAACTGAAATGAAACTTTGCACCCTAAACACACATCAGCTCCCTCTATTTTACCCGCCATGCCATCGTCTCCTTCTGCGGCTCCATCTTAGCATGTCAGTATTATCGTAGTGCATCTGGAAAACAACAAATACCACCGAGCAATAAAGACGCCTCCTCTTCTCCTGGACACTCCTTTGCAGTCCAAACAAAAACTGTTTGCACTGGCCTGTTACATTCACAAATTCTGATAATTCTATGTGTTTTAATTGTTTATTTTTTTCCGTTTAATTTCACCATTGCAAAAGGGATGTTTTGTGAGAAAACATACAGTGAATATGAAAAACCTAAACGTGCGATTTTTAGCTGGCATTTTTGTTCATCCTCATCCACCCGACAAGCCCTTTTCTCCTCATCTGTGAAAGTTTTAGTTCCTTTGGTTTTTGTATAACTGAAATGTATAGCTCACCTGTTGTTGGTGTTCTCTGTTTCTGTGTTTTAATTTGTTGCAAAACACTGTGTTGTTTATTAGAATGTGGATGAAAAATATGTGAAATATTCCTAAAGGTTTACACACACACACACACACACACGCTCACAGCGAATAAAACTGAAAAGGGACGATATCAACATATAATGCACTATTAGCTGTTTCCTAGACGACACACTTTGCGGTGCATGAGGCGATAGTCGATAAGCATGTTAGTCTAGGTCAGCCTGTAGAATACTTGATGATGGATCACTGCACACACCTGAAGTGGTACCATGTCCTTCTCTAGTGTTATATATCGGTTGCTGGCGCCCTATTCCCTTGGCCGAGCTGCTAAGGTCAAGAGTTCTGCACTACTATATCCAAGCTGCATACAGTCATGTGATCACAGTCCGAATGTGTAGACGAAGCCGCTCTCTGGCACCAGGCACAGTATGATCTCAAAGGAATGGGTCTGGAATCTGCAAGACCCCCACTTTTGTAGAATTATGAGTGAAAATGTCAAAGAAAACATCAAACAGACAATAAAGTTTTTGCAACTAAACAGCCAGGTTTGACTGAGTGATTCATGAGTGATTTATTTTTTCTGAAATGAACAAGAATGAACATGAAATGCCGCTCAAAGATGTTTCCTGACATGGTCACCTTCCTCGCAGTCTCCCACAATCATATTTTTCAACTTTTTTTTTTGTTGTTTTTGATTTGCCTGTTTCAATAGGTAGAGATAGATAGACCTTAGAGATTATACCTGACTCCAGATGTCTTTTTGACCTTTTTTTCTTTTGCTTTTTGGTTCCTCTATTAGTCACATTAGGCCGTCTATGAACTCAATTCTACTAAACCCTGATCTGATTCCTTTGTACAGTGGTTCTCAAACTTTTTCATGTCAAGGACCCTTTAATTCACAAAAACTGGACCATGCCCCCCATGTGATAAGATTTTTGCTTGTTTCCTGTTTTAAAAACAGGAAGTGGCCAAAATTATGGATGACTGAAACTTATATGATGAAAAATAAATAAATAAATGACTGACTGACTCAGTACATTAATGAATATGGCAGGAAATGTCTGTATTTATGACATTATCCATTTAATTATATATATATATATATATATATATATATATATATATATATATATATATAAATTTAAATAATTGAAATTTAAATATCAAAATAAATAATTAAATGTATATATACCAGTGAAAATAGCTCTTAGGTCTGGAAATCAGTCCTATTTTCCTGCTTAGCATTATTTGCACGAGTGAGATATAATTTATTTCAAAAGTGATTTTTTGAAATTTAATTATACAGTATATGCCATTTTCCACCTCATATCTTCAATCAGTTGTACAAGCTGTACAAGCTTCCTTCATAATCTTCCTATTGTTTCCTCGTACTATGCAGTGCTGCCTTTTTCTTTTCTGCATCGTAAAGACTAAGTCTAAATGTGAATTTTGGCCAGTCTCTTGCAATCAATTTACAATAACTGTCATAATAAACTTTAGTCATTTTACATCAGAACATCCTTCCAGAGACTGTTATATTGACTAAGCATTTTTACTGTGTTATCCATACAAAATGCAAGGACTTGTCATCCTGATGACACTGACACGTTCATTGACACACATTTACTTTTGAGAGATGAAGTAATATCAGGAGAGTATTCATGCAGTTTTTGCTATTTGGAGAATTGTTTAGAGAAATGCGCTTATTTGATTGTTAAGGATGATACAAGAAATGCACCAAAGCGGATGAGAAAAACTACAATTCCTCATGTGAAGACATCGCCTACGCTATGAGACTGGAAGTGGATAAGTGGGCTGAAATGAGAGTGAGGGGGTTTAGCCAGGGACACTGTGTAATGTCATTACCACGTCGTATTTGTGATCAAGTTCCGCTCTAATTGAATTCTTTCTTCCCATTAGTTGTGCATGTGTTACAGTAAAGGTCTGTTTTGTAACTGCGTGCTCACGTGCACAGACTTTAACACTCTGGTTCAGTCACCGCTGTCAAAGAAGTTGTGCGAAAGCTGTAAATTCACATTACCTCTCCTTACCCGACAGATAAATAATCTCCACCTGCCTTTCCTTTGGTTTTATTATTTGTTACTCGGCCTTTAAACCAATCATCTTCACTCTCACCTGCCTCCTAAGCCTGATATGTATGTCCCCTTCCTCCGTTACCTAATTACAGCCTCAATCCGTGCCCTCCGCTGTGGGAGGGCTTTCTCATTTTAGGCAGTGAGATCAAATAGAGAGAAATGCTCTGGTCATTCATTGTGCCCAGCCCTGCTCATATCAGCTCAGATCACAGATCACAGCGTAGGAGTCTTTCAGGTTTCTGCAGCTGCTCTAACTCGCACAGGTGCAGCCATGATGCGTGTTGCTTTCATCACCCTGCTCTTCCTCTCAGGTAAGACATTTATTCAAGAAGGAAAAGTTTCTCTTTATTTCCCTATTATTCTATCATCTGGCTATTGTGTCTGTCAGAGCCAGACACACCAGTGTATTAATGATGTCTTTAGCTCCTATAATCATGTTTTTCCATCATAGTACAGCTGTTTTCAGCTGATTTATGAGCTATTTGAGGATGTGGGATGTTATCACAGTGCTGTTTCCTATCATATTTCAAGCAGACATTGCGAATCTTGCACCAAATATAGTCTGGAATTACCACACAAATACAGTTATAGTCACAGACAAATAGTTACATTATGAATGGGGACATTTTGCAATGAAAAAAATCCTTTTCAAAGCCGCTGAACATCATTTATTTTGTATGATTATTAAAGATTTTATCCTCACAGAATGTATTGCAACAGAAATAATGATATTAAAAACAGGTAGGAAAGGGCCTGATGATATACTGTATATTGTATGTTAATGTTTTCTAGGTTAGTTGGTCAATTTTAATGTTATTTTTGAATTTGTCTTTTTTGTTCATTGTTTCTTGTTTTTTTTTCTTCTGTTGAATTAATTTGTTTTTGATTAGCCTGTTTCAATAGAAATAGATACATAGATAGATAGATAAATATATGACTCAGTACATAAATGATTATGGCAGTAAATGTCTGTATTTAGTGTCCCTTTAATTAATGGATTAAATTAATTGATTTATTGGATTTTTCCTTTATTCATAATTTATACACTTTTAAATGTATTTATTTATGTATTCATTTATTTCCAAAGACGTATTTATTGTTGCATTTCCACCTCAATATATAAAATGGAAAACAAAATTTGTGCAAAGGGAAAATCATAGGAAATAAAAATGAATATGTTAATGGGAAATAAATAGCAATAATAAGTAATTTACTAACTTTGAATTCTGTCAGTTTCAGTCCTTCACACAAATGCTCCTATATTCTGTCCTTGTGTAGTTATGGAAGGAATTATAGTGAAAATAAATGATTCCCCTTTGTTCTTGGGGCCACCTGTGGATCCCCGGGCCACACTTTGAGAAGAAGACCCAGTTTGAGCTGTTAAAAAGTATTTTTAAACTGGAGATAAAGCATCTTTTAGACAATCAACTATATTGTTACTCCATCTAAGGTCTCTGAAAACCTCCAAAACCATTTACAATCGATTCAGGATTTTTCTGAGACACTTTATGTGACCCACTTTGACCTGTTTTTATCAAATTGGATCTGTTCTCACTGTCTGATGAAGACAGAGAGGACCTAGAATCTAACATTTCTCAGTCTGAGATAAAACAGGCAATCAGGGAATAATGAGAGTTAGTATAAACTTTCAGAAAACATTTCATAGAAAGTGACAAATGGCGTAGAATTTTTACGGAGGCAGGACAAAGAGTCTCTAATTATTCCTTTCTGCTAACAGCATTGACCCAGCCCATTAAAGACCCTACATGCAGAGTGGGGGATATCCGCCTGGCTCATTAACTGTAGAGGAAAATAAAAGAGCAGGAGTGAGATAATGCACATAATGCATTACGCAAGTTCTCTTTTTTTTGATTGATGCTGAGACAGTCTCCTTTATTCACCAGTGGTGTGTATTTATGATATAACCTATGCCAGGTGTCCTTTTTATTGCTGTGATGGTGATATTTCCTTATTCTGTCTCTCCATTTTGTTTATTGTCATTCAATATTACCATATTTTTAAAGTAGCAGAGGCATTTCTTAATTTAGTGCATCATTTTGAAGTGTGCTGTGGAGCATTGTGCATATCTTGTGTGTATATTTTCAATCGATCTGATATGTATGCATGTATTTAACTGTCTATTCAATATATTTTATTAATTTAATCAAAATGATTATATTAGGACCAAGGTGACTTTACATATCTTCACCCTATTAAAATAATCCTAAGGCATTTTTTCAATTTTTTTGGAAAACACAAAAACTTTATCAAATGCAGAGAATATTATATTTATTAATAGTTTTAACCATAAAGGCCTTAATAGCGGATGACTGTGGACACATGTTGTATGTCATTTATGTAACATTAAAGAATAAAGTCACTCAGGCTAATTTTTGAACAGGCAACTTTAAACCCGCCTTAATCTGTCCCTTCATTACATGGTGCAAATTCAAAACTTACATTAACCTGGAGTTTAATTAAACAAATGCCAGGTAAATCAAATTGATCAGGAAACAGTTCCCTCTTTGCCTGTTTTTTATTCAACATAACCCATTTCCAACATCCATTTTGGGCAACTTTTTGAAACCTGAGATGTGGCAATGATGACACTCAACATGTTTAACGGACTGAAGATCCAGAAACCTTGTTTGTTTCTTTATATTTGGCTCCATATATTTATTCAATTTATAGATATGCACAGCACTTCATATTAAATTACTATTCAAATTATTAAACTTGTGAATTAGACTAAATTACTATAAAACGTTATAGCCTATAGCCTTATCATTCACAAGGAGAAATTGGAAGAACAAAGTCAGAAATTTTATCCTGACTTTGGCAAAACATAAAGTGATTTTAGCATTACCTTTTGTGCCAACTCAAATTTTTCCTTTTTTCACATGTTTTTCTGTCCAGCACCTTGTAGTTTTTTCCACAACAAGCTACAGTCCAGCAATTTAATGTGTTCTGTAAAGGCTTTGACTTCCTGGGTTTGATTTGTGACCCATATGTCATCCACAGCAGTTTGCAAATCCTGTCTGGCCTGCGGTTGTTAAGGCTGTTGCCATGTATAACATCAGCCATTTCCACAACCTCCATAATTGGGCTGCATGATTGCTCGCAAAATCCATGTAGTTATAAATATGGTGGATGGTGCTATTGTATCACAGCAAGAAGAATTGGAGTCTCTTAATTGCCTGTAGGTGTGTTTGAGTGAATGGTGTGTGTGCCCCCACCTGTCTGGGGTGTATCCCTGCCTCTCACCCAAAGTACAATGGAATTGACTCCAGAAGACCCCTGTGACCCTAGTGGGGAATAAACAGGAAAATAGATAGATGGATTACCATTAAAGGGGTCTAGGATGGTAGATATACAGCTCTGGAAAAAGAGTATGGGATAGTTTTTCCATGATATTATTCACAATTGATTGGTTTTCTACTTCTGCAGCTGTTGTAAATGTTCTACGGCCTTTATCTTGTAGTGCTCAGTGTTTAATATGTATTATTGTCTTATATAATGCAAAGAATTAAAGAACAAACATCATTATCTCTTTGGTAATTGCTGGACTGCAGATGGGGTGTCCTGTAAGAAAGTGTGCAGTTACCAGGATGTCGTGGACTACCTGAACCTGACCAGAGATAACAACGTGTTCAAACTGACCCGGCCCGTTCTGGACTACACACACCCCACCGTGGTGGAGCTGGACATCCTCCTCTACGCCATCCTGGCTGTGGTAAGTTTCTGGTCCCGCGTTTGTGTGACGTTCATCTCTCATGTTGGTGATGAGCTCTGACATGCCTGCGTCATTCACAGATTGAGAAAACACAAACGTTCATTCCTTTCATCTGGGCAACAATGGTGAGTTGGCTGATTTTAGATGAATTTATCCTTCTACTATCCGAATATCTTTGAATATCTGTAAACATGTTTCTTTTCCCTTGTGACTCACCCAGTGTTCACCTCTTGTGTGTCGGTAACTCTCTTTGTTGTTGTCATTTCCTGTAGATGTGGAACAATGAGCGCATCTCGTGGGACCCCGCTCAGTTTTGTGGAATCACTCAGATTTCAGTTCCTCGTGACATGCTCTGGACGCCCGACCTCTTCATCTATGAGATGTGAGCCACAGACACACCGCTCAACTCTCATTAAATATTAAATAAGTCAAATTTCATTTCCTTCTTATGTGGCCAGCGCTCCCATCTGTCATCCCATTTAAATTATGATTTTATTTATTTATTTTTTGTAGGATTGTTGCCTATGGAGTTGTCTGTTTTCCTGCTTATTTAGTTTGTTGTTATTTATTTTGTGTGAGCTTCCTCAATAATCTACATACATGTTTATATTAAAATCAAAAATTGCAGTTTTACCAGGAGATTTTGTGCTCTAGGTCCAGTTTTTATGCAACAGGCTGCAGGTTGTAGCTACGTACATATGTACATGTAAAAAATTGCTGTTTCAACTGAGGTTAAAGGTTGAATATGTAGAATTTTTATTAAAATAATAATAATCATAATATGTCCACAGAGAGTTTAAAAGTACCACTTTTCCAGAAATAACATATACTGTATGTAGTGTGGCTTAATTATTTAAACATTTTTGACAAGTTTGACAATGACTTTATGTTGATGTACCAGCCAATAGCAACAGGGGCACTGCGATTTGCCAGATCTGGTCTCTATGCTCGGCACAGCAAGGCTACTGGGTAAAAATGGCAGAGTCTGCAAGTCTCAGCTTTAAAGTCATGAGGAACGGTGTGTTATGAACCACTGAAGCAGAGTGATCGGAGAAAAGTGAAAACCAGAGTCAATATCGGTGCATTATATGCGAGTTAGACTCATATAAAGGATTTCCACGGCATCAACAGATGCAGAAAAATTGCGACTTTTCTCCTCGATCACTAAGTTAAGCTCGCTTGCTCACTAACATGGTGCAGGCTGATCGTTCACACAGTTGCCAACAAACCCGACAACCTGTCTGCTGGATGATTTTGAGACACTAGATGTCAACATTCTGCTTATTTTACAGAGTCCACCTTTAAATGACACAAAAACATGTAATATAATGGGAGAAATTTATAATATAATTAGTTTAATTTAGACACAAAATAATAAATGCCAGACTAAAAAATTCTGCTTGGCATTTAGTTTAATATTTCTTATTATTTAATTATTTTTTTCCCAATTATTCATACATGTATGAGGGTACACAATGGGAGTACTATCGAAGATGCATTACACTACCATTCAAAAGTTTGGGGTGATTTGGATGCTTCTTTATTTTTGAAATAAAAGCATTTTTTACATTTTAACTAATCACAAATACACTCTATACATTGCTAATGTGGTAAATAACTATAACATCTACATAGGTGTATAGAGGCCCATTTGCAGCAACAAACACTCCAGTGTTCTAATGGTACAATGTGTTTACTCATTACATGAGGATGATTAGAAAAACCCTTGTTTTCTAAGTGTGTCAAACTGTGACTTTTCAAGGAAAACACAAAATTGTCTGGGTGACCCCAAACCTTTGAACACTAGTGTAACTATAATCCTACAGTGAGGAGGCAGTGCCATGAATTGATTCAATGATTCATGTGAATCATGCTGTGGTTTAAATATCACAGCGTTACCATGTGGTGTTGATGTTGTCTCAGGGTCCAGAAGGACGACTCCCCCCAGAATCCCTACATGTACGTGTCCTATGAGGGGATCATCACCTTTGAAGAGGACATGAGGGTGGTCAGCACCTGCAGGATGGACGTCCACAAGTTCCCCTTCGACACGCAGAAATGCAACATCTCCATTGGATCTGCTGTGCACTGCGGTGGGTCAGGGAGGCTCCGATTCATCCTGAAGATCCGTGCTGTTGGACGTGTTTTTATACCTCCCTCTCTTTTATATCTCCCTACGCTTCTCTTTTCTCCACAGTTGATGAAATTCGCCTCATCCCTTTCTCCAACTCGTCTCGGGCCACTCAGTTCTCCCGACAGATGATAAAGTCTCAGGGAGAGTGGGAGTTCCTCCAACTGTCTGTCGCCAGCTACAATTTCACCTTTGACAACAAACAGTGGGAACAGCTTATATACACAGTACGGCCAATAATAAAAAATAATTATAAAAATAAATATGTTTCTTTAAGAACTGTATTTATAGTTCTAGTAGACAGTGAAAAACCTTGTAAATCTTATATGATTTTTATCTGGTTTATTTAATAGATTTTAACTTATGTATTTTAATTAATTCTAGAATGTACTGCCCTTCATTAAAACAAGCTAATTTATCTCAAATAAAAGGAATTATAAAAAAAAACCTATGTACATTCTTCTGTATGTACCGTGCATGTGCAAACAAGTAAAATATTTGGTTTAGTTAATTTTCTAAAAGTTTAATTTATTGAAGGTTAAGATATAGAAAAATAGGTAAAAGTTTTAATTTGATTGTATTTAACTTACATTTTCTCAAATCACAACTACTTAATATATGACCTATTTGTAAAATCTCATTTTAGTTTTTCAAAGTGTGATCTCAGTGTGAAACAAAAACAAAATCCGTGGAGATTAATATCTTGATTTTGACAGTTACCCATAACAACAAGAAAAGAGAAGCACAAAGAATACTGACGAAAACCCCAGAACAGTATTGAAAACTGAGAGTAATATAATGTAAATAACTAATAATAATTATGCAGTAATAATAAGAAAAGTAATGATAATAAACACTGAAATGGTTAAATATATATATATTAGGTGGGGGTTACAGCTTCTAATTCATGCTCTCAAATAGATCAATAAATCTTCTGGGTCTATATATCAGCCAATATTAGCTTATTATACTGATAATTTATATGCTTTATGTTGAACTATAGACCTTTTCTATGGCAGCCATATTGACATTAAAAAGTAAACACAGGTGTTACCAGCGATACGAACTCAGGTTCCATTCAGGACAAACAGAGTCAGGCTGCTGCTATTTTGCTGGTATTGTGCTATTGTAAGTATATTGACTCAACTCTAAAACATGAAATGTAAACTTAATTAGCTCCATTGTTAACACCTGTGTTTACCTGCTATTTCCTATGGCTGCCAAGAAAATGGTCTATTATTCATGCTTTATCTTCATGTTCATGCTTAATTTGATGAATTGCGCTCTCTAATGAGCAAAACATAACACGCACTACCACTAATGTGGTAAATGACTATTCTAGCTGCAAATGTTTGGTTTTTGGTCTAATATCTACATAAGTGTATAGAGGTCCATTTCCAGCAACTATCACTCCAGTGTTCTAATGCTACAATGTGTTTGCTTACATTTAGATTAGAAAACCCTGCTGAAAACAGTTTATCTGGTTAGAGAAGCTATAAAACTGACCTTCCTTTGACAAAAGCAAAGTTTGAAGGAAAAAATTACTATTTAAAATACAAATCATTATTTCCAACCCTGCCAATGTCTTGTCTATATTTTCTAATCATTTTACAACTCATGGTGGTAAATAGAAGTGTGACTTTTCATGGAAAACTTTGACAAAATTTTCTGGGTGACCCCAAACCTTTGAACGGGAGTGTATAATCAAATTTTTGACTTAAATTAAGTGCTTGAGTTACTTGTTTGAAGCTTTTAAATGATTTTTTATTGTTTTCATGAGTTTGGGTTTTTGATTTAAATAAATTCAGCTCACAAATCTGATCTGTGTGCAGAAACTTAGTAGTTCAAGAACACAAATAACTAAATTGTTACAGAAATGACTCGTACGTCTTCTTTCTCATGTTTTCTCATCATTTGGTCGCCTGACCCTTGACCCTGTCGCAGTTCACCATGAAGCGGAGACCCCTCCTCCATGTTATCAACTTCCTGTTGCCCATCCTGTTCTTCCTGTGTCTGGACCTGGCCTCCTACTTCATCTCCGACCATCGAGGGGAAAAGCTGGGCTTCAAGGTGACCGTGCTGTTGGCCATCTCCGTGCTGCTGCTCATCCTCAATGACATCCTGCCCTCCATGTCCAACAAGACCCCAATGATAGGTACAAAAACCCGCACCTCACCTGACTCCAGGGCTTTTCTACTTCTATTATTGGCTTCTATTAACAAAAAAAATGATTTGCAAGGCTGCACTGTAAAACCTTGCTGTGAAACCTGTAGTTATTTACTGCATTAAACACAGTAACATTACTGTAAATGATTATTACAGTAGTATATGCTGTATATTTTACAATAAATCACAGTATTATTAGTAGTATTACTAAAGAAAACCACAGTAGTGAAGAATTCCTGTAGTAAATCACAGTAGTCAAAGGGTTACTGTATTATAATACAGTTAATCACTACGGTAAATACAACTGAATTGGTTTTTTATTTCACAATAAAGACACAATACTGCAAATATACGTACAGTACTTCTACTGTTAAAGGTTACACTAACTTTCTGGATAATTGCTGCCAGTTAGTTACTGTAAATTTTAAGGTAATGGTTTTACATTGAAGATAATATCATATGTAATTTTGTTGTCATTTGGTTGTGATTCATAAAATCAGGATACAACAAGTAGTTATTGACTATTTCTTTCTCTCAGCGACCTACTGCATTGTGATTTTTGCTCTGATGCTGCTCAGCCTGCTCGAGACCATCTTGGTTACGTATCTGATGGAGAAAGACTGCGAGGAGAAGCTCAGGCTCAGGGACGATTTAGAGGACAAACAGAATAAAGTCAAAGGACATGAGTGTAACACAGGTGAGACCCCGATCAAAATCAAGAGTTTTCACAGTATGCCATCATCAACTGAGTGAAATATTCATACCCATATTTTTTATGGCTGCTCTATCCATTGAAATGATTTAAAATGTTCCATCCATTATATACACATGTCTGCAAACTCCATTCTGAACTCCATTTTTCTAAAGTTCAGGCTGAACTGCTTTTACAGACATTCATCTGTAAATGTAGAATTTCTCCTTATGTTTTAATGGGTTTTCTGGTGCTTTTAATATTGATTACAAAATGAGTCCCGTGAAGTCACTCCTGTCTCTCCTGCTGTGTATTCTCAGAGGATAAAAGACAGACTGTCTGTTCCTGCATCTGCAGAGTGTCCGACAGTGAGAAACAACACGAGCTGCTGCCTGTCGCTGAGGAGGTAGGACGCCATTAGAGGGTCATGAGCTTTGTGTTATGATGCAGGCTCTCTACACTACAGCAATCATAATGTCATAATGTGTTCAAAACAATTCTTGTAATTTAGTGGGCTACCAAAACCATTTATAGGAAATATTATAGCAGCATTACTTCCCTCCTCTCCCTGTAATGCTCCTTTCTCTTCTTCTTAGACTGCATATCCATCACATGGCATAGATTATTGCAGTTTATAACAGTGGCATGCACAGGGGTGGTTGACCCCTACTTGGCCCAATTGGTGAAAATATCATGTGCAAGTGCCCCCTGCAAGCCAAAACGGACATTGAAGTGCCCTCTTGGAAGCCATAACTTGTGTTAAAGTGCCCTTTTCAGAGATAAAAGGCTTGTTAAAAAGCCCTCTTGGAAGCTAAAAAGTATGATAAAGTGGCCATTTGTATAATATATAAAACATGTCTAAAGTGCCCTCTTCAGTGGTGAGGACATGCTATATGTGCCCTTTTTTCCCTTCCTTTCCCAGGTCTGTGCATACCACTGACCTCTAGTATGGACAACATTGTTGTAGATGTCAGATTTTAACCTGTTATTTTGCATATGTGCATATTTCGCACAAAACAACACAATTTTGTCCAACAACACACAGTCTCTGTAAGGGAATAAACCAAATGACATGTTTCTGTCCGTGAATGTGTGCAGGTTGACAACATCGTGCAGTCGGGAGAGTCTCATCTGTTGCTGCTGATCCTGGAAGAGCTGAAGGAGCTGCAGAAAACTGTGAATGTGCACCTCAGCTGCAAAGCGGAGGAAGGCTGGTCTTCACACTGGGCCACAAGAATCAACAGAGCTTTCTTCATTTTCTACATCGTCGTCGTCTCCACTTTTCTATCCCTCCTCTATGTTGAGTGGATCAATTAAATATAGACCCACTGGTGTCCAGATTCATTTATTATCTTTTGCCCACTTTTACACACATTCATTTTTCTGTTTGTTTCTTTAAAGTGTTTTTCTCCCACAAGCATGGAATCTTTTCGTTTCTTCAAGCCAAACGTACCTAATGTCTAATTACTGGAACCGATATAACTAGAAAAATGAGACCAGCACCTTTAAAAATGTACAAATCTTTAGTGACAGTAGCTCAAACTGTTAATACAGAGCAGTTTAAAGCTGTAAAAATGTGGCTTCACTAAACAAATACAAAAGCTGCAGAAAATAGTAAGAAATAAAACTGTTAGAATCTATTTATGTTGTTTTTGTGCCTTTTTCATTGAGAGTATAGTGTGAACAATTACTAATAGTTAAAAATTCTTTTAAAAAAGTAGAAATTATCTACTGATATAAAATCCAATTTAAAATTTGAATTTAAAATGTTAATATTAATAAACTAATAGACTCATTAGTATAAGTATATAAAGTATATTCTATATATATTTGAGTAGAATTTACTTTAATTTTCCAAGAGATACATTAGGATGGAATTACTTTTACTTCCTATTTTTGGTGAATTAAAATGAATTATGTAGATTAGGTCAATTCAATAGTTTAACTCCAACATATTAAAGGTAATTCCAGTTCAAAACTTTCAGCTATTTTTATGTTTCTTACTCTGTAATAAATTTAAAATTCCAACAATGAACTAAAAAAATATATATGTTTTACTTGATAAGATTTTTTTGAAGCTAAAAAATAAACTGTACATACTTTTTTCTAATTACTTTTATTTGAGTTCCATTTGCTTGTTTTAAGGAAGGGCAGTTTAGAATTAATTAATCATATTAAAATCTATCAAATAAACCAGTTAAATGTAACATTTACAAGAGATCAGTTTATAAAATTGTCATGTAGATTCTCTCTATGGTTGGGGCTTTCTTGAATTTTCTTTTGATACGCTCTAAATTTTTTAGTTTGATCTATTTTTTCATGATTTGATTTTATTTGTATTATTATTATTATTATTATTTTAAATGTTTAATGATCGATCCTTGCTCTTTTCCAGCTATAGATGGAGAGAATAAAAAGTTTTAGGAAAAAAAACTCTATTATATATGATATATATGTAAATATATTCATCGTTCATTCATGAATCAACATTGAAATATATGTTAGTCCACAAAACAAAAAATATCTGAAGTGTTTAGACTCAAATGTTTAGAAATGGTTTCATTCATCATTAGTTGCACTGATGTACTTAAAAAAAAAGGTTGATGTAATAACAAAGAAGCACGTTGATGTGGTCACGGACGCTTCCCAAAAACGTGCAGTGTCAAGAGCAGAGACACATGTAATTTAATGGAGACAATTAATCATTAAATATTACAACAGATCTGTCTCTCCTGTCCTGTTTCTGTCTTCTTTGAGCTCTCAGCTCATCTGTCACTCAGACCTTAAACCAATCACGTTCCATCCTCAGCAGCCTGAAGATTACATTGACTCATGCTGCCATGACGCCTATAAAATGTTTGCATCCCCCTTTTTCAATGTTTCACTACACTGAGTCACAGTAGATGTAAAATAGCTCCTTAGTTTTTTTCTAAGATCAATAAAAATGTATTTAATTAAACATAAAGAAGGTCTATGATCAGTATCAATTTTTTTTTTTTTTTTAATTTTCTTTTTTTCCACTACTACAGCACAGGTATCTATATATGAAACTAAAAGGGATGAAATTTATAATTTAAATTCTATGATTTCTTACTTCCTAGTTTTGGGAGCATTTTAAGTGAAGCAAACAAGAGCATTTCTTAAAGAATTTTCTTCTAATTTTCTTTCTAACTATAAACTACAAACATATTGCTTTAGGTAAAGATTTTCAAATGGGATTACAGTTGGACCACAATACTTTCTCGTGTCCTCCACCAGGTGGCATGCTCTGCTTTTCAGCCAGCTTCAAATTTGTATGTCCTAATACTCCTGGTCTAAGAATGATGATCTCAAAAGACAAAATATAATTCAAAGGGTTTACGGTCCTGGCAGCTCTAAATAGAAGCTTCCAAATATGAAATTCAGATCTAACTACCTTTTGTTTTTACCCACAAATCTATACTCTTTATGCCGTCAATACCAAGTGTGATGACACTTTAAAAACATGAGTATTTTGGCTTGTTTGAAAGGAAATTCATGTATCAACAATCACCTTTTCAGAGGAGGAAAACACATAAGGACACAAGGAGTACTGGCACACAAAATCCCCCTTTAATTTAATTTGAAACATTTTTCGATCAATACAGGTCTCTCTCAGGGAAACACCCACAGAAAGGAAATGACCAGTGATCATAATAATCTGATTATCTTCATATCCTCTGAGCTATCCTTATCACAGGGGAAATAAAACATTTATATGGAGAAAAAAAATCCAAATCTTACACTAATGTTCATTTTATAAGTCACAAATTACATTTATGTCTGTGTATAAAATGTATATAAGCAGTATTTGCTATAGTTCTCCTCGTTAAACAGTCATAAAAGCCTATTTACATTTTTAATTTCACCAGAGACCTTCCTGCCAATTGTTCTTCCCCTAAAAGCCCACAGAGAGATGCTGTGATGGCCGCTTGGGACCACTGTCGGCGATGTTTTTTGAGACTAATAACACATAAAGTATTCACTTAGCCCCTCCTCCAGAACGAGGCAGTGGTTTTTATAACTGAAACACACATTTCCAATGACCATTGACATTTCCAGACGATACTGAGAGAACAGGGATTCACGTTAGGTGTATAAACCTCCCACAGACTCATGATGCTCGCCGGCTTCTTCTCTCTGCTCCTCTTCACAGGTGAGACTGGGACCTGACAGGTTCAGGTAAAGAGAGAGAACATTTCTTTGCTTAATTTATTTCTTCTTAAACCCTCAAAATTCCATGGCTAAGAAAATAGAAAGCTCTGTTGATTTTTAGAGTTGTGATTTTGTGATTTTATGTGCGTCTGGCTGTGTCTAATGACAGGGTTAGATAGAAGACTTAGCAGTGGAGTGACTTTTTCAAAAAGATTGCTTATTATAGCAATAATAAAGAAGGACAATGGCTTGACAAAATAATGAGACCATTGTTATTATAATTATTTTAGAGAAAAATTGTGATGTAGTTCTTGATATAAAAAATATGTGCATAAACATATAGTAAATGTTAAATGGAGCCCTATTTAAAGGTACAATGTATAATCTGTCTCACCTTTAAAGTAAAGGTTTTATCCCTCTGATTCATATGTCATTATTTATAGCTTGGAAAGAAGAAGAAAAAATGTTCAGGTACACAAATTTTGAATTTGAATATTGAATTGAAACACGTGAGATGTTTAGAGGTAACAAATCTCTATTTGGTGGAACTGTTAACATGTGACATGTGGCTCTGACTAGATGCTGTTTTTTTGTAAGACGTCAAAAGACGTAAAAAAGGTTGATTACAGTGGTTCATCTTTAACTATGTGCTGTATTTGAAAATATTATCGATGGTTTCAAATCTGCAACTCAAAAGTAACTAAAGATGAATGCATTGTGGTAGAAACTGGAGTAGAAAGTAAAATATTATCCACTTAGGTAAAGTAGAGTAAACGTAGAAACACTCAAGTTAAGTACAAACATCTCAATAGTTTCAGTCAATACAATTTATATTTACAATCAGCCTTTTTTGGGATAAATTGGAAATCTAAATGTTACTTTCTTACCTAAAAATATCTCATCTCATCTTCTATACCCGTTTATTCCTCATTAGGGTCGCAGGGGTCTGCTGGAGCCTATCCCAGTGTATTACAGCGAGAGGCAGGCTTCCGTCCTAACACTCACACAGACACCTACCGTCATACTTGTATTCCATAAAACCGAAAGGATTGTTAAAATACGAAAGTTGGTTCCACTCGCTCATATTGATGTTATCTTTGTGCAGATACAAGCGTATATTGGGAAGGAAAGCCTTTTTAAAGCTCTTGTCTTCAGACTTCTGCACAGACTGGGCACATGTCTGAGAATGTTGGAGAAAAACAAAAAAGGTTAAACAGAAAGCAAATGTGATTTATACTTCTTAAAACCATTGATTTAGTCAAAGTCCCATCCAGCTGAGGAAACAGTAGACATAATCAGGTGATGGAGAGGACACAATCATGGGGCACACACTCCATTCACAGCTACGGGCAATTTAGAGTCACCAATTAATTAATTAAGCATGTTTTTGGACTGTGGGAGGAAGCCGGAGTACCCGGTGAAAACCCACGCAGACACGGGGAGAACATGCAAACTCCACACAGAAAGGTCCCAGACCCAGGACCAAGGAGGTCTTGAACCTGTGACCTTCTTGCTGTGAGGCAACAGCACTAACCCCTGCCCCATCGTGTTGCCCACCTAAAGACATATTAAAGCTACAATTAAAAGTGATGTATTGACAGTCCTATGACAAAAATCACAACTATTTCTTCGTCTGATTTCGCACTGGATGCTACAGTGACTCATCATCACCTCTTGAGGGAGAAGTGGTATTACAGGAGTTTATGAGCAACACAATATAAAGGTCTGTGACACAACATTAACACTGTTATTTCTCCATGTTCTGTAGATAGTTTTAGTTCCTTTTGGGACGTTTTGAACATTAATTAAGGCAAAAATCTCACACATTATACGTTTTAATGAGTGCATAAAAGATTAATCTTTTATCTTATCAGATAATTCTCCCACATTCCTGCCAACGCCCATCCCATAATGGCCTTTTAGTGACCACAGTTTCTGGATGTTACTGCAGATATTTGTCAGATGGTGTATTTAATGGTTTGATAATTCAGATTAAAACCACAGGCAGTGATATTGAGGACATGAAGTACCTGATGTCCAGACAAATATCATGTTCTAGATAAAGTGTCTGAATGTTTCTGCCGTAGGTGGAACGTCCTCTGAGCGAATCTGCAGTTATCAGGAGGTTTTAAACCACCTTAACCTGACCAGAAACAATGAGCTGTACTTTATGACCCGGCCTGTTAAAAACTACAAAGAGCCCACTCTAGTATCCCTGGAAGTGCTGCTCTATGCCATTCTGGACGTGGTAAGTGGTTCAAGCTTTAAAATATTTCTAAATATTTCCGATGATATTTGGATTAAAATAAAAAAACAAAATAAAAATAAAACAAATTTGCAGCTCGGCAGGAAACATGGAGAAGTTTAGAGAAAAAAAAGGATTTTGTTGTAATGCTTTAATTTAAGAGCATTATTTTACCCAGCAAAAAAAAACAAAAAAAACCCAAACATGAACCCTTGACATTTTGAAATGTTTTGCACACTGTCAGCATTTTGTTGAATTAATTAGATAAATATGTTTCTATACTTCAGATCTGACATATACTGACTTCAGTTTGATTCATGAAGAGAGTTGGTAATGTCAAACATATTTTCTTTGTTTCCAGGTTGAGAAAGATCAGAAATTCATGCCTTACGTGTGGACTGTAACAGTGAGTTCTTATCTTTCTTCTCAGATTGGTGGTAAACTTAAAATGCTTTCCTTTAAATTGCATCTTTAATGGTCCAATATGTTATTTTAAGCAAGTTTTGATATCGCTAATAAGATATGTTTGTGGTTTTAATATAGTCATCTGTCAAGCTTCTCTCTGGAGCTATATATATATATATATATATATATATATATATATATATATATATATATATATATATATATATATATATATATATACACAGATTTTTTTCCCCTTTCTTTCCTATGCTATGTAGAGGTGGCACAACGAATACATTTCCTGGGACCCAATGGAATTTTGTGGAATTGATAACATTTCTCTTCCTTCTGACATTTTCTGGCAGCCAGATCTCACCATCGAAGAGCTGTAAGTGATTGATTGGTGATGACTTACATTCATTGATTGATCTTTAAATGCCCAGAAGCCCCCATAAAATATGGGTGTGTCCACATGTCTCTGTATCTGTATGTTCCCACATAGGACAGAAAAGGATAAAACGCCAAAAAGTCCTTATCTCACCATCAATAATAAAGGTGATGTTGAAGTTTCGAACGACCAGGCGTTGGTCAGCACCTGCAGGATGCACATTTACAAATTCCCCTTCGACATTCAGCGCTGCAACCTCACCTTCAAGTCTGTCATACACACTGGTGAGACGTGACGAGTTGTTGATAAGCGTGTTTCTGTTCTGTGCAATGTTAAAGTTACCGCTGGCACTAATATACACTCAGAGATCAGTGGGTTCAGATGCTGAATGGTTTGTTCCTTAATCCAACATAACTGACCTGCTCAGCTATCTGCCAAACCTTCATTGGTTCCTCTGCACCATCTCTCCTCCACTTCTTCTGTGTTTCTTTATCCAATCATCATTCAATCATTACCTCACAGCTATTTCATCTCCCACTGCAGCCAAGGACATCCGGCTCCAGCCAAGCGACAACTCTTCAGAGGCCACTGAGTGGTCTCGCGAGGTGATGCGGACTCAGTATGAATGGCTGTTCATCAACATGACCGTCACCACCATCAACGTCAGCGATGCAGCCGACCAAGACGCCATCATTTACACCGTACGTATGAATACAAACAGGTAGAAAGTAATTATCACCAGTCTCTTTAGTTGCAGTAGTTGTAATTCCTTCTTTCCTACACTACCGTTCAAAAATTTGAAGTCAGACGGACAATTTACTGTTTTCCATGAAAAGTCACACTTTTTCATGAGTTGTAAAATGAATAGAACATTTTATTACATTATCCTTCTGATGCAATGAGCAAACACATTGTACCATTAGAACACTGGAGTGATAGTTGCTGGAAATGGGCCTCTATACACCTATGAAGATATTACACCAAAAACAGACATTTGCAGCTAGAATAGTCATTTACCACATTAGCAATGTATTAGTAATTCATTCTAATTAGTTTAAAGTTATCTTCATTGAAAAAACAGTGCCTTTCTTCAGTTTTGAAACTTTTGAAACTGCAGACATGAGCCGATTAACAGCTTTTTGAGTTCATCGTCTGACCCGATCTTTTCACAGATCACCATGAAGAGGCGATCAGTCCTCTACATCATTAACTTCTTGCTGCCCATCCTGTTCTTCCTGTGTCTGGACTTGTCCTCCTTCCTGATCTCAGACAACGGGGGCGAAAAGCTGAGCTTCAAGGTCACTGTGCTGCTGGCCGTCACCGTGCTGCAGCTCATTCTCAATGAAATTCTGCCTTCCTCATCAAACAGGGTACCGCTTATAGGTAAAGAAGCTCAGTTTCTCAACTTGAACAGCACCTAATGTGTAGTTATTTGTTTGCTATGCTGATCCCTCCCTCTCTCCCTCCCTCCAGCGGTCTACTGCATTGGGATTTTTGCTCTGATGCTGCTCAGCCTCGTGGAGACGATATTTGTGATGCATCTGATGGAGAAAGACCATGTGTCCCAAAACAACGAGGCAGGCGGAGACCGAAGCCTGAGTGAGGACTGTGGTGACAAACAGGGCAAAATCAACCACCTCTGTGAAGGAGGTAACACAAGGAACCTGCTGCATCTGTATAATCAAACTTTTTTTTGTAACATGTAACAGAGATTTACGCAAATCATTTTCAAATAGAAGTTATTAAATATTTCCATCTACTACCGGGTGTTACTAGAGTAACATTAGCAACTTTCAAAGCTTGGACTGTATGATCCATTTAGGTTGACAAGTAAAGGAGGGGGATGGATATCTGCATGCACCAATTTATTAAACTACTAGTTTAAAACTACAAAGTACTTAGGAAGCACTTCACACATATACAGTACATAAGCCCAGAGGTGTTGTTTGGGCACTCGCCATATCTTGACTATGGTCGTCACGTTTTAATTACGAGTAGGACTTATATTACTCAGTAAATGTTAAATTTAACAGTATGACTTAAGCTTGTTGGTTTTGTTTTTGCCATATTTATTTTTTAACATTTTAAAAGCAAAACTGAAGTTTGAGGTTATTATTGAGACTCAAACATTTACCTAAAGCATATTTGTCCACTCACATGTTAAGAGTTTTAAAAACCTGAAAAATATTCCTTTAAGGTACAAGGTAACCTGAAGGCTGATATAATGAATACATAGTGATTGTTATTGATAACTTTTTGATTTAAAATCGCACCTGATTGCTGCATTTAAATTAGAAATTTTCAAATTCCTGGTCCTCCCAGAATGAAGTGGTCCTTTCAATACCTCTCCTTAAGTTGAAATGATGCCACTGCATAGGCCTAGTAATGGATTTATGAATAGTTGGTGCAGTCCACCAAAAATAGTTTATTTCAATGCTATCATGATGTATTTTTGGTATTTTTGTGCTGGTATTGGTATTTGTTTAAATTTGATAAAAGGAAAAAAAACACTTCTGTGTAAATTCTTTCAGACATTCTCAAATGGACTAAATGTGCCTGTGTGCATGATGTTTCTGCTGGTGAAGCCCCATCTGAACTGCTGCCTGTGGCCAAAGAGGTTAGAATAGCCCTGGAAACAAAATACCCGCTGTCAAAGGTAACATCTATAATAACATAGCCTATAACTGCGTCAATGTCTTTCTCAGGGCAACAGCAGCAAACAGAAAGAGAACCATGCCTTGGAGAAGCTTTCAGATGAGCTGATACACATGGAGAAAACACTGACTCTGCTTCTGAACATCAGGAAGGAAGAGGAGAAGTGTGGCTACTGGACCAGAGTCGCTAAACGAGTCAACAGGGTTTTCTTCATTTTCTATATCACAGTGGTCGGCCTGTTTTTAATTGTTATCTTTTCAAACTGGAGCGATCCATAGAGATTATTACTACCAAATGAAAGCATATGATTGAGTCACTGTTTTTCAGCGGACCCGCTAAACCCTCAACTAATTATTATCATTTAATTCATCATTTAATAGTATGGAGTATTATAGGATTTTATTAAATAATTCCAGTGTGAATAAGTATGGGAAGCAGAAAAGAGAGGATGGAAAAATCTATTGCCCATATTCTGTTTCCCAAATATTCATTTCTGATTTCTAAATGTCCGTAAACTTTAGTTCCAAAGAAAATGCAATGTACAATATCTTTGAATTTGAATTTGACTCTTTTCTGTCTGCTGCAAACATAGAAATGATGGCAAAAACACATACAACAAATGCAAATGCTACAATTACAGAAAGAAGCAGGAGCAAAGACTTACACACCCACAAAACAATTGCAAAAGAAAAATCCTTCAAATATCAAAAAACACTCAAAAACCCAAAACAACCACAAGAGGTAAATGTTGTAAATTGACTGACTTTTCTTCACATTTGCTCCCTTTTTTTTCTTTCCTCACCATTTCCCTGGCCTGAACTCAGTCCGCACTCGTCTTATCATCTCATGACCACTTAACACTAAGTGTCCAATATGAGGAGATGATGTTGCGGAGTAAAAACTATAGTTAAATTAAAATATGGCAACATCAGCTATGTAACTATGCTGCTCTTCTATGATATTGCAAAAGATGAGTGAAAAAAAAATAGATATAGGAAAATGCCCCTTTCAACTCTACTATTTGTGTATTTTTTTTATATTTGCAGTGTTTTTTTGTTGCATTTGTTTCATATGTTCCTGGTTTTTCATAATTTCTGTGTTTGGACCGTAGAAAACCTTTATGGTGGAGTTCATCCTTGTTTCTGTAATATAATAATATTTATTCTGTATTTAAGGGAAATCAGCAGATATTTGCATTGTTGTCAATGTGGTTTGAAAAAATATATTGAGAAGTCTGAATATTTGATCCTGAAAAAGTCGGTAATTTTTAAATGGAAATTGTGTAGGAACCCTGCAAACCTGATTTGCTCTTATCTGCCCTACGTACTGTGCAGTGGCTGTGAAAACATGTATCAGACGCTTTGTATTGTGAGAATAAACGATTAAAAAAAAAACAAAGATTCCTCCTCATAGTTTAATGTTGGAGCACAATCTCAGCACTTGACATTTATTTTTTTTCCGGTTTGAAGAAAAAAAGAAATCTTCAGTGAGGAAATCTCACATTGTTATATGAAGTTGGTTTTGTCAAAGCTGTCGTTGCATTAGTGATTCTGCTTTTAGACTAATGAGCAAAATTGGAATGAAATAAATAATGAATGACAAAAAGGGTTGGTCACTGGTCAACCCAGCCCTCTTAAGGCAGAGACATACCATGCATCAAACATTTCTAGAAAGCAGGAGAAGACAGAGATTCCCCTTTACTGTGCAGACATCCTACCGACATTATGATCGCAGTTTTCATTCTGCTCCTCCTCACAGGTAAGTTGGGACATTTTGGTGATACATGCAGATTTACTTGGAGAATGATTTTTTTTCCCCTGATAATTTCTGTGGTTTATTAATTCAATTTGTATATTTTTCACAGTGACTGGGAAAACACCCATTTCAGGCGACAGTTATCTGACAGCTTTGATTTTCTGTGGTTGAAATTTCCATATGTATGAACGGGTGTTTGTGATTCTCAAAATGAAAAAAAGGGAAATTAAAATAAAAGGCAGAATCTCTTTTCTTTTCCACACTATTCCTGGAAAGGGAAGCTGAATTTGTTTAATTGAAAATTTTAAGGTACAGTGCCGTCTTCAAATAAAATCACATTTACCACCATTGTTTTGGCGTACAGACAAAAAAAAATCACAGAGATGAATATCTTAAAACAAATGAAAACCAAATCTAGATGCATGGCTGAGAAATTATTTATTATTAATATTGGGATTTTAAATGGAAATGGATTTTAACGACCTGCTGTGCTGCTGATGCCCGTCTCATAATGGCCTTTTAGTGACCACAAACACTCAATCTGTGAGTATTTTACCCGCAGAAACAAATGCTGGTGATTTCTTTTAATGTAAAGTAACAGGAGCTCAGCATGAAAGTCTGTATTTCTTTGTTTCTATAATTTTCAGGATAAACTCTGACAGAGAATGTGTCTTGATCTTTCTCCAGTTGATGGAGTGTCGTGTGAGGACAACTGCAGTTATTCATATCTTTTGAACTACCTGAACCTGACCAATAAAAACGAACTGTACTCCATGTCCCGGCCTGTTAAAGACCACAGGTTGACCACAGAAGTAGATCTGGAAATGCTGATCTATGCCATCCTAGATATGGTTAGCTTTACATTTTCTTCAAATAAATCATTCTTTTTTTAAATGTATTTCTTGGAAAACAACAAATCTTATGTTATATTTCTTTGTTCATAGAGAGAGACTGACCAGACTTTCATTCCTTACGTTTGGACTTATATGGTGAGTTTTCTCTGAGGAAAAGACTGAACACAACCGACTGAGCTTTAGCAGATTAGCCCCTTTAACTCGCTTCTTTTCATTCATTCTTTTTTTGTCTTCCTCTCTTTTGTCTTTGTCCTTACATCCTGATTTTCTGTTTTTCCGTGAAGGGCTGGAGGAATGAGCACATTAATTGGAATCCGGATGAATTTTGTGGACTTCAACATATAATCGTTCCTGCTGAGATTCTATGGAAGCCAGAACTCACTATTGAAGAGATGTTAGTATGCGCTAATATTCACAGATCCACACACACCTACTCACAATAATAACTGGTGATAAGAGACATTTATTATAGTTTAAAGAATTTATTTACAACTCAGAGGGCACTTGGAAAGCAGATTTCAAACCGTGAAATGCTGAATATGTAAAATTTTTATTTAACTTATTTTTTATTTTTTCACCTTTTTAACCAGGCATGTTGCTTGAGATCAAATGATCTATTTTTTTCCAGCAACCAATATGGCAGTGATAAAAACAACAAACAAAAACATGCAGAAAGCACATAAAGACATGATATGTAGTTTTTTACGGGTTTGACTCGGCTCTGAAAAAAAAGAAAAGTTATATGTATACGTGTGTGTTTCTTCGTTCTCAAACAGGACAGAGAAGGACAAGGCCCCTCCAAATCCTTACCTCATCGTTTACGCCGATGGTTTTGTTGAGTACAGAAAGGGTCAGGTGCTGGTCTGCACCTGCAGGATGCACGTGTACAAGTTCCCCTTCGACATTCAGCGCTGTAACATCTCATTCAAGCCTGTTGTTCATAGCGGTGAGATCATGACTGAAAGATTATTTGTGGTCCGTACATCTGTTTAGGTTGTTTACCTGTTCCTTGCTAACAGGCCTAAAAGGTGCTATTTCATTTCCCATCTCAGATGAGGAAATCAAACTTCAGGTTTTCCTCAACGGCACAGAGGCCACACAGTGGTCCCGCTCTGTGATGCACACCCAGTACGAGTGGCTGTTCATCAGCCAGAATGTCACTAAAAGAACTGTCGGCGCGTTTGGCTTCAACCAAAGTATGATCGTTTACACCGTACGTATTTCTGGATACAGACACTTGTAGAAACTATTTTCTCTATTTTCTATTTTTGTCTCCGTGGTGTTCTTAAGTACATGCAAGCTGTGGATTATTTGTTGCTTTTACTTTCTGTTCTTGTTCAATTCCTGCATTTTTTACATCCTTGTTAATTGTCTGACAGTCGCCCTCCCAGCTTTTGTTGGCACTTTTCACTTTTCTCGGCTTAATATTAAGAATAAGAGCAGATCACCTTGTTCCAGTTACATTTGTCAACAATGTAGCAGGAGAAGGAACATCTGACACCTGACGCCTAAATAATTAAATTCACAGATTACAATGAAGAGGCGATCGATCCTCTACGTTGTCAACTACATTTTGCCCGTGCTGTTCTTCCTGTGTCTGGACTTGTCCTCCTTCCTGATCTCAGACAACGGGGGCGAGAAGCTGAGCTTCAAGGTCACTGTGCTGCTGGCCGTCACCGTGCTGCAGCTCATTCTCAATGAAATTCTGCCTTCTTCATCAGACAGGGCTCCACTTATAGGTAAATTAGCTAAAAGTCTTGACCTTTAACAGGCTGTACTTCCAACCTTATAATTACTTATAACTGTTTTCTTAATTATGGTGTGTGAAGTCACACATTTGGGCACCAAGATCATGTTTTCTAACCTTAACCAAGTACTAGCAGATATTGTAATGCAAGATTAACAACTTAATAACTCATAAAATTAACAATTAACAAACACTAATTAATTATCAGTACTCATAAAATCTAATTAAGATGAGATAAGATAAACCTTTATTTGTCCCATAGTGGGGAATATGCATTAGCAACAGCAGTAGAGGCAGTACACAGCCTATATACAAATTAAATACATTTTAAGAAGATAGATGCACCATATATACGACCATATATACAAGATAGATACAAGATAATTCCACAACCATTGAATTTCTAAATAAATACATTTATTAGCAGTATATAATTGTCATTGTCAGGATTTGTTTTATAAAAGCATGAACTCGTCCTTGTGTGTCTGCATTAATGAAGCTGCCTGCTCCTCACAGCGGTCTACTGCATCGGGACGTTTGGTTTGATGATGCTGAGCCTAATGGAAACGATTTTTGTGATGTATCTGATGGAGAAAGACAAGGACGAAGACAGAGACCTGAGCCTCAGTGAGGACGGTGGGGACAAAAAGGACAAAGTCAACAACCACTGTTTTGGAGGTGTGATTAATATTCTATGAGTCTCTGAATCTCAACCTTAGTTATCCATTGGTGGTGACCTTAATTGCTACTCTAATATAGTTTACTGTTATAATAGTGTAGAGCTTTAGTTATGTTCTGAATATTCTGTAACAGCCACATTTTTAAAAAAACTTTAAACATGAGTATGCTACAACTATCTTTGTCCTTTCAGGCGCGAGGACATTGATTCACTGTGCCTCCAACAGTGAAGTGTCTCCTGTAGAAATTTCACCTGGGCTGCAGAGCCGCAGCCAGCAGGAGTTTCACGCTTTGAAAAAACTGTCAGATGAGCTGAGGGAGATGGAGAAAACTCAGACTCAGCTCCTCGACAGCGGGAAGGGAAAAGTGAAACCCGGCTACTGGACCAGAGTGACGAAAATAATCAACCGGGTTTTCCTCATTTTCTATGCCACAATGATCTGCCTGTTTCTAATCTATGTCTTTTCACAATGGATCGGTGAGGAAGATAAATAGTGTTATATAGAATAAACCTTTTCTGTGCATGTGTGTATTTAACATGGGCATGATTACATTGTTCAATTCAATTGGTCCAGACCAAAAAAAAAAAACAAGTGCGAGTTGATGCTGATTTGTTACAAACCAATCAGAAGTTGTAAAGATGCAGTCACATGACATGATTATTAGTATTAGCATTAGCATTAGAATTAGTATTAATACTAATACTAATACTAATACTAATACTAGTATTAGTATTAGTATTAGTATTAGTTTTAGCATTAGCATTAGCATTAGCATTAGTATTAGTATTAGAATTAGCCTATGATGCTTGTGTAATTATATTATTTTGCTCTACTCTAGATATGTATTGTATGTCATAATGTTTGGTTAATCTACTAATAAAATATCTTTAAAAAAATATGAACCAGTCTAGTATTGAATTACTTAGAAACCTTTTTCAAGTGCCTTTCAATAATATTTTATGTGATATTATGTTATGTAAATACTCATTATACTATAGATAGCCTGACTCTGCCACCAAAGTTTAAAATGAGGATTGTGGACTATTTGGTGAATTTATACTTTAGGCTCAATTAAGCAAATATTAAAATAGCCTATTTTAAATTTCATTTTTTTTTCAAAGCTGTATATAGAATAAATGCACATCTTGTTGCACAATGGATGTAAAGTGTTATTACAATATATTATATTTGTTCAGAGTTGTATATAACACAGTATAGTTACTAGTAATTATTCCACCCTGTTGGTGGTGTTTTTTATTTATTTATTATTTTTTAGTTGTAGTTCTCCTCCGCTGCTGCAGGCGGCGCTGTTACCTCCAGCTGCTCCGCTCCGTCGTTCATTCAGTGACGTGGATTTTCATTGAAGCGGTCAGTGCTGCCAGAAACAGACTCAGCGACGTATCACAGCTTTTACACCAACTTTCCTCGTATTTACAAGTCGGACTTCCCCTCTTCTCTCCTCCGTTTCTTCACTCAGACGCCGTCGCGTCTCCTTTTACAAAACAGGTGAGCGGAGCAACGTGAAACGTGGTTTCCTGATGAAAGTATCCGCTGGGGGAAAGTGTTGAAAACGCTTTAAAATACCCGCTGGCGTGAATATTTGTTGGTGACAGGAACTCTGCTGTGTTTGTCAGCGTTTGTAGATTCATCAGAATGAGTAAAAACAGCAAAGTGTTGAACCTGAAGGATAAAATCAGTGGGAATGAAGTGGACCTGAGCCTGTGTAACCTCTCCGAGGTGCCAGTCCGGGAGCTGGTAAGTTCATCTGTGTCAGAGATTGTCACATGAAAACGATCAATGTGCTGGACTTTAAATCACAAAGCTGCACTGTTGAGGTTTCACGTTGTTTTATTAAACGGTGTCTAGATTTACAACCTTTCTGGTGATTAACTTGCACTAATTCTTCTCAACAGGCTTTATTCCCCAAAGCAACCGTTGTAGACCTGTCATGCAACAACATCACCTCCCTTCCTGTAAGTAAAACACACACACACACACACACACACTAAAACACATACACACACGCTAAAACACATACACACACACTAAAACACATACACACACACTAAAACACATTCTGTCATTCCATATGTTTATACCAGCTACTGAAAGATATATATGCAGTATGGAAACATATGAAATTACAGAAAACTGTATATATATATATATATATATATATATATATATATATATATATATATATATATATATATATATATATATATATATATATATATATAGGATGCAATTACTTATACTTCTTATTTTTGGTGTTTTAAAATGAATTATGTAGATTCAGTCGATTCAATAGTTTAACTCATACATATTAAAGGTAATCCCAGTCCAAATCCATTCAGAAGTTTGGGGTATGAAGAAATACACGCTCTATGTGGTAAATGACTATTCTAGCTGCAAAGTCTGTTTTTTGGTGCTATATATATATATATATATATATATATATATATATATATATATATATATATATATATATATATATATATATATTAGTATTGAATATGTAAAAAAAAAAAGTTCTGCAGTAACTAGAAATAGTAGTTTCAATTCATTCTGTGAATATCAGATTATTTAATGTTTTTTCAACAAATTTGTTGTTATTTAAAAGGGGTTAACAAATACAGGGATTAGATAAGATAATCATATTTATTCAGTATGTTAAAATGTGAGTTATTTGTACTCGGATTAAAAAAAAAGGATGAAATATACCAAAAATACTGGAAATGTGACTCTGGAATTTTTAAATAGAAAATGTGTGGGAACCGTTTTTATTATTATATTTTAGGGTTTGGCGGTGTGAGTTAATCAAATGAAGTGGATGTCTGCCATAGTTACAGTCTTTCTCACATCAAATCAAATACAAAATAAAATCAGTTTTCCCCAGACAGAGGTTTCCTGTTCTGTCATGGAGGAATAGTAAGATGAAGAGGGACTTTGGCACTAAACCGTCTGTAATGTTGAACTCTATCTACTTAATTTGACTAATTTGAACAGCTGAAGCTTCATATTAGCTTCAAATAGACTTTAAATACATTTTTTCACAGGAGGAGGATTGTGGATTTTCTGTCTACTCCTTTTTGTGTCAACATCAAACTCAGTCATTTTCTTCTATCTCTCGGTTTCTGTCACGCAGCCAGAGTTCTGCAACCTGACTCACTTGATCAAGCTGGATCTGAGTAAAAACCAGCTGACCTGTCTGCCAGACGATGTGGGGAACCTGGTCAACCTTCAGCACCTGGACCTGTACAACAACAAGCTGACGACGCTGCCCGTCAGCTTCTCTCAGCTCCGGGTGGGTGGAAACACAAGCGTTGATCATAATAACATGAAGCTGCAAAGGTAAAGTGTTTAAGATCAAGACTGAAGCTCATATGAAGCTTCAGTGCTAACACTTATAGATACTTTTACTGCTACTATTTGATTGATGATGACCCAATATAACATATTTAACTTTGCCTGTGTGTTTGTTCTCAGGGTCTGAAGTGGTTGGATCTGAAGGATAATCCGCTGGAGCCCAACCTGGCCAAGGCTGCGGGAGATTGTCTGGATGAGAAGCAGTGCAAACAGTGTTCCTCCAAGGTGAGCCAGCCGCAGCGATTATCATACTGAGTGAGCACAGGTGGCTTTGTCAGTGTTGGCGTGTAACAACCAAAGGACGTTTCCTTTCAGGTTCTCAAGCACATGAGAGAACTTCAGGACGAGGTCGATCGCGCACGAGCGAAACGTCTTACGAGGGAAAAAGGTGAGTCGTCAAGGAATCGCTTTATTTGTGCTTCAAAGTAGTTTTAGGAGGAGTTGAAGGATATGCAATACTTTTTTTATACTGACAGAAATATGTACACTACCATTCAAAAGTTTGGGGTCACCCAGACAATTTAGTGTTTTCCATAAAAGGTCACACTTTTATTTACCACCATTATTCCACTAACACATTGTTCCATTAGAACACTCGACTGATAGTTGCTGGAAATGAGCCTCTATACACCTATGTAGATATTGCACCAAAAACCAGACATTTTCAGCTAGAATAATCTAATCTGGTAAATAAATTTACCACATTAATAACGTATACAATGTATTTCTGATTATTTTAAAGTTATCTTCATTGAAAAAAAATTTTTTTAAAAAAAAGGAAATTTCTAAGTGACCCCAAACTTTTGAACGGTAGTATATAACGTATATGTATTCACACACACCCTTTTTGATCAAAATATGAAATACTGGGGTAAAACAAGTGTATTTTTTTAATATGAAAACAATACTGACAATTATTGGTTGTTATAATTGTTCTTTCTGCTCACACTGGCTGCATAGAAATCCTTTCTTCAAGAAATGGTAATATATGTAATGTGGCTCAAAATCTACAGGCCTCGTTTCATGCAAAACTAAATATCGTATAAAGTGAGATTTAAAGTGTCTTTTGATTATAAGGTCTAGGTGTTTATATACAGTGGATATAAAAAGTCTACACACCTACAAAGTCTACAAAAATAGAAGTTTTATTGTGATGTAAATGAAAAAAATTACACCAAGATAAATGATTTCATAACTTTTTCCTACTTTAATGTAACCTATAACCTGTACACCACTAACAAAAAATGAATTATTTAAATATGCACACCCTTAAACTAGCACTTTGTTGCAGCACCTTTGGCTTTTGTTACAGCACTCAGTCTTTTTCAGTAGGAGTCTCTCAGCGTGGCACATCTGGATGAGTCAGAGTTTGTGCTGGAAGACGTGGCTACAAAAATGTCCGAAAAAAGCCACTAGAACAGCTAAACCTTATTTGGGGTTAATCAGAGGCATTTTAAATGGTGGCAGGTGTGTGCTGACTTCAATTTAACATGAGTTTGAATGTAATTGGTTAAAACCAAACACGGCTACATCCCCAGTTATAGGAGGATGCACACTTGTGAAACCTCATCATCTGTTGTTTATTTTTACTTCACCTCCCTGAAAGATTTTGTTTGTTTTTCAATTGCATTGTACAGGTTATAGGTCACATTAAAGGTGGACTAAGTATGTGAAATTATTTATCTTGGTATCAGTGTTTTACTTCACCACATCCTGATATTTTAACAGGGGTGTTACTTTTATATCTGCTGTAAATACTGTCCCATGTTTCAAAATGATCAAGCCACAGAGACGGGTTCACAGATTATTTTCAGAAACTGTGCCTTAAAATTAGCCCCATTCACGATATTCATATCATTTAATCGAGGTTCATTAATATTAACGAGACAGACACAAAACGACCTGTTCTTTTTAGAGATCCAGAGAAAAGCTTGAAAGAGGAGATGTGAAACCATATTGTGATGTTTTTGGTACTTGAAACTAAAAAAAAAAATCATCATCATACAAGCTTCTGTGAGAGCGTTTCTTACAGCAGGCACAGTCACAGAGAATAGATTATGTGCATTTTGTTTATGTCAGTATTGATCTGACCATAATTAAAAAAAAAAATGGGTCTTTAATTGTTTACTGCAGACAACGGACCACAAAAATACATTTCACATAAAAGCATCAGACACATGGGCTGAATGTTATAACGACAATTGTCTTTGAAAAATTCAAAGTGCAGAGTTGAGTCAATGCTCTTGGATGATGTGATCGGCTTTTTTCCATTGTCTTCTGATGTTTTATTTATGCCAAATGATTATTCAAGAAAATAATCGTTAGATGAATTGATGGTAATTGCAAGTCACACACTGGTTGCCGGAAGCCATTACACTCTGAAATAAAGTTGCGGAAGCTAAGATTTATCCAGATTATAAATTAAACTGCCTCCTACATTTTCCTGGCAGACGTCCTCATGTCTCTCATGTAAAGATTTTGCATTTGTGGTCTCAGGAGCTGAAGATGATGTGCTTTTTTTTAAATGTTGTGTCAGGGAACCTACAACAAGGCTGAAAGTGTTAATGTTTCGGTTTTGAACAAATGTCACTGTCTGACTTCTATACATGCTCTTTTAAAAAAAAATTCTGTTTAATTTAATCAGAGCTGGAGAAGAAGAGGGAGGCCAAGCAAAGGGAGCGAGAGGCCAGAGAGAAGGAGGCCCGCAAACGGGAGAAAGCGGAGGAGAAGGAGAAGAGGAGGAAAGAGTACAACGCTCAGATGGCTGCCCAGGCTGCACAGGAGCAACAGAAGAAGAGGAACGAGGAGAAGAAGAAAAAGAACGGACAGGCATCAGGTGGGACTGAACACCTCGCATCCCCTTTAAGAACAGAACGTTTTTCTTAAGGAGTTGTCTAATATCACCTCGTCTCATTTCAGCAGATAAAAAGGTCGTGGTGGAATCAACGCCTAAACCTCGACGTTCTCTGATCGGCCTGATGTTTAAGCTCCTCCTCCTGCTGCTGCTAGGATTGGCCGGAGTCGCGGCCGCCTGCAGGCTGACCGACCTGCAGAAGGAGGCCGTGTGCGTGCCGATCGGCGCCGCCGTGGACGACGGCCTGTCCTGGGCCAGGCAGCAGGAGGGCGTCGTCCGACAGCTGGTGAAGAACCTGTCCACCGCAGCGAAGGAGTTTCTTGAATCCACGCAAGCGTCTAAGAACTAAAACATTCACCCGCTTCCATCGATGCCCAGAGCTTCAGGTTTTTTCCACTTCAATCTGTGACAGCTGGGATCTTTAAATTTTTTTTTTTTTTTTTTTTTTACTACGCTGAAATCATGATTCTCATTAACATGGGAAACCCCTGCTTCCCCTCACCCTGTTTACGGTGCCGAGAGGGGAAAAGTGGGTACAGACAGATGGAGGATGGACAGATGTGTAAAAATCATCTTAAATTCCTATGGAATTGTTGTCGCTCTTTTACCCTTTGTTCTACAGCCTGTTTTTTTTTTAAAGTCATCATCTTAAATGTCTGCTTGTTCATGTTTTGCACTTTGCAGCCGGGTGCTTTACATGGAGCTCGGGCTGATTTGAGAGATGTCCAGTAAAACGTCAGGTGGTCCCGTCTGTGCCGCACTGGAGCGCAGTCACGTGCCGACTGCCAGCGTGAGATGTGGCAGCGCGAGCGTGTGCATGGAAGGCTGCGAACGTAGAGTTCACCTGCATCCTCCCTCCTTAAAGCCTCAGTGAAACCAGCTAAATCTCACAGACAATAGACGTCCGGCATGCAAGTGTTACTTTGATTTGGCTGATGGTATCACATATAATTATATCAGGAAATAAGAAACTGCAGTACCGACATGCCAAAGATATGTTTTAACATCATTTAAAGACAGATTTTACCACCAGAGAGCAGTGACGAGCTTTTTTCAAAGGTAAAACTGCTAAATACAAATCTTCTGAATTCTTAAATAAACTAAAGTGTCAATGCATTTCTCACCCTTCCCCTGCAGTCATTGCCTTCTATTTATTTCTAAATAAAAAATAAAAAAATCCCTTACCAAGAAGCCTGTTGAACCTGTCTAAGCGTTAAAAATTAGTAGTAATTGTTGTTATAGGGTAATGCAGTGAAGTTTTACATTACCAAGCAACAATATTGGATAAAAACCAGCAGACACATGGAAGATAGGAGAAATGCAAACACACAAACAGCATGATTTACAAAATGATTATTAATGTACCCCAAATATGAAACTGGTGAATTATTTGACTCTTTTCTTACAGTTTAGCTGGTGGCTTTTGAATTTATCTTCATCTGTCAGGGCGTCTTCATGCAAAAAATTCTACCTGTACAGTCTGCTGCACTGGTTCATGTACAGCTTCGTCCATGCTCAAACATTGTCAGCATTAATAAATGGCTATGCACTGCAATGAATATCTGTGAGATGATGTGACTTTGTGTGACAGAATGGGGGGAAAAAATAACAACTGTAAGTCTCAACTTTAGGATCCAAAGCGGATCAAAGGAGTAAAACTGTGAAGGGATTTTATGGAAGTACATATAGGAAAGTAAAACACTAGTCAATACTCAAAATACAAGTGGACAACAACAGAAACAGACGTTACATTAAGCTTCATGTTACCAAAAATGTTATTTAAGTTCACATTACATGATGTTTTCTGTCTCTTCAGCTGATAAAAGTTGTGAAACAAATCTTACAATTAGTAAGGCGAAAAATGCAGAAACCTGGGAATAAATCCCTTACCAAGAAATTTCTTTTAATAAAAACTCTCAAAAATGTTAATTGCAATTCCTGTGGGAAAGTTCTGAAAAATCGGACAAACAGAGGCTACTGGACTTCTTTAAACAATCTATTTTTCCACATTTTCTGCTTAAACTATATAATTTCTTTTAGCCCTGTGGCATCAACAAACAGAGACACAATGGACAAAAACCAGAATACTCATCGAACTCCATAAACAAATCTCTTACATATTCTTCCACAGCAATAATAGATGTGGGAGTTCAATGTTACTCTAACATTAGAACCTAACATTATTCTAATAACCTGATTTGAGGATCAAGGTCCTGGTCAAGTTACTTTTAAGTCTTTATTTTTTGTTTCACACTTGTTTCTTTCTTGAATGGAACTTTTGAGTCTTTCCTCTTTTAAAACCCCTTGTTTTACTGAGTCTTGTGCAGAAACATCCAGTCACAGGAGTCCTTGGATCATCAAATGGCATGTTATTGGTATAATGTCAGGCTCTAATGTTATTATAATGTTTCCAGCTTTATGATCCATGCACATTTCCTGATCTCTTTAACTGTACATTAGACCGTTCAGAAAGATTAATATGATTGTGCTCATGTGATGACTGAAACATGAGGCCAAAACCTGCTAATATGTCAAGAGTCTGTGAAAGGCACCGACCACACTCACCCTCCATTAGCCTGGTGGAACATGTTTGCAGCAGTAGCTGGAAATTTGCAGCCAACATGAGATAAACGTCCTGAAATATAAGTCTCTGTGGTGGTTCATGTCTGGATAACTGCAATAATAGAAGGTTAAAAACTACAGGGTTTCTTCACTAATGTGTCTGAGCTAATTCCTCTGAATCAGGGGAGTCGAACTCACTTTAGTTTATGGGCCACATACAGCGCATTAGATCTCCAGTGGGCCGGACCAGTAAAAACAAAACAAGACCTACAAATGTCTCCTTTTTATGCAAAGGAATCCATTATAACATATGTACATAGTTAATTATCCTTCAATTAACAAAACAGGAGAGATGCTATAAGAAAAAAATATGTCTCAGTTATTCCATATTGAAATGAATTGAGTAGGTTTATCTTGAAATATCATATTCCATTAGATGTCTATAATTTTGCTTATATCATTAATGTTTTTTAGTTTGGTCAGTTTAGTCTTATCTTCTTAAAATAAGATAAAATTAAATTGTTTGACTTTTTATCTCAATGCCTTTTTATTTCATATTTTGGACTTTTTATGACCCGTTTATATCACATTTTCGAAGAAACTCGAAATAAGCTAAATTTTCTTCCAAATCAAGATAATCATATTCAATATTGGATTAAATTCAACATATTTTCCTATGATACATTTTCATTTTTGCAGTGCACTGAATATATTTACTTTTTTAAGCAGCAGATGAAGTTGTCTCCTGCCTTACAAACAATTAATAAATCAAAACTGTAAATATTTTATCCCTTGGGACCTGAAAGACGTTCAATAACATCACATTTCTGCGAGGAAACACAAACTGGTACATTCATCCAGCGGGCTGGATTCAAAGGGTTAAAAACTTAATTTAAACTTTCATATCAGAAAGAAGAAAGTCACTTTTTCAACTAAAAAAAGAAGTCATGTGCTTTGTCTGCATTTTTACGCATTTATATCAATCTAGCAAATGCCATAATATGATGAAAGGTTTCAGTCCTGAGTGTTGCCTGCATTCTTTGTCTCCGCCTGCATGCACCAATCAGGCTTGTGTTAGAAATCTTTCACAGTGGCTACTTACAGTATTGCAGCCAATAGACCACCGATTCTACAAGATGTCGGCCCTAATGCAGCTTTGTGCTTTCACATGAAGTGTAGTTTGATGATTCAATCTGACGTCAACCTAAATTAACCCCAACCTCCAAGTCTGTATCACAAATGATCCTGCTTCCAATAACTGAATATCAAGTAAATAAGGGTTTTTTTTTCCAGAAGGGGAAACAACTGAGAAAAGCCCATAAGCAGCATCAGAAACCAGAAATTAATTCAATTTATGTTCCCACTTCCACTAGAAACCACCAGACACCATGGGGAACTTCTGTCCTTCATCTTAGCACTGGAGACCACTTCAAACTTTTTAATAGTGTGGGTTTGTGCAACAGGAAGTTGCACAACAAAGACTCCTGAATTTATTTATATATAAAATAATATAATAATGATAGTAAAACACCTTTAACCCATTTAAGCCAATTTTTTCCCAAGTTTTCATGCATAGAATTATATCAGTTGAGTCACTAACAATCATGTCATTTATCTACTTTTCCATTTAGTTCTCTGCTTTGAAGAAAATAGCATTTTTATGACAACAACTATAATTGGTTCTTCCAGGAAGAGGCAGGAAGTCGATGACGTCATATGACAGGAAGCACATGGAAATTGTCTACTATCATGTCATTGAAAAGAACTATAAAAAAAACATTTAGAATTTTTATTTTGAGTAACTTTTTCGAGTAATTTTTTTGAGTAATTTTCAATAACTGGAATTACCTGTGACTTTATATTGGTTAAATAAAATGTGCCAAAAGAAAGTCTAAACTGTCAAAGAGTCTTTTGCATGTGTGTGTGAATTCCAGCACGATACGTCATTGGGACACCTGATCCCGTTTGTTTCTGCAGAGCTGTGTGTAGTCGCTCTCCTTCATGGTCACGTCGTTCAGCAGCCTCGCTGCCACAGACTCATCCACCGTCATCTCCAGGGTCACCTCTTTGAAAACCTGACACACCGACACCTGCAGCAGACACAGGTGTGGACCGTTAGAGGCGCTCACAAGATTTTACAGAACATCCTGTCGATCAGTTGCCACGGTGACAGCATGTGGACCATTATACCTCGTGGAAGTGGAGTTTCTTAAACATGGCGATGCTGACTTCGTTGTTCAACCCGATTTTCGCTTGAAACTTCTTAATCCCGAGTTTGGTGACTCCTGGCAGAAGATGAGACGCTGATCAACGCTTTTCACAGATGAAACAGTCATTAGAAAGCTGTCATTAACAGCACGACAGCCTCAGTTTGACCTTTTAACAAACGTGCAGAAGTTTTCCAAGTGATTTTCTAAGCAGCTCACCATAGCACATCATCATGCGCGTCACCTCCTTCCCGATGCCCTGACCTCTGTAACTCGGCTCTGTTAAAAACAAGAAACTCAACTATCAGGGAAGAAAATATTTCAAGAGAAAATAGAGTTGAAATTGACTAGAATGTAAGAAATGTAAGTAGCTTCTTGTTTATCGGGTAGTGTTTGAGTCACCTGCTATCATGACCTCTAGCTCAGCCAAGGAAGGGTCTGACGGGTCGGTCAGGAAGATGTTCACATCTCCCATCATGCACTGCTCCTCCTCTGCACCGGGGTCAGCCCACCGCTGCTTGTCCAAGATGATAAATGTGCACTCTGGCAAGACAGAAATAGAAACATTTTGAATTTGTCCACTTGTGAGCACCATGGATATAATATAAAACTGGATACCAACTGAAAAATGGCCGCCATTCATTTCAATGGAAGTTGCTCGTCTGGTGCCTACGGCGAAAAAGTTCCTGACTTCCGGGTTTATTTCTGCATTACGTGTCGTTCAATTCACTTGCGGACCGCATTAAAAACCATTCAACGAAAAATAAATTAAAAAGAAATTAATTAATAAATAAAAAAAAAAAAAACGTCCTCACTCCCGAGTCTATGGGAAAAAGGCTTTTTGAATCACATGGGATTTTTTGTTGCAATACCACAAGTGGCCACTGGGGAAAATTGTCATGCTGCAGAGAGGAGATACCCTATCCAGGTTTTATATTACATCCATGGTGAACACTTACACAGGATTTAAACTTCACTGGGTGAGGTTTAATTTTAAAAACAATATGTGAAAAATATACAGTAATTCACAAGCAAAAGCAAATGATGTACTAAATGTTCTGCTTTCCAGATGTATCTGTATTTACAGAGGTTACATTTTCAAGTATAAATATAAAATAAAAATATCTCAACCCATCAGATTTATCTTGTGACCCTTTGAGGAGTCTGACCCCTGGAGCTGTTACCAATGCTTTAAAAGAATTTATGAGAAGTCAAAGTGTTGTTTTGGCTCTACGTGTTCCATCGTCTCACTGTCGTCATCTTCCCTCCAGCTCCTCTGCATGTCGTACTCCTGCTCCAGGGTCAGCGGCTCTGAAGCCGTCAGCTGCTGCAGCTCAGGAGACTTCATCCACTCGTGATACCTGACCGGCAGAAACATTAACGTTTCCACAAGTTAATTTCAAGGTTTTTATTTACCCTAATACCATCAAAGTCTAAACCAATTTTGACTCAATCCAGTTAATGGAAAAATAAACGATTTGATTAAATTCTGCAGCTATATCCTAAAAATGTCAAACAGGTTCTTAAAAATTTAAGAATCTTGTGGAGCTGCAACACCTACACAACAAAAACAGTGTGTGGTTTTGATTTTTCACTAATACACTCACTGAAGAGTAAAATAAAAATACAGTGATATGGTAAAAAGGGAGCCCTTTTTAAACAACCTACACAATTCTGATCACTGATTCTCACTACAAAATACCTTGAGTAGTCCACTTACATGAGGTTACCTTTTATTAACTTACAATTCATATATAATATATAAAATATACATAAAATACACTGTAGGTGCCTTTTTGTCTTTTCGTCCTCGCCCTTCAAAAAATCTGTGCAGGCGTTTGTGATGCATTTTCTCCTTAAATAAAACACTCTCTGCTCTCTGAAACATTAAAAGGATGATTTATTTGATTCAATCAAATGAATGACTTCTATATGTACAGACACATCAACTCTTGCTATTAAGAACTATTTATATCATATACCTTTCAGTTAATTTGTTTACTCCATATTGCCCATACTTTATAATAAAGAAATGTGGAAAAAAAACAATAGGAACTATTTCAAAACTCCTAAATAATAATAAAGCACTGGTTAAGAATAAAGACAGACAGGTGTTGTTTGGTGACAATTAACTCACCTGGGCACGTGCGCTGCATTGTAAGGAACTAACAGGACTCTTTGTCCTTCCAGTAAAGTGTTCTCATTTATCCTCATGATAAAGACCTCATTAAAAACACCGTGATGCGGCCACTTCAACATGAGAACAGCGGCTCTCTCACGCTTCCGCGTTTGTTTATTTCACTCGATGGTTCGAACTGAAGATGCGTTCACGGACACACAGGCACAAGTCTCCACCTGCTGGTTGATATCAGGAAATGCTGAACAGCTGCTCAAGTAAAGTGAGGCTTTTCTACTACAAATATTCAGTTTGAGGTACATTACCTTATTATTTCCATTTGGTGCATCTTTACATTTCCACTCCACTACATTTTCAGAAATATTGTGCTTTCTATTTCATTATGTTTATTTGACAACTTTAGTTACTCCTCAGATGAATATTTTACTATTTTAAATGAGCTACAATTCATGCAGTTTTATATCATGTTGCTCTTTTCTTTTTTTTTTTATTCACTTTGTCTGAAGGTGCCAAATATTATGATGCAGTACTATTATTCATCTACATAAATTTGGCTCCATATTGATAAACTAAAACATTACTATACTAGTCCTGATAAAACTTCTGTTCTTTTATTTAAGTAATATTTTCAATACAGGCCTTGTACTTGTTATTTTGTACTTTTTATGACTGTATTTCTACTTTTAATCAAGTAAATGATCAGAGTAATTTATCAACCACTGGAAATATATAACATAAATATTTTAAAAAAGCCTCAGTAGGCAGAAGCACAGTCCGATAAACTCATATATGAAATGCATGTATACATATATCTGAAATATGACACAGCACCAAACCAGAACATATGTATTGTAATGGATCACAAAGGAATAAGGTTGGAACCAACAGCTGTAGAAGCTATACAATCGAGTTGTCTTATTAATATGTTATTACTCATTCTGTCATTTCTAATTTCCTCTTTAATACTACAGCTGTGTATTTACCTTTATTGCCTCCTCAAATCAGTATTTTGGTCTTAACTGTTCAATCCCCAAATTCTGGACTTGGTTCTTTCACTGGGCTTTTTGCTCTACTGCAATGATCTTTCTTTACTTGTGCAGTAAAGAACGAACATATTTAGTTTGTACTGTTCTTTTTTATTATTGCAACCAATGTAGTTTTGTATGTGTTAGAGTGTGGTTTGGGTGTTAAGTGGCTCTGCTCAGTCCATGCCACAGTTTGACCGGCTCTTGTGGTGTGTTGACCATGTCCATCCAGTGCTGCAGCTGTGGACCCCTGGCATACATGAAGGGACCTAAAACCAGGACTCCCAGCAGGGCCGGAGGCTCTAGGACACACAGAAACACAGGTGAATACACAGCGGATCTCTGTCTCAGCTCTTCTTTCTACACTTAGTTTAAAATTCAGCTTCTCTTTCACCTGATGTGACGCTGCTTGGCTGCTGCAGCTCGAACCTCAGACAGGCCTCGTCCAGCTGCCGAGGTCGCAGTTTGAAGGTCATCCTGTGGTTGAAGTGGTGGTCTGATTCACCCTTCACCACACAGCTGCGCTTGATCTTCACTACCTGAGTGTGTATTTGTAAGCTCACCTGGACACACACACCTGGGAAACACACATGTACAGCTGCTGGATTACTAACGCGTGCACTGTTCCTCCACCGATTTCATATAACTCCTTCGTTCTACCTGTGTCTGGAGGCAGCTGCAGCCCTCGAGTCTTCAGAACCACCACAGAGAGGCGCTGCAGAGATGGGCTGTAGCTGAGAGACACCTTCACATCACCCAGTTCTGAGCACTGACCGACATGTGAAGAGGACAGACTGATTAGGCACCTAAAAATTAAGTCACACACACCTTTCATTGGACCGCCTTTAACTTTAATTATGTCATGCATTCACTCAGTTTGCAACAACTATAACTTCAACTATTACCACTAACTACCATACCGTACCATACTGTACCATCATACAGCTGTGAATGTGCTAAGAACATGCACCTTATTCCTGACTTCCGCATTACTCATACTGCTCATTCCTTGCACATAACTTAAAAATATCTGTACATAATCTGGACCAACAATGGACCGAGAATACATTCAAACCAACTAAGAAGTCCAGTTGCTTTGCTCTAAACTCCACAAGAAAAAGGTGACCTGAAACAAACTTTTTCCACAGCCATGAGATGTGTGTTTTTCCATGTTTTTAAAGAAATTAGAAGCTGCTCATTGCATCAGTTGGGGTTGGGATGCAGCAAAAAATAGGAAGTATGACATGAAATTTAAACATTCTGTCATAAAATACTCAGAGGGCTCAGGAGAAGCAGCCGTGAGATGTTTAAACTACAGTAGTGTAATCTTATACAGTAGTAGTCTTATACAGAGTAATTTACCATAACCTTCAAGTTTTGCAGAGCAAGATTTTCTCCTTTCTTAAATTGCTGCCTGGTCTCAAAGAAACGCCTGATCTGTTAAGTCATTGAAACAAATAAATGCCCGGGCTATTATTTGGCAATTTACAGTACTGAAAAGTGCATGAAATGATTGATGAAATTATTCGACTCTTCACAATTAAACTAACATCGTTTCCACAACTACATGGTTGTTTAAGAAATGAGAAGCTACTCATTGCATCAGTTGGGGTTAACGTATTACAACCTGAAAGATAATCACCCATATAGAAATTATCCAATAGGAGACCATTTAATTAGTTTGGCCAGGCAGTGTATGAATATGGTTGTGTACCTGTGTGTCATCTTCGGTCTCCAGGTCTCTCCAGAGGACCCTGCCGGCCTGACCCAGCTCCCCCTCCAGAGGAAACAGCACCCTGCCCACCGCGTGGCGTTTGCTGTCTTGCACCACGCTCAGAACACACACACTCAGGGTACTCTGATGCACACACACTCCCGACACCTTACCATGCACCAGCACCAGGACGACACCAGGAATATACAGGAAGACAAAATAAAAGGATGAGACCGGAGAGTTTCTTTATTTCTTTAGGTATTTTTCTTGATTCCCAACTTCCCTGTCCTCACCTGGAAAACGAAGCAGTCGTTGAATTCGGGGTCAGGCCCCGTGCCTCTGGCTTTGGCCTGGCGGGGGCGCCGGTCGTCAGGGAGAAGGCGGAGCTCCACCAGCGTGACGTTGCCGTGGAAGCGGGGAGGGAGATTGCCGAGGCGTAGCAAGGAGACCACGAGCTGTTCGCTGCTGTGACGATACTCCACGGAGAAGCAGAGACGCGTGGCCATGCCGGGAGGAGGTGCCACCACCTCATTCAGAGGAGGAGCAGAGTAGAGACCGGCCATCAGCGTCCCTACTGGGTACCAACCTGACAGAGAAATAATCATACTGCAGGGGTGCCGCGTGTAATTTGTTGATTTGTTTTTACTTAAAGGTACAGGGTGTTGGTTCTGGCAACATCTAGTGGGGAAGTTGAAAACTGCAATCAGGTGTAAGATTTCAAAATGGCGGAGGGGAACCTGCTCCCCATGTAGATAAAAAAAGCCTCTATCTAAGGTCATACACTACTGTTCAAAAGTTTGACGTCCCTTAGAATTGTCCTTATTTTTTTTAAAGAAAAGCACAGTTTTTTTTTCAAAGAAGATAACTTTAAATTAATTAGAAAAACACTGTATACTCTATGCTAATGTGGTAAATGACTATTCCAGCTACAAATGTCTGGTTTTGGTGCAATATCTACATAGCTGTATAGAGGCCCATTTCCAGCAACTATCACCTCAGTGTTCTAATGGTACAATGTGTTTACTAATTGCATCAGAAGGCTAATGTATAATAATCCAATGATATACATTTGATGGGTGGTGGGATGGCAAGCAGTTAAAACATTGCTTCAGTCTATAAATCGCATTAGTTATTAACAGTATCATTCTTAAGTGACTCTCACCATCTTCTCATATTGTCAAATGAAGGCAGTGATGACCTACTCCTTACTGAGAGTGAGCCACGGTGGGCTAGTATGTCCCTCCGAGCCTCCATCTTCATCTCCTCCACTTCCTCTTCTTTCTCCTCAGTGTCCTCAGTCTTCAGGTTGCCACGGTTTTGTGTTATAAAGCGTGGAGGCAACGTGAACGGGACGTCACTGGGCCTTTTACAGAGGGTCAAATGTTCAGCATTTTAAATATGAGTCATATAATGTCTATGATCTAATGTTAGTGTGATTGTTTTATTGTTTGTGTCTCTTAAAATAAAAACTACATGACCCACTATCCCTGATGTTTCATAGTAATGAATGTGTTGATGTTGTGTTAATATTATTTATGTGAGGCTCCGGTGAGGTGCTTGGCAGAGTAAAACACTTGAATTTCATATTTTGAAATGCAAATGTTTAATGTCAGGGGCATAAAAATAGTAAAATACCATAAATTACCAAATAATGGCTGAGTTTCAATTAAATAATTTATTTTAAAAAATGCTATGACTACCGATGCTGCACGTTTTTCTTCTTTTGATAATATTGCTTAATTGTCAATCACCATGGCTCCGGTGCAGCAAAAAAAAAGGAAGTATGACATGAAATTTAAACTTAAAACTCGTAAAATACTCAGGAGATAAATTCAGGAGAAGCAGATGTGATACGTTTAAACTACAGTAGTGTAATCTTAATTTTAAAAAAGGTAAATTATACAGTAGTCATACTGATTTAATAAACAAAATTAATTAAATTACCATAATCTTCCAGTTTTGCTGAGCAAGATTTTTGTCAGGAAGGAATTAATCACCTGGTCTCAAATAAACGCCTAATCTGTTAAGTGATTGAAACAAATAATTGCCCGGGCTATTATTTGGTAATTTACGGTACTGAAAAGTGCTTGGTAATTAATGCCTTTTTGAACATAGTAAGGACAATGAATTTTGTCCCTTATCACTTTCAATGGATGAGAAGAATAATTCCTTTGACTAATAAATATGTCATTGCTGTTTTAAGACAGACATTAAAAAGCGTGAACTGCTGCATTTTTAGTGTGGAATGTTATTTTCATGGTACTAACGTGGCCCAGGATCCCTGAGAAACCAGAATGACCGGAGCAGAGCATGCTGGCACTGAAGGCACCGTAGAGAGCAGTTCCTGGTACTGGCTCCGATCCTTCCTCCTGCACAGATGGTACGCCATCAGACCCAGCAGCAGCAGCAGCACCAGGAGACCCACAGACACACCCACAACCAGCAGTAACTTCTGCTCTAATCAAAATGACACATAAACAAGAAAAAAAAACACCATGAAGCTCTGAGGCAAGGAGAGAGAAAGACACACAAGGAGGCAACAAGCAGGCTCTAACTTACCTGCCATGCAGAAAGATTTTCCAGACTTTTCCAGATTCTCTGAAAACCAAAGCTTGGTCTTAGCATTAGTTATTGAAGTGAGAGTCGTAGAGGTGTAGCGGAGCCGGCTGGCAACGCTGTGTGGAGTTAGCTGTTTGTGAAAGACACAGCCGGCTGATTCTCACAAGTTCATGCTGTTATCTGGCTTTGTGTTTGGCGGTGACATTCATACCTCGTTCAAGGACCGTATCAGTGATGTAGGATATTTAACTTTTTATGAATTACATAACCAACACTTCACATTACAGCTCACTATTTGCAAACCATGTTTTTTTTATGTATATTTCTGCCTTTCCAGGCAGCTGATGACCTACGATCTCAAAATGTTTAGCAACCTCAATGAATTATTCTGTAGCATCCCTATGATGTCATAAGAATCTACAATCAGCTGAGGCAGTGTTCAAATGCTTTGTTTCATGGACTGAAGGTGGAAAAGTTGCAGGAGGCGTCTGGTCGACTCCACTATCAGACATTTGTCTGTTTGTATTGATCATTTTAACCCAAACCAACATCTTTTCCAACCCCTAACCAAGTGTTTTTTGTACCAATTCCCATCTTGACCACAGGTCACACCATAAAACAGTCAGTCAGTCATTTTCTATACCTGCTTATTCCTCATTAGGGTCACAGGGGTCTGCTGGAGCCAATCCCAGCACGTTACGGCGAGAGGCAGGGATACACCCCAGATGGTCGCCAGCCAATCGTGGGGCACACACACCATTCACTCACACACTCACACCTATGGGCAATTTAGAGTCGCCAATTAACCTGAGCATGTTTTTGGACTGTGGGAGGAAGCCGGAGTACCTGGTGAAAACCCACGCAGACACGGGGAAAACATGCAAACTCCACACAGAAAGGTCCCAGACCCAGGACCAAGGAGGTCTTGAACCTGCAACCTTCTTGCTGTGAGGCAACAGCACTAACCCCTGTGCCACCGTGTCACCCCCATAAAACAGTATTTGTAAAAATATGTACATCTTAAAAACTGTTGATGTGATACATATGTCAGATTTTTAACATATCTGCATTAAACTGTCAACGTTTCCATCTGGAGACGTGCTTGACAATAGGATATATGTATAAAATATAGATTAAACTTTTTCCCGCTAGCTGATTTTATAACATAGAAGGATCATCAGCCGCCCACAGTTAAACACACGCCCACACACAGACTCAATACTATTTAGAGATTGGAGGGCAGCTAATGAGATAACAGAACGCAGTTAATCCTCAGAGCTAAAGGTTGAGTTATGGCCCCGTCTCACTCCTCACAAAACACACATTCACAGAGACAAAAGGTTGATATTTACTTCACATTTTATAGGCAAAAACACACACAGAAGAAGATCTAGCTGAAGAAAACTCCTGAGAGAATAACTGAGTTGTATGTGAGGACGTGAAGGCGGCTGAATAGAGGAAAGGTGAAAGGTGAACGAGGGAGGAATGAAAAGACGCCATTTAACGCCGGGTGCTCTGTGGATGTGAATTTACAGGTGAGAGCTTTTTGTCTGTTTTTTGGGACATCACACAGTTATTTGTTGTCCAAGAATGGTCATTTATGTGGGTTAGGTGTTTATTCTTTAAATATAGATGGATTGTAAGCTAGTATCTGCAGCTCAGTTGTGGTTAGAACACGACCAGGTTAGTTTGGGCCAGAGGTCAATTAGACAATTGGGTAGTTAGCTCTAATCTAATTATGTCTTTTTTTGTTCTACTTTATCAGGCGTTGAAGACACATTTTTGATAAATGTGGGAGTGATGAATTGGCACAATATAAAAAATAAAATAAATAAAATAATTTTACACATTTTTTCTTCAATCATCCTTCCTTGTTGTCTTGGCTCTTTTGATTCTTTGTCTTCATGAAGCCAAAATCTTAAATGTTAAATCTCGATCAATCTATGTTTTCTCAAATGATCTGGATTGTGTAATCTCATTAGGCTAATCTGTGGCTGCATGAGAATGTGAATGTGTGTACGTGTCTGTCTCAATGTGTGTATCCGTGTGTGTGTATGTGTGTGTGTGTGCGTTTGTGTGTATGTGCGCACACTGACTGGGTTTAAAGTACCAGTAATAGTTTCTTGTCAAGAATTAAAGAAGGCTAAGATAACCAGGCTATAGCTTCATATTTATTGTAAAGACATAATGAGAATGGTATGATAAGAGCATTTCAATTGTCAAAGTTATGTGTTTTTCTTGCAGGTTGTCGTTGTTGCCATGGCAAGGCCCAGACGTCCTGCATCTGAGAGCTACCAGTCAGTCTGTTGTTCAGTCGGTCAGTCTGTCTCTTACTCCAGCGCAGCTGGGACTGAGGAACTGGAAGTTGACGATGATGGGGCGCCCATTTTCTCCCTCTCCAAGAGCTCTATGGATGTGCTCATGGCGACGGGTCCGCCACACATTCGGGACCCGGCCTGGACGAGGATGGACCTGAGACGCAGTGTCAGCACCAACACCAACACCAACGCCCGCTCTGAGCAGACCTCGGTGATGCTCCGGCAGCTGCACCCTCGCATGTGGCTGCACGGCAACAACCTCCAGTTGCCACTCACCGCCCAAAACGTGGACGCGTACACTACCCCTGCGGTCAACGAGCACTGGTTGGCCAACATGCACCGCTGGAGCGTAGACAGCGGCAGCACACACAGCCGCAGCAGCACTCCAGACACGGTGGTATGGAAAGAAAGGTCACGTCCCTGCTGTCTCTCCCAGGAAACCCCTTGTTCTCCTGCGCCATTCTCTCCAATTTCCAAAGCAAATTCTCCCCCAATCACACCCTCCCTGTTCATCTCCCCCTTACAGACACCCACGTCACCACCTGTGGACATTTTAATGGCTTTTCCACTCCAGGGAGACTCACCCACACTCTCCCCACCACAAGCTCACCATGCCTCACCCATCCTACCCGACTCCTCTGATCTCCTCCGGCTCACAGGTACAAATGATGAAAACTTCCTGGAGAATGATATGCTCTCTTTTCAATATCCTCCTCCGATCCTGTCCTCTGTTAGCAAGGAGGAAGCAGGTGAATCGTCAGATCCTGGAGGTATTGTTGATGATGTGATAGAAGAGCTGTCCAGTTCTGAAGGCTTGCTGTTGTCTGAGGTTGAAGGAGCACGAAGCCAAGTGATGTCTAGTGACATGACACCTAATTCAGCAGCAGAGGGACAAGAACCAGGAAGTGGTGCATCAGCATGTCATTTCCAGATTCCAATAGAACAAAGAGGTTGGAGGGTTCCCCTGATTTCCTCCTTGAGCGACTCCTGGTTGCATGGATGCAGCACATGCGACTTCAAGTGCAGAGAAGGCATTACACAGGGTGAGATGTTCAGGGAGGAAGGTACAATGACTTCTCAGCGGGAACTTGTAGACGCTGCGGTGCAGACGACATCTCCTACTGGCTCCTGGTGGAACCTCAGGAGGAACATGTCCTCCAGCATGGGCTCCCACTCCATCCTGGGCTCACCACCTGGATCAAGATTGAACCTTAAGGTCTCCTTGGGCTCCCACTCCAACCTGGTGTCCGCATCCTCCAGCATGTTCCCAGTGAGCGGCGGCGAGGAGGAGGAGGGGGAGGAGAGAAGAGGAGACAATCCAAAGTGGGACGTCGACTGTGGGTCCTCGCACATTCTGGAGAGGAGGCGTTCGATTCTGAAGACCCAGAGTTATGAGAGGGGAGAGCTGGCGAGGAGGTGCAGCATCAAGCAGGTGCAGTGGGACGAGGACGGGATGACCTGGGATGTCCACGGTGCGTCTTTGGACCCGGAGGAGCTGAGCACCGCCATAAGGAAACATCTGGAACTCCAGAACAGCCCGAGGCCAACGAAACGTCCCTCAAAGAAGAAGAAAGCGCCGAAGCCTCCTATCATATCGAACATGGTGAAGGCCATGGCCCCTGAACTGAACCCACCTGTGATGATTAGTCGGTCGACGTGTATGACGGCGGCCGAGGGCGAAAACAAACAGGAGACTGATGGAGGGACTGAGGCGGTGGGGGAAAGAGGCGGCAAGAAGGAGGAAGTTACAACAGAGGCTGCTTGTAGAATAAGCAGAGCAGAAGGAGAGAATGCAAAAGAAGAAGAGGAGGTGTACGGAGAGGAGGGCAGCAGCTGTCGTAACTCGCCCTCACGTGGGAGCGAGCACAGCCGGAAGAGGAGTGTGTTCAGGTCGCTGAGGAGGCCCGGGTGGTGTGGGAGCTCTAGATTAGCAGGCGACTGATCTTGAAGACTAACTTGACTCTTTATTGATTATGAGGGTGATCAAGGCCTCGGTTTGTCCAGAAGTACTAATAACAAACTGAGTAATCATTTTTCTTGTCAGTATTCCTCTCCTCATAAGACCTAGTTTTACCTTTTCATCTAGTGAGATTTCCATGAAAGTAAAGACTTAATTAAAGAGACAACCAAATACACTTGTTAATGTAAAAATTCAATAAAAACAAATTTCATTTTTTGTATTTGTGTTGCCCTAAAAGTTTTTGTTTTGTTTATGGGTGGTGGCTAAACAAGACTCAAGAACTCAAGAAGCTGATGATAAACTATAATGATTACTCACAAAGTGTAAGAGCAGCATAAGTATAGTTTTGAGGTGTTTTGAATTTGAGTATTGCTATTTTAAGCTACTTTCTAATAAAATCACTATTAAAAATAGTATTTCCTCCAATATAAACCAGTGGGTGACATCACAGTGCCTATACACTAACTTCAGGAGACATTGTGTTTTTGAGTTGTCCATTCATCTATTTCATTCTTGTAAATTCCACTTGAACTCAAAGATGAATCACAGATATATATGCTCTGTATAATGGACCCAAGGATGGCACCTCTTCAGTGAAATAAGAGTTGTTGGGTTGGCTTCCACTTGTGCATGTGTGCAATAATGTTTCTACCCCTGGTTTCTGCCTGCTAGTTCCTGCACAGCCCACAGACTTTACTGTATACTGCATATTTATTTATTTATTTTTATATTTTGAATTGGATTTTTAATTGTAGTTGTGGGAGTCTTGACAAAGTAAGAAGTACATTGTATGGTTTTTACTGTATTCTATCTCAGGAATCTTGAAGGGATTTCATTACATCTGGCACAAATGTCTGCTCAGACTCGAGGGCAAACGGATTAGAATTTTGCGGTCAGAGATCAAAAGTCCCTGTGACCTCACAACACATATTTTGGGCCATCACGAAATGCACTGTTTTTTAACAGGATATAAATCAACTGGCACATGAATACATGTGCACATGATTCTTTGAGCTAAATATTTGAACCTAATCACCTGAGATGACATGTTTTTGAAAAAGCCCAGGTAACATCTCCCACTGTTTACAGTCAACAGATGAGGAAAAAATATGTCAGAATTCAGACTCAAACACAGTTAAACATCCAGTGAACCATAACTGAACCCTGATTGTGTAAGAATGAACTTCTCTTCCCACACTCAGTCAACTCATTCACTGTGGGCAAAAAAAAACACACACAAAGTTCAGTCGTATGTAAACTTGGTGAACCGTGGTGTTGAGGTTTGACCATTCAGGCGCTGCCATTCAGATGAGCGGGCACATTCTCTCTTATTCACCACTGTGAAAAAGCTCAACTCACTAGTGGCTTCCACTGCAGTTACTGTTGTTGCTGCCATATTTTTACAGATAGTAAAGCGAGAGGGAGAGTCTCTGTCATGTATTTATTCTTATTTTCTGGTCTTAAAGGGCCAGCTCATCCTGTTTTTTGTACCACGTTCCATTTAAATGCGCACGGTTAACGTCCTTCTCTCTAAGATCGAGAATCAAGTTTCATTTGTTATGTGAAATGATTATATTAATAGTGAAAACTCTTCTTCAAAAATCCCTAAATAATTCACTTCATTCACTATTTCTTCTGCAGAAAGAGTTCAGACGAGTATTCACATCCTAGTTCAATAGAAATTTAATCACAATATTGGTTCCTTAAATGAGTTATTGCTGTTCCTGTTTTCACAATTTTTACAGTTTAAACCAAAAGTATTATTGCTCTTTGAATACTCAGCTATTTATTTCTTTATTGAATTTCTTCCAACATATAAGCAGGCACATTTTGTCATTCAGACTAGTTTACTGGTCTCTCTTGAACCGGCCCTTTAAATCAGAGTCTGCCCCCTCTCATTCTCCCTGTATTACTCCTTCCTGAGATGTATGAATATCCAGATTCTGTGTTTTCACCTGAATGCACAGGTAACAACATCTTTTCCACTGGGTCATGTTTACACTGGATGAACTATAGTGCGATATCAGAGGTAAAGGTGACTCTCAGGTCACTATGTCACTGCCGTGAGTTGTGTGACACGGTAAGATGTTTGTTTGTGTACAGCCTTTGTCCCGTGTGCACCAACATGTGTACTGTTAGCATATATGTATGTGAAAGTGCTGATGGGACTCCACGAAATCCCCCTTTTTCTCAGCGGCGGTGGAAGCTCACAGCTACAAGGGAACAATCCAGCGCTCTGGCTTTGTTGTGACAAAGCCCATTGTCCCTGGAGGTGTGCGGTTGTGTGTGTACTGTATGTGTACCTGTGTATGTACATCTGCGTGTGCTTGCTGCCTGGTATAAATAACGTGGGATGTGCGCCGGCCGGTGATTCTGTGGAAGACGATGGCTGTTCCAGGACCTCCTCTGCTCCTCTTTCTGTCTCTGCTGCTGCCGCTGCTGTTGAGCAAGGCATCCCTGCCCGCAGCTGCATACACACTCACCTCCGGGCGCCAGCGACAGCACAAAGTCCTCCATCTGGGTGAGGGCGAAAACACACAAACATGCCTACAAACACATCAACAATCAGCACAGAGACTCCTGAAAAAATACTTTGAATTCCTGATCTGATCTGTTTTGGTGTGGTGTGTCTCTCCTTATAGACTGGCCTAAGGATTGTGGCATGGCCCATTTCAAACCCAACATGGCTGAGAGGATTGTGTCTGGAAACGAGGCCAGACCTCACTCATGGCCTTGGCAGGTCTCTCTGCAGGTAAATCTGTCTTTGCATTAACATGGTTTGAAACTTAAAAGAATGAAGGATTCTCGACCGGGACACAATGGGATTATTGGTTGCATGAACAGGTCAGAGTGAAGATTCCATTGCATTTCACGTAAGTGGCACGGCTGCATGAGGAATGGGCCAAATTAGAAATGTGTCAGTTAATCTCCACTAATTGTAACTCAGAAAACAAAGTAGAAAAAGCGCTACTACAAGTTTTGAAATAACTTGTTTTATCTCACAATACAAAACCTAATTAGATATATTAAAAAAGAAACTCAGTAAATCGTCACATTCAACAAGCAGAAACCAGAAGACAATTGGCTTTTTTTGTGATTTAAGTGATTATCAAAAATGTTTTCAATTCAGTACTATTTCCTTTTGAAAACAGACCATGTATTTCACCTTTCATCAAATCAACAGGCCTTTATATTTTAATTAAAGAACATAGTTTTCATCAATATTCACCAACATTTTGAGAAATCCCATTCAAGACCAAGGAGCCCTGTAAAAGGAACAGATCAATTCCTAGTTATGGTAATATTTCTGATATATTTAGTCGATTTTGTTAATGCTATGCATTATCAGGATATTGGCTCAAATTACTCCCATATTGTCAATTGGAATTCATTTTCGAGCTTTCTTTAGTTCGGATTGACTTTTATCTCACAATTTTATTAGACATTTTAATGGATCAAAGAACAGATGATTAAACTGAAATTATAAATATGACATAGGGGAATATAAATAATAATAAGGGCTGGTTGGTAAGTCTATGTTCTTGTGTTGTGTAAAGAGTATATTTATGCGGCTATAGAAGCAGGTTTCTGTGAGATATAAGAAGATCCTAAAATGTCTGTGTAATAATAAACAATCTTCTTGTCTCTTCTAGGTCCGTCCCAGGGGAAGCAAACATTACATTCATGTGTGTGGGGGAACTCTTATCCACAAGAACTGGATCCTTACTGCTGCCCACTGCTTTCAAAAGTAAGAAATACCCTCCACAAGGAAGGAAAAAATTAGAAGAACATGAACTTTCAGCAAATGTTTTTAGCAAATGTTGTTAAAAGAAAAAACAACAAGGGTTCTTTCTCTCCCAGAGGTAAAGCCGAGGATGCTGGGAGCTGGAGGATCGTCCTGGGGAAGCACCAGCTGAAACGCTCAGAGACCGCCGAGAGGATCTTCCCGGTGAAGAGGATCTACCGCCACGAGAGCTTCCGTTACCCCATGCACAGCGAACTGGACTACGACATTGCCCTGGTGAAGGCCGGCACAGACATCGCTCCTTCCAACTTCATCCGCTACGCCTGCCTGCCGCGCAAGCAGACCACCCTGAAACCAGGACACTACTGCTGGGTCACAGGCTGGGGAGACACCCGGGGTGAGTGATGGAAAACGTAGAAGTAACAAGAGGAGAGAAAGCTCTGGGTCCTCTGATAAACCACAGAAGAACTTAGTCTAAACTAATGATTGGCACTAGATGAAAAGGTCAAAGTATCACAGTAATTAACACTACAACAATTAGCGGATAAATTGATGACAGTAAAATTAATTGGCAACTATTGTGATAATCAATAATTGATTCATGTCATTTCTCAAGCATGAACACTATTAAGGAGACACATTATGCCATAATGTGCAGATTTAAATATTAAGAATATATGAAGGAACAGTGGGAAGATGCTCAAAGCCATGTTTCAACCATACCCAGCATAATTATACAATATTTGAAGGAATAGATGATGATAAAATCCACAGGCTCTATTCTCTGGGAACAGTTACTGTCCAAATTTTGGTGCCATGTTGAGATATTTCACAAAAAATAAATGAAAACTTTGACCTTGCGGTGGTGCTAAAGGAAATATCAATAGGATTCATTGTCTGGGTTCATATACAATTTGATGGCAAACTGTCTTAACAGTTGATACATTTCAGTCTGGACAAAAACCAGACCTGCAAAAAACCACAAATACCATCTGTAGAGCTGCTAGCATGACAAAACGATACATTTATTTTTATTTCTTTCCTCTCCTTTAATGGATTTCAGGTGGAAAGGAGAACGTGTCTCTGGCAGAAGCCTTGAATCAAGCTCGACTACCCATCATTGACTTCAAAACCTGCAAGCAGAAGAAGTTCTGGGGCGACCGCGTCCGAGACTCCATGATCTGCGCTGGCTTCAGAGACACTGAGGATCCCCCCGCTGCATGCCAGGTATGACAGAAATACAGATAATGCTGGAGATAGGAGAATTTCTATTTTTTTAAACATCGTCTAAACTCCCATTTCCTCTCCCAGGGTGACTCCGGCGGCCCTCTGCTGTGCCAGCAGGGGCAGGACCGCTGGGAGGTGCACGGTGTGGTGAGCTTCGGCCCCATCGGCTGCACCGTGGAGAACAAACCCAGCGTGTTCACCCGCACCGGCGCCTACATCCCCTGGATCGAGGCAACGCGCATCAGGGACTTCTTCCTGCACTAAGCTGGACGACTCAGCACCGACAGCAAACTTAAGCTCCGTTCTACGTCATCTCTGCAGTCTCCAGATTCATACAGAATGTTTGTCTCCTCTGTCCCATACACCAGTTCTGGAATTTATACAATCACTTCAAGATGTAAATACATGTTCTTAATGTGCAATAATCATTTTCTAACTCATATTTTGCAGTTTACTCTATGCAATGCTCTGCAGGGATTTGTGACAGAGCAATGTGTAGTTTAAACTACTCATGACCTTTTACAGTTTATATTTGCGCAATAAAATTAACTAAAAAGGCAAAAAAAAAAGTTTGAATATTTCCCATGTTTTATTATTTCAGTTTATATTTTTGTGGATTTGATGAAGAGACATGAACAGCATTTCCAGGTTTACAGCGACGGTAACATTTGTACCCACTGTGGTTGCGCTTCAATAAATAGTTCTGTTTGTAGATCATCGTTAAATATCTATTTGCTCTTCTACACGAGAAGAGACTTTCAGTCCAAGATCAGGAAAAGAATCCACTGGCATTCAACTGAAGCACACACCAGACTTCACAAGTCATCTTACAAATTAAACCCGACTTATTTAACCCATATAACATGGGTTCATTGTTTTTAAAAAAAATTGTATCACTGAAGACTAATAAGTCTCATAAACGATAATATAACAAACGACACACCTCTATATTCCATCTCATTACTGATCTACATCTGATCAGTGACAGGAATACCTCAGAGGACAAAAAACGAATGATGCGAATGGTGCTTTAGGACGGTCTACATCTGGAATCTGGGAAATTTTCATCTCTTAAATCCCAGAATGCTCCTGAAAAGCCACTATGGGGTGGGGGTGGGGGGGAGGGCACCAGCGAACTGGGACCGACTTGCGTCACTGGAGAGCACACTGCATTTGACCAGAGTTCCTCTTAGCACTGTGGTTAAAGGCTGTGTCCTGGAGATATTTGGCCCTAACGTTGAAGAAGCTGTGAGTGAACGTTTAGTACAGCCTGGAGGATGAGGAGCCGCCGGTGAGGTGATCCCAGTTGTTGTAGAGTGCGTAGGCACCGGACAAAGCCAAACCAGCCAGACCTCCACGGGCGATGCCCTTCAGGCCACCTGGGAAGAGAAATTAGGGAAAGATTGAGGGATGGAATTAAAATTAACATAAACCACAACCGTTTGTCAAACAAATAATTTCTAAATTCCTAGAGTTGGTCCTCAAACACTAATTTAGACAATAACACACAACAGGTGCTATTTGTTTGACCTTTAGGTGCTTTCCAATGATTACATAAACATACACAACATAAGCTTAATGTCAGTATGTTAAAACAAAATAAGTATACACTAAAAGGTCAAAATCCTTATTTTCTTTTACATTGAAACACATGGTTATATAACAACATTTTAGCAAACAATTTATAGTCCAAAACAAAATTAATCCAATTCATTTTGATGAAGATTTTACTTGAGACAAGCCATAAAATCCAGTTATCGTACATGAATTAAAACAAAACAAAAGGAACTTCCAGGCTAAAGCCAGTAACAGTCGAAGGCAAAGTTCCCATTAATGATAAATAAACAAGCAGGAAAGACACCTACTGGCTGATTTAAAGAGCATTCCAGTTAACGTCCCGGCAGCTACTGTGTTGATGTCGTCTTCTGCTCCTCTGGCTTTCTCTATTGCTACACCGAAAGCACTGTATAGCAAGGCTGAAAAGAAAAACGCACACAGTTTTAACAGAGAAGTAAAAATGGCTTAAAATAGCACATCTGTCTTAACACAAGAGTCAGGTCATGTTTCAAAAAAGGGAAATTAACACCAATACAACCATTGTGTGATACAGTAAATATGATTATGAGTGTGTTTTTTTAATAATACAGTGTAATTTTTGTCGTTATTACATTATAATTATCTTACCTACAGAGCCCAGAGTGTTGGCCCATGATGCACCTTGCCTGGTCACCATGTTGATAATCCTGGACAGAGAATGTGAACATTTAGACGACAGGTTCAACCACCCAGGCATAAAACCAGTGACTAGTGAGCAGAACTCCTCATCGTCTCCATATACTCACTGTACATTACGAGGTTTGGACCATGCCATGTCTCTGGTCTCCTTTAGGCCCATCCTCAGACCATTTACAGCCCCAAATGCAGCTCCTGAAGTTAAAAACAAAGAGGCTGAAAGGCTTAACTGCAGTGGAGCAAGACAAAGTCCCTCCAGGGGGCTATTAAAAGTTTCATCTGATCTAATCCAAAGTCCAACTGAGCGGAAATTAATATTTAATATAGCACAAAAATGGTCTGGTTAGAGTTACACACCTTTGCAATACTTGTGTTTACAATAAAAACAATCCCACCTGTATATAAACACTGTATGACCATTGTTTCTTTATGTATATATTTTTTCACCCACTTGCTTGTGATATGTTTATGCCCAACTATCCTTTTCTGGCTTGTTGCCCAAGTGTATCATCCTGAAAATTGTTGTGTGTAACAAGATTTAATGTTACTAGAAACTGGAGTCATAATTCTTTGTGTGTAAATATAGTTGAATACTGTCTGATTAAAAAAGACTGGGACATTCGTGGACTATCATGAGAACGCTTTCCCTGAGGCTTTGTAGCCAGAGAGATCTGAACCACACAGAAAAGTATTAGTGAGGTCGGCCACTGATAGCAGCCTGGCTTGCAGTCTGCGGATCAGATGACCCCCGCATTTTCTAGATGAGGCTGAGGTCAAGGCGCTGTGAAGGCCAGGCGAGTTATTTCACACCAGACCCAGGAAAAAATATTTAAAAGGGCCTTTCCTAAACTGTCTCTGAAATATGTGACCCAGAATGTCCTCAACTTTTGACCATCTGTTGTCTGGGGACATCAGTCCATCCATTCATTAAGTAAATTATTATGAACAATAATGTCCAAAATAATCCGATTAATAATTATATATTTGTTTTCTTTTAAAAATTGTAATACTTTGTTTGGTATTGTGATAGACTGCAATAAATGCTCAGCCTGTTGTCTGTAAATCCAAATCACCAGAATTAATTGGGTTGATTTTATTTAAAAAATGCTGACAGGTTTTATTTGGTTCTTACCAGTAATACATGAACCTCCAATGGTAAAGAAAGCCAGCTCAAACCGTCCTCGTGTTTTATTGGCGCCTGTGGGTAGAATGAACTCATCTGTGTCCTGAAACACAACATTATCAACTGTTAAAGAGAGATATTGTGTATGTTAACTGTAAAAGTCATGTCAATAGCAGAAGTGTGTTATATCATTTAAAGATTGTAACCAAAGTTATAGGGTTTATATCTATAATTCTACGGTCATGCTGTTTACACAAGACCACCAAAACAGACGATCAAGGCTTTCTCCTATTTTTAATCATTATTTTCTGTGTAAATATGTACATGTGTGTGTAGATTTGGTGCTCATTTTTAATTGTAGTGTTTCTGTATTTTAAACTTTGTTTTAAAATGACTTCATAATGTTGGTCAATTGCTTTTATGCAAAGTAAACTTCCATTCTGTGTATATGCATTATTTCACTTTAAACAGCTAATATCACTTAACTTCAGCTTACCTGAATGAGGTAACGAGGATCGACGTTGAGGTAAGGTGACAGAGGACTCATTCCAGTCACTGAAATTACACGACCACAACATAAAGGTTGACTAACCACTTACATGAATAATATAAAGTTGCTGTGCCAGTGTTTCAATTTAAAGAGTGACCCTATTAACTAACTACTTTCAGCCAAATATGTCGTGGATATGTAAATACTTCTTCTTATACATAATCGTCTTAGAATATCAATTATTGTTTATTTCTAAAGTTATCCTTCTGGGTGAAAGATGTTCCTACTTCACTGAAAATGTCAACATCAGTCTCCAAATTTTAATATCACTGAGTATAAGGTAATTTACTGGTAAGATATCTGTACTTTTAACCACATGTGGCCTTCAGGTACATCCTCCATCACTGCTTACACATCAGTGTAACAAACAAAAAGAGCCCAAACAACGTAAGCAAGGCGAATACTTGTTATTTAATTTACACAATGTATGACAAGAACAACCTGACGAATATAAATTGTGTTGAACATTTATTTTAAGAGAGTCCCAGCCTTTTAGAACGACATGTTCTCTTAGTGTCCCGGAAGAATGTCACCGGCAGCTTTAAAGCAGCTAACATTGGCATTTAGGTATAAAAATCACTTACATGGGACACCGGCGAGTTCTGTGTTGGAGTATTCAGATGCTCCACCTCCAAAGAGACCCCCGAGACCCCCTTTGAGTCCTCCAGGACCTTGTGAATTGTTGTCCATGGCTGTAAAGGATCCGAAGTGTTCACCTGGCTGAGGAGCTAACGCTAGCTAGCTATGTCGCAATACTCTAATTCCGAGACAAACTGGTGAAGGACACGAATACAGATTGTCTCTAGAGTGCCTCTTTTTTGTTTTAAATGACCTTAACAAAGTGAAAATAAACCTTCTTCGTTTCAGATTGAGGAGCTCGCCTTGCTAACATAACCTGAACATACCTCTGACCTCCAGCAGCAGCATGCTCTGCCGTAAAACGACGACCGACGTTGCGCCGAAGTTACGTCACAAAACCGATCATAAAACGTGGAGAAAAACACTAAAAACTGTCAAGTAATCGATTTCAACACATTATATTATGACTATAAAAATTTTAAAGTGATAAATCGAGCGATAAAATATTTTATACCGTTAATGCCGCTCATGATTTTACGACACTTCCACAGATCTGGGATCTGTTTATTTAACTCAAAGGCAAACGGGTTAATGCAGCCATGACGTCACAGAACTGACTGCAAGCTAAAAGCAGAGTAACGTTAAAATACTGAAGTAACTTAAAAGTAATAGAGATATAATTAAAGTGATCTGGAATCATGGCCATTATTTTCAGTTAAATATTTTATTGAACAATGATTTTATAAACAACCATGGCCATATACATGTACACAATCTTTATAAATGACCAATAATATAACATTAAAAAAATCAAATACACAAATAAATTACAAAAAAATATTAAAATAAAATAAATACATTTAAATTAAATTTACATCTGTGATTCAGATTCGGCTTCTTTATTTTGTCATTCAGCATGTTAAAAGCACAAAGAATGAAAAATGTTTCCCAAAACTAGAGTACTAATAAATAGATATTAAAAATCTTTAAAAACCGTAATAAAACTTTAAAATCAACATAAAATCAACATTGATGGACAGTACAAACACATTGTATTTTATTTATTTCTATAGCATATAATATTTTAGCACATATATTTCAGGAACCTTCAGTATTAATGGAATTCATTATAAGAAGCATTAAAATATGTTATTCAAATGAAATGATTTGGGACTTGTGTATATAATAATTTATGAAGATTATATTAATCATTAAATTTTGCAGGTTCAGTCCACCCATATATTCTTCTGTAGAAATGAGATTGTCGTACAATATACTTTTCTTCAACTCCTTTTTCTATGATTCTACTTATATACAGTGATGCTGTTATTTGATTTATATGGTTTGATTTGAATTGAAATAGGTTTTATTGGCATATCATCACTCGTCATCCCTCATACAGACCATTAGAAGATCATGATCGATCAAGCATTTTTAATATACGTCTAATTTGACGCTTATTTGAGGCTTCAAATCAGTCAAACCAAGTAAATATCTTTCACCCATAGACTCTTTGGAGCCAAAGTTCCTCTTTTTGTTACTTCTGCACCTCAATAGGTGAAAAAGAATAATCACAATGAGGTAATTTTATGTTAAAAAGGCTGTATATGTGGCATATATTGACTTGACATGGTTAACTTACACTGAGAATTCATATAAGCTTCAGATAAACTTCTAAATGCCTGTTTGGACAAAAAAAAAGTACATTAGAAGAAGATCTTTAAACAGCCAGAATAAACAGGAGGGATGATTTTAGTGAGGAAAACCTCTTTTAGTATTCATATGAGCACCTGAAAAAGTGCAAAGTTGCGTAATTATCCTTCAAGAATAAAGGGTGGACTTCCTGTATGATCCACAGGGAGGCAGCAGAGAACTGACAATAAACACAAAACCAACTTAAGAGGAGTCAAACTCATTGGTTCTGGTTCTCCTTAGTTCTCAGTCTAAATAGATTTAATTGGCTGATTAAGTTAAATTTGATGCTTGTCACGATGGGTACGAGTTGGATTTGGTGTTTGCACCGATTCAAGTGGAGAAGTGGAGCTGCATGTGTTAACTCCCATATGACACCTGTCAGGCTGTCTGTAAGTGCACGATTTCCCACCTTTCAACCTCGCTACTTACCCAAGATGCAACACAGGGACCAGACCACACACGCATGCACGAACATGTTGGGTGCACGTCGGCGGCCATCTGCTGCCGGTCAAAGGGACAGAGGCACTGAAGGAATTTAGTGTGTTGAATTTCGGGAATAACAGAGCATCTTATTTGGATTCTGCCATTGTATGTGTGTATTCAGAAGGGGCCAAGTGGAGCGATGAAGTTTGCCATTGTCGCCCAGTGTGGGTGTTTTCAGACTCTCTGGCATGATCTGTGAGTTAGTGTTCTCTGTGTCACTGCCCAGTGTGCCCACTGTCTTCCCACAATGCTCCATTCAGCGCTGGGCCTCTCTCTCTCTCTCTCTCTCTCTCTCTCTCTCTCTCTCTCTCTCTCTCTCTCTCTGCACTTGCACTCCCAGGCTGATCTGCCACCCATTTTGTGCCTCGGGCTAATCATCATCATCATAATCATCATCATCATCATCAAATTTTTGCTCGTGGGATAAAATAGTTGTGATGTCATCTTCTTTTTCAGCAACTCTTGTTTTCATCTTCTCATCTCTTCCTCTTTTTTTTCCTCCCTTTCTCCCTGTCTTTCTTTCTTTCTGTCTCTCTGAGCTCCCAAACACAAAAGACAGAGAGGCCACGACAGGACCCCAGTGTATGCTGGTTGTCAAGGAGACAAGGAGACAGTGTTGGGTCTTTAAACTGCCTCAGAGGGGTGTGTGGAGTTAGGGGGAGTTGGCCTTATTTACATGGGAAGAGGACAAGGGGAGAGAGGGGTTTGAAATACAACTTTTGAGCCGTTTCCCTGCAGCTTAGGACTCCACTGTTATCCAGCTAAAATCATTCCAACCGCTCGGTCATCAAATATTTACCAAGCAGAGGAAATCTGGAGCTGTTCATTATGTGGAGAATGGCGTGCATACATAGCAATGTAAATCAACCTGTCTCTTCCTCTCTCTCTTTTCTCCCACACACACATACACACACAATGCACACACAAACACACTTTGATTGTAAGTGCTGGGAGCTCTGGGCCCCAGTGTTGGCAATGGCGAGAGCTGACTGCAGAATACATTACCAGATGCTTGAAGAGTGTTTCATACCAGAAGAGAAGAACAAGAAAGGAAAAAAAAAAGTTGAATAAAAAACAGGAAAAACAAGAGACAGGGGTACACACCCATCCAAACACTTATGCACCCCCACCCATCCCAGTCCCCACTCACTTTTATTTTCTCTCTCTTTTTTTTTTTTTTGCTATCACTTTGCTTCTTCCTGTCCAGAGGATTGTCAGCAGCGGTCACATTATGTCCTTTCTCTCTCTGTGATCAGGGGGTTGGGGTTGTGGCTGCAGAGCAGGCTCAACTCCAAGCCTGAAGTTCAATATCACCCCCGACTCCACAATGAAAGCAGGAAGGGCAGGGAGAGGACGAATGAGCCACCCACTGCTGCATTCACCATGGAAAACCCCATGTGATTTTCTCTTCTTTTTTTTTTCTTTTTTCTTTTTTTTTTTTGCAAACGTGTTGCCGGTTTAAAAGGAAATTATTACTTTTAACTTTAATCGTCATGAGCTCAAAAGGCTCAAATTACCCTAACTCTGTTTTAATTTTTAATAATGTGGTGTTATTGATGGAAAAAAGGCTTAATTAAAGCAAATGTTGCTACTATAACACATGTAGGTTATTAGCGTAACTTCAGGGACAGACTGTGATCCTGTGTAATATTTACTCTGCAGATGTTTGAGGGCGAGCTTGCACAATCAATTTCCCTTCAATCCCCCAGTCATCTAGTGCTCCCAAAACCTGAACCCCCTCCCCATCCCCTTTTTTTTTCTGTTATACATGTGCATGCCTCTGAGAAACCATGGTGAGCTGGGTGTGTTTTGTTCTGTTATTACACAAACGTGTGTAATGCCCACTTCAATCATGAGAAAAGATAGAGAACCATGGAAAGAACACAGAAAAGGAGAAGTGGGAAAAACATGTTGTGGCCTTTTCCCTGCATTTAGTCTGAAGTATCTCTCTGGTGTTTGTGTAGTCAAAAGTCTGGCTGATGCAAAAGCACCACTTTTTTCCTCCCCCTTTTTTTTTTTCTCTCCACAGTATCTAAGGAGTGTTTGGTGATTAGTATGCAGAAAGGAAGCTGATTTGCATAATTAAGTGCTACAGAGAAAAAGCAACAAAGTTGGTTAGTTTCACAACTATGAGTTTAATAGTGTGCTGGGATTGCCTTCCAGTACAAAGAGTTATTCCTGCTCAGAATACTTTTAAAAGTTAAAAGTTCATTGATCAACACATATGTTTCTTTTGTTTTCACTTGTTTTTTAGACACACATGTATTTTAAAAGGAGTCCAAAGCAGAGACAGATACAATTAAAGTGGTTAATAGTCACAGAAGTGGTAACAGTTAGTAACCTACGCTTGGCACAGAAGAGTAGGTTAATATTGAACTACACTGTTAATTGTCACACTTGTATACAAAAGGCACAGGAGGCAAGCAATGCTGATCTCAAAGGCTCAAGTTAATACAGAGAACATCAGAGACTCCAGTATTTCAGGACATTGAGAATGTGACAGGATTACTGATGACACATGATGGAAAGATAGTTAAATTCACCAATTTGTTCTCCATAATAAGGCATAAAGTTCTTATCTGAAAAGGTCATTTAATGTTATTTTCACGTACAAAATAGAATATAAAAATACATTATAAACTTGTTACAGATGGTTACGACTCCATGATTCATTTGATATCAAGGCATCAGGTGTTTTTTTTGTGTGTGTGTAGAGTCACAGTCAAACTGTATTGTGCTCTGAGAAAAAAGCGGATGTACATGCAAAATATATGGACGAATTCATCTCCAACAAAACAACGTCAACCAAACAAACAAACAAAACAAAAAAAAGATCAAATATAACACTGTTCTCTCGAGGCATCCGAACCTCACATAAAACATTTCAGACAATCGCAGCCGGAGCTCAGTGGCTGCTGCTCCAATTAAAATGAGCCACTTTTTTGGCACTAAAATATGAATTGAGAAGAGTTATTTGGACATGAAGCCATAAAATGTCAGTAACCATTAGGCTGCGACACATTTCATGTAGCCATAAATTATCTGCATAAACCCAAATGACATAATTTCATGCCGGGCACAAATTCAAATTGTAGTTAAAAGATTTAGGTGTGACACTGTTCCATCGCTCTCCATAAATAAAGGCACTGTTGTTCAAGCTCATACAATACTGTAGTGTAATAAATTCAAAAGGCATTGTTGTGTAAGTCCTCTACATTTAAACAACAGAAGGGCAACCTTCCCCCTGTGTGTGTGTGTGTGTGTGTGTATCTGTACTGTAAGTCGGCACAGACTCGGCATTTATACAGTCTATGTCGACTCAGAAAGTGAAGGGGCAGTATCAGGATGCTTTACCGACTGAGAAATAGTTTGGCATTTGGGATTGTTGCTACTTTTCCTCACTGAGCACCTGTCGCTTTATGGTGAAAGAAGTTCTGCTTTGGCATTTCGACTCATTACTTGTTCACATGTGGCAAGGAGAAATAAAAGTCATGCTAGTGTGACAATTTTTAAATGTAAATGCAGCAAAAAAATGATGTGCTCTGAAAAAGAACATGATTTTTAACAGATTGTTAAAATTACACATTAGTGTTACATTTTGAGGGAAAGCATGTTAATATATGAACAGTTTGCACCAATTATTTTTGACCTTTAAAAGATTCCCTTCAAATGGGATGAACAGATATTTTGAATATAATTAATTAGTCAATTAAAGTGGATAACTTCTTTTAGTAAAATAAATTCCCTGTGTCTCTCACAATCATTTTCTTTTTCAGCTACAGTGGAAGGATTGTGGATTGTAACAAAAAGATGGAATTTGGCAGTAAAAAAACAGTCATTTTGAAAGATATTGAATGAATTGGCTAATTTGTATAACTAAAGCTTCAGTTTATCTTCAGATTTTAACTTTTAATCACATTTTTGCACAGAAGTAGAACACAGAAGAGTTTTGTTTCTTATCACCTACATTAAAAGTGCATTATGAAGGGATCTTCTAATGGTCAACAGGAGGAATGACTTTACCAACAAAAATGTGTCGATGTCCATTTGGGCTTCTGACTGTTTTAGAACAAACGTCCTCCAAAGAGGAAACAGTTAAAAAGACACTTGGTAAGTTTTGGCGCCCAATGAGGAAAAATGTTAAAATATCAACATATCTTTTAGTTCTGTGTTTATGGAGGGTTTCTTGGCTGTAAGTACAATTATCACCCTAATCAGTATAGTTACCATGCTATTCAGAGAGTCATTATTGCATCACCGGGACTGAGGGCAGCTCAGAGAGACAGTTTGGCACAGCCAAGGATTGGTTTGGGAGCCCTTTACTGCTTTGGGGCCCATCCCCAATAAAGTCTACTGGTTACGCTTGGCGAATACAAATTCGTATTGGTAGTGGTCGGATGGTTAAAACAGATCTTGGACTGGCTTTAAACTTTCAGAAGGAAGGCACATTTGGTAAAGTTAGGGTTAGGACTTGGTGATGGGCGGGGTCCTGAGGTTTACTCCCATGATCGCTGTCGTCTGGTTGGTTGGTTAGACAGAAGCAGCCAGGTTGTTCCAATGTGCTGGTCTCTGGGTGGCTGAGCTGGGGGAGTGGCGGGGCCGTGGGCCAATGAGCACGCCAGCAGGCAGAGATGGGTGGGTCATCAGTGGGCGGAAAGGTCAGAAGGTCAAGGGGTCATGGGTTAGTTGCCGTGGCAGCTAGTTAGACAGACAGAGACGGACAGACGTGGAAAGGAAAAAAAAAGGGCACATAAAAGGGGACATAAAAAGAAAAAAAGATAGAAGAGAGATTAGTGTCAGCTAGTGGCGTCAGGATGACAACAAGGCAGATCTACTGCAGTCACACAGCACGAGGGGTAGGAGTAGGAGCTGCACAACACCTTCATGAGCCCTGCATAACCATTCACAAAGACTTACATCAACCACAGGGGTGTTGACATAAGGAATGGCTGGTTAGCGATGCTCACCTGTGCTTATGAAGGTGTTTGCATGGGAAGGTTTTAGGAGATACCCCTCCTATCATGTGACTGCTTCTATAGTGAAACTACTCATGCTAGCTGTGCTATGTCTAGCAGACAGACAGTGAAACCATGGACAGAGAGGGAGACAGCATGGTTTCATGTGGGTGAGAGAGTGACCTTTATGTCCAAAGGAAAGTGCCTGGGCCTCAGAAATACTTTCACTCACTGGCAAGTAGAGCAGTTGTTTAGCAGCAGGCATACGGTCTTGATGATTAACAGTTGTGATTAAGGTTTACTGATTATTGATTATGGTTTGGTCCTTTCGCTATGAAGTATTAGAAGAGCACCTAATAACTACAGTAAGCAAAGAGGCACCATAAGAGACAGTGATGAGAGGTTAGGACATGGTGATTTTAGAGGGACTTTAAGAAACATTTTAACAATAGACAATCTAACTACAAGAATTTAGAGGCTTTGGTTTGCTTTAGAGATTTTTTTCAATAGTCATCTTTATTGCCTTTTAGTGTTTTTTGTCCATCGTGTACAACAAGAGCACCACTGCTCACACACACACATAATGTAGCTAGCTAGTCCATTTCTATTGCATAAAACAGTCACGAGGCCTGTGAATCGAGAAGGTCACCTCATCTTAAATACACAGAGCAAAACACTGCCTTCATTGCCACCTTCGCGGTGACTAAAACAGTAGTAGCTACACACTTTGAATAAATTTGAAGTTTACATGGAGACACTTCATCTATAAAAAGCATACCGTAAAAACAAAAATAAAAATTTACAAACTAAAAAAACTAAAAAAAAAAAAAATACTACAAGTATTTCCAAGCGATCTTGTTCCATAAGCTTCATATAAGCACTTAAATCCTTAAAATCCCTATATACAAATTTATTTTGCAGCTAAATACATGGTAACAGCACCACTCTGGCTAGGAAATATATGAAAGATGTAAACAGTCCCAATGATAAAGTCCAGTGGGCGACTGATAAGACCACAAACAACAGTATTTCATACAAAAGAGCTTGTAACACAGACTTCAGTAGTTATCACACGCTGTGTTTTAGTAGTAAAGACCAAAGATCATAATGCACTTGAATTGAATGACCTTCAGAAAAACAATCACTGTTACTTTAAGTATCATATAGTCATTGGGCATAACACAGGAATCAATTAATAATAAAAAATACATTTTGTGGAAATCTACTGGAATGAATTTGGGTATAAATAAAAGTTCCCACAGTATTCGTAGGGTAAAAAGTAGTAGTGAATAGATAAACAACAACAAAAAAAAAGATTCTGAGATGAGGACTCCAAATCCAGAGTCACAAGGACCGAGTCACATGAATGGAGTGATCCATTCTAATTGAGAGGGTCCCGGCCTGCAAGCCGTCCAGTTTATCTAACAGGCGAGCAAAGATAACCGCCGCAGCTGTCACCCCTAACATGGTTCCTCCTAATCTGCTCACTTATTTCACTTTCACTGCAACAAATACTGTTTCACATTTTACACTGAACTTTTCAGCGTGTGACTTTTTTTTTCCTTTTTTCTTTTTTTTTGCCTGATACAGTTATTTCTTTTTAGGCATGTCGTATTACAGACACATGTAAACTGAAATTGGTCCATTGGTCTGCATGCACGCACACTAACACACACACATACACACACATAAAGTGGCTGGTGGTGAGCTAACTAACCTCTGTCTGTGGTCACTACCCTTTGGTAAGGATGGATTCTCTTGTCGTGGCGTCGTACCTTAGTGGTCATGGCACCTGCTAACAGCGCGATGACGTTGCCAAAACAGAACACAGAAGGTTACTCATCAGAAAGACATCAGACAGTCCACCCATGGCACCAACATCAGTGAAACCAGGAATTTACAAAGTATTCAAGGCTGAGGGTGAAAATAAGTCAAACATCACGCTTCTAAGAGACAGAATTTCGTGTTGTTTTGTGGTCTTCTGTTCTGTTCTCTAAAGAAAAGATTAATCCAAACCGCTAATTTCTCACTAAGCTTCACTAGTAGATTCAATATCAGCTGTAAGCAAAGTCACTCTATAGCTCTGTGATCAAAATAAGCTTTAACATACAGTATATTAAATCACAAACAGCGGCGCTAAAATATCTATGGGTTCACTAAAACGTGTTAAAATTACAAGCGGAAGCTGAACTATTAAAAAAAGTTAAATAGGTTACGCTGTCACACCACAACACTAGTCTGCTAATACAAAGAGGAAATTAACAGAGTAATGAGCGAAGGAATGGACACTTGACTACAGAATGACTGTCGAGGAATCTGTCATCCTAAAGTATGAGCAAACTTTGAGTGTTTGCCCTGTAGGACAAGTATGTGGGGGGGAAGGGGGGGAGGGTCTCTGCAAGCCAGTCCGTGTGTGTGCTAGGAAGGGTTGCTATCGCTTAGCCTTTGGTTGGGAAAGCCATACCTGCAAAAACACAGGAAGAAGGGACTGTTAGCCCAGCAATGAGCATCAGCATGCATCTATGTATGTCGTGGATGTATTACAAGAGCTGGATATGGCTGCCAATTTGTCCCTGTGGCGGACCGTGGTACTGCAACGAGAGTACTGCTATCAAACCCGATGTGTCGGTCTTCATATTGGCTGGTTAGTATCTGGTTTTGTGTCGGTTTATTGGATTTATTTATTCATTTATTTTTTCGTATGACTTCAGGCTCGATTCTGGATCAAGTTTTGGTTAAAAAAAAAAATATATATATATATATATATATATATATATATATATATATATAATTATTGATAATGGAAACAGTTTTTGGCAATAAAACACATGCCAACCCATTTATGTTCACTGATTATGAAAATAAAGAACCATACTTAGGTCATGTGATGACAACCGAGCTATTTCCAAATGCTGAGGACGACTATTTTGATACTAAGCAGAAATTAAGCTCTGAAAAAGCCTTTTTTTTTAAATCATATGCTCTGTCCCTCTTCCTCTCTATGAATAAGCCAATCATCTACTTGCGACTTGTCATATGCTTTGCTTCGCATTAATGAATGATTGGTTTCAGGGTTCAAACTTGATGGTACCAGTTGAATTAAGTAAGGCCTTAAAGATGCAGCTACAAGCCAGGTTCAGATCTCTGTGGCCCAAAACACATTTTCCCCATTGGCTGCCATTACAACACACATCTGTTACTGTAAGTTGTTGACGGGATGCCAATTATGACACTGTGTTTCCTGAATTTTCAAACCACACAGATTCGGTATTTTTTAAACCTCCCTAGAGCCTAGAAAAGCAAGTTTTACATGCAGGATGTTTTCTCATTGTTAAGTGTATTGGATTATCGGGAAGGGACACGGAGAGAAGGCTTTTAATGCACTTGTTAGGCAAATTTCATTGGAGTCAAATATCCAGTTCTCATAATACATCCATTGACTATGTATGATTGTGGTGGACTTTTGCGTTTATTTACCTAATACTCCAGTTGAGTCAATGGGGTATTCCAATATGGAGGGCGTAAGTGTGTAGGGATACTCATAGGGTGTGTAGATAATTCCAGATTCGGGTCCTTGCTGCAACAGTGTCGCATGTGGATTGGCTCCCGGCACGAGGGTGGAGCTCTGGATCTGGCGAAGTAGGGGCATGATGGTCGGCGTGTTGACGGGGGCTTGGTTGCGCAAGTTGGGAGGTAGGACGGGCGTCGGGCCTGTGATGATTCGAGGCGCCTGAGGGTTTCCTAGAGGAAAGGCGGCTGTGGCTGTACGGCGCATGAGCATACAATAATGCAAGTATGTGTACACACCCACACGCGTGCGCACACAAAGCGCGCACACATACAATAGACAGGGAAGAAGAGGAGACAAGAAGGAGACAAACAGTCTATTTAACAGAAGAAACAGAGGGCATTGTTCGTATATACAGTGGACTCCTGTACCAAGACCCCTCCTTTGTCACCCACCAACCCTCCTCCACATGTTAGCTATGATGTCATCCTTACGCGTCTTGATATTGGCGTCTCTATAGGTTCCATTGAGTATGGCCAGCTCCATCAACTGCATCTTCTTTAGGTTGTCCTCCCCCTCAGCCTACACGGACACATGCAGGAACAGCAGGACAGTCATCTTTCATGGCCACGATTCAGACAATTAACAGGCAAATGAATCAATGGGCATTGTGCTGAGACTTATTATGATACAGTATAAATCGTTTATGCACTTTTTGAAGAAAATTCTTACATCTGAAATTGAGTTGTTCAGAATTTGAATGCAGCCACTCCCCCAGACAAGACATGCATATATATATATATATAGTGTCAAACCACTAGCTAGTTTCTTAGCTCCAGTTACAGCTTGACTGATTTACAGTTGGCAGGCAAGGTCGGCCGGGTTAAACTAACACATATCATTAACTTCACCCTCCACATACACACATGCTCAAACATAGATTAACAGCTGTTCAGCTCCTTATTGCCTGTAGACACTTCCTGCATCTTCAACCGCCATCACAGTAAATATCATCTCTAAAATTCCTTATTTTCAATCGGTTAGTTTCTGTTATCTAAAGTCATGTAATGTCTCCTCCAAATAAGCCTTTTATCGGTCAGGGTTGTATCATGTCCAACAATATTGACTTTTTTTTTTTAAATGCTAGTTTGAACAGATGCAGGGACAGGTGGTGCAGTGAACCTTGCTCACATAGTAAAAGGTCTAAGGCAAATCTGTTAGTGAGCATGGGGGAATGATATAAAGTGAACATGCAATAGCAAAATATATATATATATATATATATATATATATATATATATATTACAAGATTGTTACGGTTCTCTCAGTCACTTATTTCTAAGTTCAGAATTGGAATTATCAAAACTACCTGTTTAATCCTCAATCTTCATGTCATTGTGTCACTTGTGCACCCTAAAAAAGGTGGTTTCTCTATTTTCTAACAAGTTACAAATGCTTTAGTACATCCATGCAAATGATTATTACCAGCATTATCGATTGTTCATGTCATGTTGACCTAAAATAGGTTTCTGTTGAAGAGTGAATAGTCCCCGGCCCTACATATTTCTATACATTTCCATTGGACTCTTTTTCTAAATCTATCCTGAATGGGTCATTTCTCCCAGGTGAATCTTGACTTTCTCTAATTTGAAATTATGAAGAAGTAGATCAACCAATTGCAAGAGAAGATATTTGTTGTAATATGATGAGGACATCAGGAGGTGAAGGAAGACTGCACTGTAATTCATACAGCACTGCATGTACAGTTTTTCCTCGGAACATTGCCCTATGTTCATATTTCTGCTTTTTATGCTATGCATTGCTGTTTTTTTTTCTTTTCTGCATTGCAATGACACGGTCTGGCAACAAATTACATTACAAACGTGTAAATGTGAATTTTGTCCAGTCTGATGCAATCAATCTCCCACATACAGGTCCAACTTACAATTTACAATAACTGTTATCAAACTGTTATTAATAGCTGCTATCAAAACTTTAGTCATAGATTACATCAGAACACATCCGTATACAATGACATGACATGTCATTCTGAAGACACCGACATGCTCATTGACAGATATTTACTTTTGAAAGATAGACAGAGGATTTTGAGCAAAACACTGGCTTTTGCAACTAATCCATGGTGATTTGCTATTAGTATGAATTGATTTTGAGAATTGCACTTACTGTTCTGCAAATGTAGAGGATGATTTGAGAAATGTCTCAGAAATTGAGAAAAACTGTAAATAATTCTGCAGGAAGTAGGAATGCAGTTATGCGTGATCCAAGTGCAGGTCCAGGAGAGTTTGAGGGTTTACAGACCCTCTGTACTACATCCAGTTTCTTAATAACAGATGACAGTAAGCTATTATCCTGATTTCAATATTCACATGTTCTGACCTCTTTCATCTTTCTTTATGTATGGTTTGATCACATATCTTTTAGTTTGAGTCAATATGTATGTCAATATGCCCAGTCATGACACTCGACCTGGTGCTCTGTGTGGACAATGTGAACATGGTTGATTCTGTGATCTGATCACAATGCTTTGCTCTTCCAGGTTCTACTGCTCTCTACTGACACCAAAGCCACCATATTGATCCGCTGCCGCCCCTTAATTTATGTTTTAATACTAGTGAACAATTTGGCCCCAATGTAGAAGAGCTTGTCAGTGTTTTTAACAGCTCCAGCATAAATAGTTTAGATTCCATAGCTCCAGTCAGGTATAAAAAGCTGAAACGTTCCTGTCTATGCCATGGCTGAATGAAGATTTAAAGATTTTAGGGGAGACGGTGCAGGATGACAGAGATAGAAGTGGAGAAAAGACAAATGAATTGCTTCTTTACCAGAGCAAATATCAGTAATCACTGTTAAATCAAAGAAGCAAGGAACATTTAGTTCTCTTATATGATCGCTAAAAAGGATCAACATAACTATTTTTAAAACAGATAATGCTGTTATTTATTCCCTTCTTAGACAGTCGGCTTAATATACCCCGGGGGATTTCTTAATTATGTTTTCAACCAAATAGTTAAGATTCAGTGGCACTTTAATATATAATTCAGAGATTGATGTTGACTCCTGCCCACTTTCAAAACTAACCCACTTTAATGAAATCTCTCTGTCAACCCTGGAACGCACTGCTGCACTCTCAGAATCATCCACCTGCCTTTCAGACTGCATTCCCACTTGGCTTTTAAAAGATGTTTTTCAGACAGTTGGTCCAGACATTTTAGCCATTATTAACTGTTCTCTTTCCTCTGGTATTTTCCCCTCCTATTTTAAGCATGCCACTGTAAACCCCCTTTTAAAGAAGCCTTTGCTAAATCCCTGTGTTTTAGGAACCCTCTCCAAGCTACCATTTTTTATCAAAGACAAAGACCTCATCCAGCAATAGTCTAATGGTTCCAAAATCATGAATTATAACCAAAAGTGTGCATGCCTTTGCTCTTCAGGCGCCTCAACTGTGGAACTTCCTGCCTGGTACAGGACAGGTAAACTCGTTATCCGCTTTTAAATGTCTTTTTAGATTCGGGTCCTTTTCACCAGGTTTAATAAACAATTGCAAGAAAAAATCCTGGACAATTTGTGGATGTATTTAATCATGAATGAATTGCAATAAAATCATGTTTTTCATATGGCTTCTTGTTGTAACTTTAACTTTTATATTTTTGTTCTCCTTTTTTATCGTTTGTTCTTGATTTGAATTACTTGCATTATCAGTAAAGCTCCTTACTTGTTTTTGAAAGGTGTTCTAAATATGAAATTATTATTGTTATTATTATTATAGGGTTGACCAATACATTGCAGTGATTGGAGCTGAAATGAAGGCTGATTGCTGCAACAGATTGCTCCCTGCTGGTCTATTCAGTCTGATTCTACAGAAAATAATTCAGAGAAAAACAGGAAAGAGTTATTATTTTAACATTTTTGTGGGGGTGCAAGTGGATGGTTTGTGTCCTTGCGCCTAAGTCTTTGCAATGTTCAGATGTGTATTTCTTGTTTGTGCATGTTTATGTACGTGTATATGTGCATGTGTGTGTGTGGGGGGGGTCGTAGGTGGGCTGGAGAATGTGAGAAATGTTGAGGCGTGCAATCAAAATGTCCCCTTGTGCGAACAACAAAAAAAACCCATGGAGAAAAAGGAATACTGTAGCCAGTAGTTGGGAATGAAGTGAGTTGTGAACGAGTGAAAGGAGTGATGGAGTGGGGAGAACGAGTGAACAGACTCTCCATTCATTCCCCTCAGCCTTTCAAACAACCCGGGGTTACCATGGAAACCCCTTTATGCGTGTTCCCTAATTACCCTAACCCCTTACACATACTCTCTCATACACACAGAGACACACAAAAAAGACACAAACACACACATTTGGACTGACAATCCCCTTCCCCCTACCATGCATACCAACACAGTGAACTCTCATCCAGTCACACAGCGTTTGTCCATCAGTTCAGTCTGTAATATTCGATTCTGTGAGCTCGGCCCCATACTCACAGCGGGTACGAGAAGTTTCTTGACCTCGTTGATGGCCCGCTGGAGTTTGATCTTGGCCCGGTTGTGTGTGTCTTCCACCGTGATCAGGACGTGGAGGTCCTCGCTGAGGTGCTCCCAGTTGGGCTTCCCTCGGTTCATCTCCTCCTGAAGCACACAAAATAAAACAACGTTTGAAATGCTCCATCTGAACGCACAGTGAGCTCAGCCCATTGCTGCGGAGAAAGAACAGGATTTCGCTTTTCTTCTTGTTTGGCTCTGTTTCTTGGATCAGCCTCAAACTACACACACACACAAGTCTCAAGGTCATGTAATGAAGCTTCAGGGGCATTATCAAACTCATGGAATAACCTTGTTGCTCTTCAAACAGTGGTGGTGTTGCATTTTATTGAAGTTTCTGCTAGAATCTGACCTCCTAAAATCCCACAAGTTGCACTATCATTGCCATTGTTCTCTCTTTTTTATAATAAAACTGAGTGTTAAAATGATTAGACATATTCCAATGTTAATAATGACATCATTAGTAGTTGACTTTTTAAATCATTTGTAAGAACAAACACAGGCCCTGTCACTGATAGAATGTTTAGTCTCTTTTACTGGTTCACATAATCACTCTTGTGTTCAATTGTCCATTTACAGGTAGTTTTGTTCCAAATATGTCAAAAGAACAATAAAAAAACACAAACTGGCTACTCTTGGATGGATTATCTGCTTTTTCATGTTTTCACTGATCATCACCATATGTTTGGAAGGTTTTTTTTTACAGTTAAAGTTAAATAAAAAAATGAATGAAGTCTGTTTGGCCACTGTTTTGTTTCTCTAATGTTAGTCAGTCAGTCAGTCAGTCAGTCAGTCTTTTTAGTGTCTTTACATACAGTTAGGTCTGCACATTGTTAACCTCCCAATAAATAATTTTATTCTTGTCTATTTTTGACAAGACCTCTTCAAAGGAGGGATATGGGGGGTTAAGTGCTGGAAATATTTCTTGGCCAGGTGCAGCGACTTCTTAGCCAGGCTAGCTGTTTTCCCCTGCTTCCAGGCTTCATGCTAAGCTAACCAGCTGCTAGCTGTAGCCTTATTTGTAACATAGAGACACGAGAGTACCAATCTTATCTAACTCGTTATGACTGTACATAATAAATCTTTAATGAGATAATATGTTTCAGGTTGCAGCCCTGGTTCTGAAAACCTTCTATCTCAGTATGGTGTGCTGGGAGATAGTATCCTCATGAATGTTTTGTCAAGTGAGATGTATCATTCTGAAGAGCACTAAAAGTCAACATCTTTCTCCTCTCCCCTGTTGCCTCCCACTGTGTCTCTGTTTTCCTTCCTCTCTGTCTCTGTGTGTGTCTCTCTCTGAGGGCGTGCGGGGTAGGGAATGTTCTGGAGAGAGAGAGCAAAGGGGGGGGGGGAGGAATGCTGGACTTGCTCCACCTGCCGTTTGGAAAGCTTGAGCTGACTCTGTCCAACAGCAGACACCAGGGGAGAGGAAGGGAGGACAGATGGACTGAACACCAGGACAGGAGAGAAACTGAGCAACAAAAGCTCATTGTGAGAGAAGGGCAGAGAGATAGATAGATAGATAGATAGATAGATAGATGTAGATAGATATATTTTCTTTTGTGACTACATTTTTGCACATTTCAGCCCTTTTTCTACAAATTGCAATGTCACTTTAACCGTAGAACATTTTCCAAAGTAAAGTGTTGTTATTATAAAGTGTCAGAACATCCGTTGCACAGCTTGCAGTCATCTATTACATTCCACTTACATGCACTTTCATTATTACTGAAGTTTTAGATAAAATGATTCTTAACCTTGTGGCAGTAGCACAACTAACAGAAATAAATGAGGACGTGATGTTGACTGTGAGCAGGTTTCCGACGTGCTGGAGGGGACTTTCAGCAGCGTTCCGTCGTTAAGGATCAATTTGACTACAATTTGACAATAAAGGCAGTGCAAATGATGTTCAGTGTGAATGATTTCCCGTCTCAGCCAAAATTTGGAGAATAGTTTCAGAGCATGGAGAAATAAATGAAAACCAAAAAACCTCAAAGAGCTTGACGTTAGCCTTGCTTACAGTTAGATGACGAGCGATCATGAGGACCACTCTCATGTCCATTAATTATGAAGCTACAGCCAGGGTATGGTTATCTTATCTTAGCATACAGTCTAGTCACAAGGGGAAATTACCTGCTACTCTGTGAAGTTGCTGTTTAACAGGACATAATCTACAGAGCTCTTGGCTGCTTAAACTAAGCTCACTGGCTGCTGGTTGTAGCTTTTTATTTTTTATTTAGTTTTTGTATAGATTTAACACATAGTGTGTTAATCTGTGATCTTTAGAGGTGCTGATGTCTTTTTATATTCAGGCTAACCCACTCTTTCTAGTCTAATCAGCTCCAGCTTGGTTCGTATTTTGTGGATAGATGTCCGGTGTCATCTAATTCAGCAAATAAGTGTATTTCCCAAAAATGTTGAACGATTCTTTTAAATAAATATGAATATAAACATGAAAATACATTCCTGTGGTTTATTAAAAAGAACAAAGGCGATTTGACCGAACAAAGAAAGGCTGAAAGTGTGTATCTTGTTTGCTTTTGTGCGTGTGTGCGTGTGTGTGTGTACCTTCTTCTTGTCTCTCATGGAGCCCTTTCCTCGGACCATAATCTTGCAGCCAGTTTCTGCCTCCAGTTGTTTGGCCGTCAGTCCACGTGGGCCGAGGATCCTCCCTACAAAGTTGAACTACACAAAAGAGCAAAAGACAGTGAACAAAACAACAACAGGCCCGAAGGAAGACAGACACATTGTGCATCACAGGCACAAAATGTGTGTGTGTGTGTATGTGTGTGTGTATTTCTGTGTACAGTCAGTGTGTGTGTGTGTGCTTTGAAGGTTTGTGCGACTGTGATGTGTTTGTGTTACTAAGAGAGACAAAAATAGCTCATTATATGTGTGCTGGCTAGTGCTGGTGGCATGACAGGACACCAGCGTTCTCTTAACCTTATCTGTCACCAAGACTGAGTGATTAACTAGACAGCTGCCCTCTGTGTGTGTGTGTGTTTATTTGCTACCATCTCTCTGCCTTTCTTTATACGCTCAGAACATTTGTCCAGCCCCTTCCTCTTTTTTTTCTCCCCTAAGTTTGCATCCTGACCTAATGTTCGCTTCAATAACAGTTGCATATTCGCTTCGGCCTCACGGATGACCCTCAACACACACTCACAAATCCTGATAGAGGAACTGCTCTCTAAATTTAACCTTGATCTCAACCGTTTTCCAATGCGCTCCTGTGTGTATGTGTGTGTGTGTGTGTGTGGGTGTGTGTGTGTGTGAGTGTCCTGTTAGTCTCCTGTCATGTGAGTGAGGACAGCCTGTCATTGTATTCGGTGATTGGCGAGCTGATGCATGGAGAAAATCATGTGAGCCATTCAATCTGGATCAACACAACTCATATTGAAGTACTTAACTGTGCTTGGCGTGAGCAGGGATGTACTGGTTGGTAAATTCACTACATAGCAGTACACTTGTCTGCTCTTATAAATATTTATGATTTTAAGTGGCACGCAGCCCTGAAAACAGTGTTGGTGATGGAATTTACATGGAAATATTGCCTTTTTTGAGTAAATAAATATTTAATTAATCTGTACTGTAAATTGTTAATTTTGTATCTCACTGGAACCACTGGTCAAAGTTCACTATTGATCCATTTTTTTCGGTTTAGATTACATCATTGGGTGTGAGCAGATGATCTCAGAATGAAATCAGCTTTTAGATAAAATGTAAAGTAAAACGTCCCCGTGCTCAAGAGCCACGCTGACTTTCTGGCGCCTTTTCTGTAACTAAGAGGAGATAAAGTGGGAACGGTAAACAGAAACTCCACCAAGAAAGTCAAAGGTCATGGATTTGTCCACTCACATCGGGGTACTCTTTGACAGGCACGTAGAGCTTCTCCTGCAGCTGCGCCACGGGGCCGATAGCCTCAGGAAGCTCCTCCATGTCCCGCCCGTTGAACATGCCTCCGTTCACTGTGTCGTTGTACATGTCCTTGCGTACCCTTCCGATCTCTGGGATACAAGGGGGAAGACATTAAGAGGGCGCTAGGGTGAGTAAATGGAAATGAGGAGGAAGTCCATGACGGTGTCCATAGGGGACGACAATTTTCACATTTCGTCACACATTTCTTAAGATGATGATTCATGGTCACCAGAATTAGCCTGACTGACAGACACCATACAGACAGACACAGGCATTCTGCACCACAATGTAGAATCTGACCGCTGAATGCTTTGCAATCAAGCCTCCTCTATTACTGACAATTTATCTCTTTCCATCTCTTATTTCAACAGTGTTTAACACGGACACACACGGACACACGCCCCGCCACCCCCTTTTTCACTCTGTACATAATACTTGGAAAAAACATGTTAACGGGGGTCACAGTAACCTACTCCTCCCACCAGTGTCTATGAAGTTCTTGTGCAGAACAGTCAGCCAACAACAACATAGAAAACACATTCTATTTATTAGAACCATACAATGATTAATCTATCTAAGCAAAACTAATTCAACTCAGTTTAGCAATTCGATCCATTTCTTAAAAGGTCAACTTTTCGGCTTAGGTTTGGTTGTTTGTGCAGAAGCACAGTTATAAATTACTCCTGTGTTAGTTTGTCTGCCTGTCTGTTTGTTTAGGGTCGACTCAATGACCGATGCTACCCTCTGATGCCTTTGTAATGACACTCTAGCACAATAATAACTGAGTACTGCACCATACTACTATTATACATACTACTGCCCCGGGTTGAACTCACACATACACGCACACACACATACACACGGCAGAATAACTGCCTTGAGGCACAAATATCATCTGACCTAAGCAGGCTGACAGGCATGTCTCCGTGCTCTGAGAGTGATAAGTCTGACCATAATAACTACAGTAGGACACTATAATTACAGCCACAGCTACAGTGACAACTATGATCCTCTAATAACATATTCTGACCTGTTACACACCAAAAGCGACTATTAAATAAAAACACAAACAAAAATCTGCACAGGCAAGCGGGGCTTTTGTCACACTTCGGTTTATATCCTGAAAGGAAAAAAAAAACGGGAAGTGAAAGAAGAACAAGAGTCACAGAAGAGAATGATGTTAAAAAAAAAAAAAAGCGGGGGTGGGGTGGGGGGCCTTATCTTAACACTTCAACCTGTCATAGGGTCATAGGTTTATATATAGACCGGTCTAGGCCACAGTAGTTCCGAATATGCTGCAAACACGCAGCCTGACAATATGTGTGACTGGCAGGCTTCCTTATTACCCTGCACAAACTTTTTGGTACAGAGCCCTTATGCCTGAGTGCCCTGTCCACATAAGTCTCACTCAGACAGAACAGAATATACAGGACAGCCGTGCTGAAAGTGGGCTCGCTACAATGCCTTTCACTCTGGACGTGGGTGTCACGTTATCCGAATATGCTCGGCTGTCAGTCTTCAACACCAGCGCACAACTAGAGATGTTAAATTGACCTATTTGTGTGGCTTGCAGAGGTAGTCCGGTCTGAGGCTTGTCACACAGCACAAAGCCGAGACTCCTGTGATCCCGATGCGCAACAACAGGCTTTTGCTGGCTCGTAACAACTGCTAGATTCAAAAAGAGAACATAGGTGATATGTTTAAAAAATGAGTCATGATGCCACTTTGCAGGAATGCATACTTGTTGCAATAAGGCAACGAAGGCTCACACTGTGATGTCAAGGCTGCTTAAAAAATGTCATACAGTTTATCAACACTTCAAGCACATTGAAGCAGCATGTCTTTGGGCCTCAAATCAAGTATTTTACACAGTGACATGCTCTCGTTCCTGCTCAGGGATGGGCTGCAGCATTCACATAAGCCTGCGCATTAGGTCACTGGGAAAGACTAACAACTGTCTGTTTGTTCCCATCACCAACTGACTGTGTGTGTGTGTGTGTGACAGAGAGAGAGAGAGAGAGAGAGAGAGAGAAAAGAGAGGATAGAGAAGGTGTCTTGGTGTGTGACAGAGAGCTCATCTGCTGCTTTCAACACATTAAAATAAGGCTTAAGGCAGTGTTCACACACACACACACACACACACACACACCACACGCACACACACACACACACGGACACACACATTTTAGGGATGTTTAATACGTTGTGTAATTTTATTGAGAAATTAAATTAACAGTAATTAAATTGAGCATTCGTATCTTATCTGTCACGTTTCCAGTTACCGGGGATTAAATAAATGGGTTACTTTTATCTACACTGATAGTTAAACTCTGTCTGGACGGGGGGGGGGGGGGAGAAAAGGGAATAAGTGACAGATTTGGAGTGTAGGGTGACAGCCGGTTTATCGGTGGAGAACACCGGGTTTACCTTCATCCAGCAGCCGCTCCAGATGCGTGAAGATGCCGCTGAAGTTGGGCAGCGAGCTCATCACCTTCCTGTCGTTCATCAGCTGCATGAGATAGTCCGGGTTGGACTTGGGTCTCTCCTTCACCTCTGTCTCCCCGACCATGGCTTTAGCTTCAATTATTAAAACAAAAAAAGTGACCTAACTAAAAACTTAACTGGGAAAAAAACTAAATGTAAAAAAACACACTCTCTCTCTCCCCCACGGGATAACACCGGCCGCGACCCGCTGCCCGCCTCTCTCAGTTCCCGTTAAATCGACGGTCCTTGGGTTTGACGCTTCGCCGTCAGAGCCTCTCTCCTTTCCCCTCTGCCCGACTCTCTCCGGAGTTTGGAACAAAAAAAAAAGAAAAAGTTCCTTTTTGGGAGAGTTCTGACACTTTTAACCGACTCCGCGCACTACTTTAACAAGTAGAAATCTAGCGTTACCACCGACAAGTCCCGAGTCCTCCGCCTGTCCGCCCGGTGTATCGGTATTCTGCAGCGGGCACCGACTGGCTGACTACTCTCCTCACTAACGTTACTCCTCTACACCTCCCTATCATATGATTACAGTACAGCAGCACGAGAGGGACGGGAGAGCGCTGCGCGTGGCCGCCATAGAGGGGTGGAGGCTCGTGCTCGTCCCCTTAGCCCCCGTCTAGTGTCACACACACATACACACACACACAAACACAAAAGCAAGAACGCACACACACAATCACGCACAAGCATGCACGCACTCAATCACACACATGTGCATGCACTCACGCGCTCACACAAACACATTCATGTTCACACACAACAAACACGTGCACACACACACACGCACACATTCATGCACATGCACCCCCACACACTCACAGCATAACAATATCGCACCTGTTCTGCAAGATAACTGTCCATCACTTGTCCTGTGAAGTTTGTGTGTGTGTGTGTCACCAGAAGTGTAACATGTACAAGTGAGTTCATTTATAGTAGAGGAATAAATAAAGACCCAAAAAGTTGTTATACTCCCACCAGAGGTAGAATATAGCACAGCCATGTCTTTTAACTTTAATATGTCTATTTTTTGAATTGATGATTGAATTTGTTTATTTGATTAATATTTAATCTCTCCACAAATGTACACAGTAAAGCAAACATGTTGTTTTATTATTAGTTCTATTACCTTATTTTCTATCTTCACCTTTACTTACTAAGTCACTTTCTCCTTCTGTTGGTGATTGTATTATTGTATCATAAAATTAACTTCTAAGACTATTCGTTTCACAGCAGTTCAAACAAATACAATGAGTTCCCATTGGTGTAAATGTTTTTAGAACACTAACAATAGATTAATCCAAAAACTATATAGATTTACATTTAATGCAAACAGATCCAATAGACATTTCTTTATCATTTTAAATATAATATTTCTATACATTTTAATATATTCTTTGAATAACACTGACAATATATTGTATGGTGGCTGTAACATGGCTGTATGATGGAATATTTTCATTTCTATTTCATTATATACAGTATAAGACCAATCATTCTGTCTTCTAGGGTGCAACTGTGTCTTCATCCATAGTTCTTTTAGGGTCTCTCTAGAAAGTCATACACTCAAAATTCAATGGTGAACCAGCCGCAAAAAAGGGCATTTCATCTGTTAACTGCATTGTTTTTCATTGTAGTAAAGATGTGTTAGATCTCACACTTCTTGTGGTGCTGCTTCCTTTTTTTCCGTGATTCCATGACTCATTCTGTCAACCAACGGCCTTGTCCCACAGGACTTTAAAGCACTGTTTTTTTTAATGGCTGTGGCACAAAACAGCAGTTTGAGAGAGGGGGACCTGAGGTATGAGGATGAGGTGAATGCTAGTATGTTGTTTCTCTGCATAACGTCTGGCTATGGGTAACAATTCCTTAAGATTTGTTGTCAAACTAAAGTGACTAAGGCCTTTCAGCTCCTTTAAGTGCTTCAGAAGGTTTATGAAGTTCAATCAGAAAAGACAAATGAAATAAGTAAAGATAATTGACCAATGACCAGGTGTGAAAGTGGTAACAGGAGAAAGAAACACTTTTAAACATTGGTCAGATTTGACCAGCAGATGTGATCAAGTGGAAGTTCAATTTAATTTGGGTTCAGAATCTTCAACATGCAGCTTGATGACTCTTATGCATGCAGCACTTTATCCTGTATCCTGGTGTCGGCCTCTTCTTGATCACTCATCAAGTCAGCCGGGCTCTCCACGCTGCCTTTTGTGATGGTTTTGGTTTCTTCTGCATCATCAAAACCTCCAGCTAAGAAAATCATCTGTTACACAGTGAGTCTACATTCACCTGAACTGGTAACATAATTGCGAACTGAAGCAGAAACCGTAGCCTTCTTGCCACTGCTCTTCAAGTACTTCCTGTAATTTGGCACTTTTGTGTGTCCTGAGATCACGTGTTGGTCCTGCATGCTCCGCATCTTTGAAAAAAACATGGCAGCACAACAGATTTTTTTTCCTCTCTCCTAAGAGCAGTGAAAAGATTCTTTTGAGAATGCATTCAATGTGAGTCATACATCAAAGCAGGTGGCACGGCAGCTAACTCATTAGACAAAACAACAAACAATAAACACCTGTTCCACGGAAACATCTCTTTGGTTTGAAACTGCCCAGAAGTCTCCTGAAAGCTAGACATTTTCTTTTTCTTTCTCCATTTTCTTACCTCTTTGTTAGTCCTGGATCAACTGCAACTTCCTGCTGCTGAACTTTGGTTGCCATTACCCCGGCCTCCACCACCATCGTAAGGAATCGAAGAGTTATCTTTGTCTAAGACATATCCTTCAACTCCCACATAAAATAAATATCCTGTCCCTAAAAAACACAGAAAAGCCAGTCCACACGTTTGCTGCATCTAGGCTGCATTACTGCAATTCCAGTCAGACTGCTCCAACATGTTTCTAAAGACTCTCCAGCTGATCCAGAATGCTGCTGTGCATATATTGACAAGAGATTTTCTCTGGCTCCTGGTAAAATGGTAAAATCTTCCTCATATTCAAAGTTCTTAATGGTCAGACACCATTGTATCTTAAAGGTTTCCTTATCGTCCTACTACAACATTGTGCTCCCAGAATGCAGCTTCATTAACAGTATACAGTCTCCAGAATGGAGGCAGAGTCTGATGAAAGAAGTCACCACACGTTTTCTCTTGCAAAAAGGATTTTATTGCAAAAAGAATAGCGTCAAAAACCTGCAGATTCTGAATGCATCTCTGAGGGCTAGCTTGTAAATGTCTCTTCCTATTCGTCCGTCTTCTTTATATACTGTTCTGAAGTCCACACTTCCAGACACTCCAGACAGTTGACTTTACGCCTGGTCAAACCCAAATCTTTTTGGTGAAGCCAACTTACAATGAGACCCTCATTGTTCATTTGTTGCCTTGAGGCCATCTAAATAAGCATAAACATATGGCTTTAACCTCTGACCTGGGTTTCAGGTCTTTTGACCCTTTTGGCCCATGCATACCCAGATTACACACAACATAAGCACCCATAACCTCTACATCCCCATGGCATCTCATCTTACAAGACAGGAGCAGACAATACAGTACAGCATTCAACTAACATAATTTAATACTTTAACTTTTAAACTTAATATTACGTCTCAGTTTTTCAGTCTATTGCCCTTATATGTACATTGCAGTTTACTAGGGGAGGAAAATTGATGTGATAATTACAATTAAATTACAAAGTAAATAACGTGTTAATTATATTAATGCATTTTAATGCAGTTTACATGCCATACCGTGTTTCAGGACAGTTTTACTGATGCACACAGTTGCTGCTACAACAATGAAAGCGCTCTGCTGGACGGTGAAGTTCTGAGGGTGTTCTTTAATATCATTTGCGGTCAGGACTGAGGAGCTGGAGAAGAAAAAAAAGTGACTCCATCCAGGCCGCATTTGATGCGTGGGAGCGCTTAACATCCCCGCAGAAAGATTGGAAAAAATGATCTTCTCTAGTTACAGCGTGGGGGAGTTGATGGGGTATGAACGGTCTAATATGTTAACATGTAACTATTGTAAATGCAGCATCAGTGGTCTCATCTTCTTCCGTGATTTTTTTTTTAATAAATAAGACTTTGGGTTTATTTGGAAGCTGCAGTTATTTGTCAAAATATACGCCTGCACCCAGAGTTTAAATAAATCTAAAATCTAGACTAGTGCAAATAACCTAAGATAACAGTCTTTGGTACATAAACAACATGTTTTGGTGATTGGTCTCCTTACTTTAATAATGGAATATACAGTATGATTATTAATTCATTCATATTTCCTATTCAAATTCTGCCTGGAATTAATTTATGATTATATATGTTATTGTTTGCAATAACTGTAAACATTCAGTACAGTTTGGTGATATTCAGATCCTACATATACATATGAAAACACTGTTTTTTTGGAGAAGGCTGAATTTTCACTCTTTTTAAGGTGGATCTAAGCATCAAATAACAAATTTTGCAGTGAAATATCTTTATACAACCATCAATTTAGAGTTTTAGTCTAAAACTCTAGATATATTAATGTACCCAGGGCATATTGGAGACATGGTTGCCAAATAGGTTTGTATGTTCATAATATTTAAATATTTAATAATTGCTTAGGAGTGAAGAGGTGCTACATTTTTACATTTGAAATTGAAGATAATGAAATGAAATATAAATGATCATGAACAGATGTGCAATTAACAATGAACAATGGTCAGATAAAAATTGTGGTAGAATATTCAGATCCGTTCAACTTCTGCTGAAAATGGTCTCTGTGATAATATTTCATCATATTATATGATTAGATTGTTAATACTTATGAGGAATCACAAGTTTGAAATACTTTAGGTCTACTCTCATTAGTCCAATTGTATCTATCTTGGTGTCTGGTCCTCCTTAATGGGTCATGAGAAGAAAATAGTGGAACACACATACAAATAAATTGTGGAATGTTTGTTGTTATTCTGAAATATTGGATAATTTGTGATTAGACATATCGCTTTTTGGCCTGTTGCTGTTCCATCTGGGATGTTTAGAGCAGCTTTGATGGAACTGCCAACAACTCATAGACATCTGACATGTGATACAATGCCCCCAACCAGATGCTGTTGTTTTTATGGGTGGGGTGTGGGGGTTGGTAATTCATTTTCTGTAATTCACCATAGTAACTTATTGATTCTTTTACTTATCTTATACGTTTCAGATCTGACATGAGTTAAGTTCATAAAATGTGCCACATTGTTACTGATACAACTTCTCACCAGTATATGAAGAATTTAAACTGAGCTCCACAACCAGCTACAATTTTAATGTACTAATTAAATGTTAATAAATCACTGATAATGATCTAATAATATTACAATAACACAGACAGGGGACATTCTGCACTTTTGACTTTAACTCAAGTAGTAAAGTGAATCCAGTGTTGTGTTTTTTGTAGCATGGTACTTTGTAGTAAAGTAAATGAATACTTGTGCCTCTCACAGCCTTTTACACAACAACTAAACTCTCCCCTCCTGTTCACACCCAACACTTTGAGCACTTTTGTTTGGGAGGTTTCTGACCGGGTGGATCCTGAAATAATAAGACAGTGTGAGGTGTGCCGCTTGTTCTCTCTGGATGGCTGCTGCTCGGGCAACTGAAATGTCATTGCTGAAGAAACAGATAGGTGCGAGGGTCTAAACTTAACTTGCTGTAAATCACACACATGTGCACACACACTCGCACATGCGCGTGCACACACACACAAACACACACAGAGGCGAGATAATATGTGTGTCCATGCATGCCTTGACTTAAGCCTTTTGTCCGGCGCTGCTGGCCTCCCACCTGGTTTCTCTCCACTGTCCGCTGTTAGACAGAGTGTGTTTTGGCCTTCTAAGACTAAACTTATGATTGAGAGAGTAGAGTGTGTGTGTGTGTTGGTGTGTGTGTGTGTGTGTGCACTCGTGTGTGTGTGTGCGTGTGTCAGAGCAGCAGGAATTGTAACGGGGCAGCAGTGTTGGTAATGGCTGGTCAGCTGGTATGGCGAGTATTCAGGGCGGGGGCAGTGCATTGTCCTCTCATGGCTCCAACAATGCCCCTCTGAGCAGGCCACACATCTACCAGTCACGGGCCTCTCTTTCACTCTCTGCCTCTGCCTCTGCTTTTCTTTCTGTCTGCCATATTTATTCAGCCATAGTGAAGTGTAAAGTGAGATGTGGTAGATGCTGTGGCAGCCACAGTGTCCCTGACCTTTGGGAGAAACCTCAAGGTCAGCTCGGTTAATATTAGAGCATGTGTCACTCATTCTTCCACAGCAACGCCCATTATATGTTCAATATCACTCTAAATGATTAATAAACATGTTGCATATATTCATAAACGCAGCTTCTTAATGCATAATTAATAGCATGGATCCATTTATTAGTCACGTTCTCGGAGCAAAGCTCTTTGGAAAATGTAAATTATATCTATTTACCCATATTTTAAATAATTAATTCTAATGCTGAAACGTTTATATGAATCACAGTTCTAAATTTATTCAGTTTAAGTCTTTTAATGAGAAGAAATTCATTGGTTCTACAGATGTATAGATTTACTACTTTACTACCGTTTTGAACTGTTGGTTGATAAAAGATAATTTCAAGATTAATTTGCCTTCTGCAAACATGATAGGGACATTTTATACATTAAATTATTTTTAAAATATAATCAGCAAATTGAAAGACAATGTTAATAAATGTTAGTTGATGTCCTAATCTTAATATCATATTTTAGCCAATCACAGTTCTTGTAGACAATTATGTTTGTATGTTATATGTTGTATAATATATTTTTAAATAAGTATGATTATTATTTATTATTAGATTTAAACCTCAATGGCAGGATTCCGCATAAGGGACGAGAATGATCCAATTATCGGTTGATTGTTTTACATCATTATGAATTAAACATATGTGGCTCTTGGTCCCACAAAACAGCTTCATTTTAAGATTCCAAGAACTTGTAATTGTCATTTTTTTTTACATTTATTTTCTGATATTTTATCCTCTTATCAATTAATCCATTAATCAGATAAATAATCAACATTTCATTCAATGAGTAAAATAATGAATTGATGCCTTAATTCATTTTGTTTCCTCCAACATGTTGAAGAGAAGACAAATGGCAATGGTTTTCTAAAAGTCCCAGTCCTATCATCACTTTTGGTAAACTGAGTCTTATTTGGGCATTTCACTTCATAGGCCTAGACTAAGTAATAGGTTTTCCTTACTGATGAGATTTTCCTTCAATGGGGAGGCCACCCCTGTGACAAGAATGTGGAAGAAACATTATCACTGATAAAAAGATACCCTCTTGTGGACATTTAGTGGAACTGAATCGGCTGAGAATGAGAAGCTGTCAGTGCTCAGAAGTTTTCATGTGTGCCAGCAGATTTGTCAAAGACGCAGAAGGGGGTGTGGAAGTCATTTGTAGTCCAAATAACTTCCATCTGGAAAGTTATGTGAAAGTTGTGTGTAAGCAATAAGAAAAAAACAGCTGGAGAGCTGCTGAAACTACAGAAAAGAAAGTGAATCCGCTGTAAGACTACATTTAGAACCACTAATGGAATCTGAAATCGATTAGATCCTCATGCAGTTTGGTGCGATTTAGCTCTAATCTCAATTTGTTACCTGCAGTCACCAACAGGGAGCAGCAGAATACAGTGGAAAATAGGGTTTTGTCAGCAGCTTGTTTGTGTTTCTGACTACATGACAGTAAATACATGTTGGCTCTGCGGCTGTAGTTACAGCTGTGTTTTTGTGAGTGAGAATTTGTTTGGAAAGAATGTTGGAAACTAGCGACTTCTTATAACTGTATTATAAAACAAATTCTGGCAGAAGTTAAAAGGATGTTTTGTCATACAATACGAGTGTCTGCCATGTTGATTTACATCTACCAGAAGCCAAACTGGGATTATGATAAAAATCCTCTTTCCTCAAACCATATTTCACTAATTGTATAAAGGCTGTGTGGGACTCAACACACACTCTGCTGAAGATTAAAATCAGATGAATCATGTTTGAGTACTCGAATGATGATGAGTATGTAAGTCTGATCCAGAGCTGTCCTGTCTCTTTGCAGGCCCTACAGGATGCATGACATATGCTTTTTTTTAAAAATCATCCTTTTTTACCTTAATTTAATAACTTATTCTCACTGAGCAAAATCTCTTTTCCAATAAAGATCCGAGTACAGGACAAACCAGGATGGATCTCTTTCTATTTAAATGCAGGTGAAGAACTGACCTGATTGCATTTCCTTTTCAAAGAAACAATCAATCAATACTCTCAAAAAGAAAGTGCTTTACTCTCAGTCTGATGTTATTATTTGCATCTGCTTTTGTTCGTGAATTTTCATCCTGCTCTGACCATCATTTTCTCTTGTTCGCCTCTCCGTGACGTGAGTCCTGCAGGAGGACATCATCTGCTCACCTGGTTGAGGGGCTCATGCTAATCTAAAGCCGATTAGGCCTCTTATCTACTCAGCGCCGGTTATGTACTTTGGTCCAACAAAAATACCGCGCAGAGTTAACGAGTTGGCCTCTTTACCTTTGCTTCTGACTATTCACATCACCCCCTCTCATCTGCTCTAACTAAGCCACTCTGGCTATCATGGTTCCTGATTCTTCATGCCTGAACTGTGCAGAAGATGTGGATCTTGACTCTCAGACCATCATGTCACCTTTCTCTTAACAAAATGTCTATCTTACTCGTCATTTATCAATATATGCACTGAGGAGATCAAATGATTTGCAAATTGCCTTCTCTGAAGCCAAAGCGGATTCAAAAATATTGCATTGTGAATTAAATCAATTTTAAAAAATGCAATTCAAGAGAAACCTTTGTCCAGAAAAGTCACTGGCAAAGACATGGGCATGCACTATTTGGTTTGTGATGCATTCCGGTGTATAACCCCCCTTGCCACCCTTCTGCACACACACACATTGGACATTGGACATGTGAAGAGTCATCCCATGTCCATGTGAAAGCAGTAATGCCATAATTGCCCTTATCCTATTGACTTAATCAGGAACCCTGCGGCACTCACATCGTGCCTTCACTTCTTGATCTCAGGTCTGTACGACTCAAGGTCGAGAAGCACGTCATCACTATTATTTTACACTCGAATCACATCACTAAAATCCTTTATTCATGTATACAATCAGCAGAATCTCCTTTTCTACACAGACACACGGAGCCAGAAAAAAAAAAAAACATCATATGGAAAAACAAACTTTACATGGATTTAAATAAAAGATTTAGATTAATTACATTATTTTAAAAAAGTTAAATTTTTTTTTTCATCATTTCTACACTATGTACAAAGACAGCAACCCAGTTGTTGGAATATACAGATGTGTCAATATGCAGATACTGAATGCACGAGGGAAACACCAAAGAGGATCTGAAATTACAATGCAGGGGTCAGGAGCCAAGATTTAGCTGCCAAATTTGAGTCATCCTCCACAGGTTTGGAGTTGCCCCTGCTTCTCTCCGGGGCTTACCTCCTGATTCCCAAACCTCACTCTTTGTGCCGCAGCATTCACGCATAATTCATCCTGATTCGTTCGATTCATAATTTTACTCCATCTCGGGAGCAGGTCCAGTTTTCATTGTGGATGAAAGGTGGACTGGAGTATAAAAACAGTTGGGTGTGGGCCTTAATTTGTTTTTCTTTGCCTACATACAGTATCAGCTACAAGCCAAAGCACTATAGACAGGTCAACAAAAATAAAATGCTGCTTTTCTTGGCCTGTAAATATTTCCCATCTGCAACTCTGGTTTCCGTGAGAGGGGGGGTTGCATAGCAACCACCATCCCCATCCTAAGTGCCTGCTCTCCCCGCCAAACTATCTGACAACACTACAAAGGAAAAAAATTACATAATTACATGTGCATGCAAAGCATCTGACATTTATCAATACGTATCACATTTGCTTGACTTATCATTTTGCATGTTTTTTCGGGGGGGAAATAAGAACCATCCAAATCCACAGTGTTGGAAACCACAGTCTCTTGAACCGTATGGTGTGAAGCAGACGTGGAGCTTGGATTTGTTCAGTTGGGGAAAACCAAAATGAAAAACCATAACCAATATATCATCCTACTCATTATGTCTCTACATGTGTGAATATACAGTATATGATTTATGCAAGGAGTCAGTTTGTAAGGAGTCCATTTAAAAGGAGTTCATAGCCAAATATGTGTGTGATGGTTGTATCTACGTGATAAATGCTGGTAGAAAAAAATCTCACACGTCCCCTTCCTCCTCATCAGGTGGGAGCGGTGTCAGTTTTTGAAGGAGGGGTTCGCTCAGCTCACCACCGCAGCCTCATTCCCCTCCTCCACCTTGGTGCCTTTGCCCATGGCCTTCATTTTGGCCATGATGTCGGTGAATGTCTCCTTCACTGTCTTCTCCAGGATCCAGCCCTCGCTCTCGCTCTCGGGGTCATCCGGGTTGTTCAGGGTGGACAGGGAGGTGTCCACGTACTGCAGGCCCACAGTCACTGCAACCTGCAGACGTCAGGATCACATATCAGAGCAAACTCAACCTTTCATGAGTAGCGTTACCTTCTGTTACAGATTATTTACCACATGGAAAGAGAACTGTGCATTTGAGGCAAGGCAAAACCTATTCTAAAACCATCATTTTTGAAGAAAATAGGCAAGTGGGTGCCATATAGAAATGTGCGAAGGCAAATATCTTCATTTAGAAAAACTCATTCAAATGTTCAATTAAGATAAATTAAATTTTGTTTGACTTAATGTTGCCCTTATTAGACAGTATGCAGTATGGTGCAGGCAGGAAATGAACAGAGATGAGTGCAACGGATGACATGCAACAACTCAACCTGCATTTCCTTGCTCTTTTTCTTATATAAACTATATGGCATATAAAAATGTTTGAACTGAAACCCTGTATTATCACCATCATTATTAGGAGTGATCTAATGTTCAAAAATTATTTAAATATCCTAGAAATTCTTGTTCTATTGTACCATCAGAAATCACTTACTACGAATGTTGACGTCAGATCAGGAGATCAAGCTTCAGGAAGTGGGTCTGCCCTCTTCACTTCCCTCAGATTAACTCATTACTCCATCTCTGAGCCAACTATCTGTGTCAGCACAGAGACGTTTACATAACTACTACTACCGACTGCGTGTGTCAGATGAGCTTCCAGGGTATCACCCAAATCCTAATTCTCTAAATAGCACTATTTACTGTCTGCATGAGATGAGGAATTCAGGCTTTTGCTGACTTTAAAGTTTGTCTTTTTCTTACTTCACCCTGATGTTTAACCTTCACTGAGCAGAATGACATATGTGCATCAGTGTTTGAGACTAGAAGGCAAGTAAAGTTTCTCTGAGTTCACTTTAAATCTGATTTTAGAAGTTAATCATGCTCTGATACACAATTTACAGAACAGGACAGTGTGAGGTGTGTGAACTTGAAGCCTCCAGTGCACAAACACTGAGGATGGACTTTACAGCGATGTAGGACACATCTTGTATCCAGCCGTTCAACTTTGGGAATGAAGAAAAAAAAATTGTATATTTAAGGATTTAGGTCATTTGAAGGATTTCTAACATTGTTGTTGACCTTTTTATGTGCAAAAACTGAATCATCAAACCAACCATTTACAACACCATTTCAAAGCAGAATATTTTTATGTTTTAATATACTTAACATTTAAATGTCATATCCTGTGTCAAAGTGAATAAAGATATTGAGAGAAAAAACTGTTAACATTTAATTTAAAAAATAGTTTACTATAAGTAGAGGTGGAAATGTATCATATTTGTATTTCACATTTTTATACATAGCATTTATACATTTCTAACCTATTTATTCCTATTTATTCCTTTCCCATCTTCTCATGTCTTATTATGTTATCCATTATTGCAGTCTACTGTATCTGTGCTGTATGTGTGGTTTTGTGTGGATTGTGTTAATGTTGTACTTGCTGACGTCTCTTGGCCAGGGGCCTGTATCACAAAGCAGGATTAAGGGGTTAGTGAGCTAACTTCAGGTGTAACCCTGGATTTTCAGTATCACAAAGCTGGTTCACTTTTTACCCAGGCAGAGATCACCATGAACGGCTAACCTGGTCTGGGCCATAGGTGGATAGGATCAAAATGTATAAAAGGACCATCCACTGACAAATTAATTCATTACAAAAAACAAATCCTACAGAATCCAGCATGAATAAAAGTCTTATAATGTGTACATCAGTCCAAACATTTGATTTTTCCAGGTCTTGTGTAGCTTCAAAAAACTAAAATTTGCTTGTGACACTAAACAAATGATGATGTTTTTAGTTGAATTGTAATTTTAAGTTTAAATTTATTCTATTCCCAGGTTGATAGCTGACATTGTGGATGATTTTACAGTCTAGTTCACTGCAGCTCAGAATAACATGAGACAACTGTGATGTTAATCGCAAATAAAAAAGGAAATTTGCAGTTGTCTTTTATTAGAACAATAATCCACATTGTTAATTGTTAATCCTGTGATTATAAATGCAACATTTATTAAATACTTTTCCTATCTTTGCTTCAGCAGTAGAAACAGGCTGATGTTACTTTTCGTATTCATAAATAGTGTAAATAGTATAAAATACTCTATACTCAAGCATGTATCGAGGTTTACATGATGATTATGTGATGGTATTGTTTGTAATTTACAAATGTGCCTCTTTCAGATGAATGTGCTTGTAGCTTGATAGGGAAATCCTGGATTCACAGAGCTAGTTGACACCCATGATCCTGGATCAACAATGTTAGGTTTGGTGCAGCCAGCTAAATCAAAAACATCCTTGATACGTGAATCCTTCTACATTACACAGGCCCCAGGTCATCAGTGTAAATGAGAATTGGTTCTCAATTGATTTTACATGGTTAAATAAAAATCAGATGAAAATATTTATGCATTCGTGGCCCTGACCTCCAGCATAGTGACCAGCAGCACCAGTGCTCCGATGGTGTTCAACATGCTCCCATAGTAGGACAGCAGGGCGTCACGGCAGCCACGCTTCCACACATTGAGCTCCTCGGTGTAGTGGTCGTAGCTGTAGTGGGCAGAGTTGTTGGTCATCTGTGCCTGGATGCAGGGTCTAGGGGAGCTAGGGTTACAGCAGCTGTACGGGACTCCATCCATCAGATACTGGCCATCCACGTTGCTGCCGATGCGGCTAAGAGGATCAGGCAGTGTCATGTTAGCATCATGTTATGATGGGTTGGAGAAAGTAGGTCAAAGATCAGGAACTAGTTACCTGCCATGCTATGTTTGTAGTATATTTAGGCTAAAATTAGTTGGTGCATAATTAGAAAGACCACATTTGTCTCCTCTCCTAGCAAGAAATACATTTTTGTCACATGTTGTTTCAGCAATAAATAGCACTGAATAACAGTCTGAGCACTATAAGTGTCAGAGGTGGCATATTGCAGAGCTGATGCAATATTATATTGCACATGAACTATTAACTGTTGTTGTATTAACCACCTGCATAAATTGAATGCCATGTACCATCAACTATGGTAAATACAATATGCTTATATGATATTGTCTCTATTCACCCATCTGTAACTGCATCTGAAGAATGGATTTTAACTGTGATTGACAGTTGTAGGTCAATGGAAGAGAGTGTGATTGGATCACAAAGGTCTGAGAAGGTCAATTATAGATCAGTAATTTCAAGCAACATCAGCACCTACTCAAGCCGAAAAATAAACTTTTGTGTCAATACTACAGACCATAGTACTAATACTACGCTCTATATGCAAAGGGTTGTGAAGCTTTTAACAGTACACTTTAAAAATATATGAAAATATCAATAACATTACAAAAAAATATAACATAATGTACATGGGTAATGTGTAAGTTATATTACACTTTATATGATCTTAAGTTAGATGGATACAATTATAATGCTGATTTCCCGTTTTACAGCAGTATTTTGATATTTTTAAAAGATAAATCAAAGGTTTTATTGGTTTTACAAACAATTATGTAATTAAACTCAATTAATAACAACCTAATTGATTTGTATTATGTCAGCACATTTTTATATAAAATAAAAACTTACTATAGGTTTAAATACCTATTTATCATTGAAAAAGACCCCAAAATCATGTGTTTTACAGTATGTCAAATTAAAGCTGTGTCTATTCTGATGATTTGGTAGGTATTTCAATATAGAAGGTCACTTCGGTCACGTCTCTATCTTCTTGTTCAATGTTATTGTCACAGGGCAACAGGTATTTATGCTGATTTTAAAATCTCCAGCAAATTCCTGAATGGCTGCCAGGTCCTGTGCTGATTGGACACTGGTTCTTGAAGGACACCTAACTTTAATCCTGGAGATTAAACACTAATGATGTGCTAACATTTATAACAGCCTCACAAGGCAAACTGCTACTTGTTGCTGCTAAACTCACAGTATATATTAACACACATATATTACTGTATTAACAATGTAATTTCCTTACACTCATGCATGTTTTACAGCATTATTTTTTTCTTAGTACCCTAATCACCAGCATTAGCCCCTCCTCCCAACTTTATCCCTAAAACTGCCTAGTAACCTCTTTCACCCTCCCATCCCTCCAATGCCACGTCCCTATTGCAAACCATTGCCACCATTTCTGTGATGGTAATCCTTGGTTGACAAAAGTGAATAATACACCTGCTCTGACCCACCTTCACCTTTAAATCCACTTATACTGAACACTAACTTTAATAGACAACCCTTACATCACCCCTGCACCCACTCAGGCTCAATGACAATCTCTTTGACCCCCAAAGAGGAATTTCGCTGCCACGTCCTACATCAAAAAACATATTTCATTATCTCTAACTTCTAAAGGTTTGTTGTTAGCTCTGTGACTTACTCTCTCACACTCTTTGAGCTGAAGTCCAGGTAGCGGTTGCTTATCCACTGAATCTCAAACCAATCTTTGTAGTTTTCATTTCCGCAGCAACGAAACTCCATCTGCATCAGGTCCAGGGTCCTCTTCATGTAGCAGCGTCCCGGTGTGTCCGTGTCCTTGTAGAACTTCATGCCGTTCCTCAAACCCTCGGCCAGGGTGAACTGCAGAGGGATCCTCGTCAGGAAACACAGCAGGGCTGTCAGGACGAGCAGGACGTTGAACACCACGCAGAACATCAAGAAGGTCTTCACCATGGGCTTCCACTTTGCAAACTTTACAGGGTCCAGAGAGTCGTAGCAGACCTTGCCTCCCAAAGCGTTGATGCCACAGGCTATTAGACCCATAACTATGAGCAAATTGGGCAGGAAGTGGCTCTCGTTGTTGTCCATAAGTTCTGAGCGCTTCCGCAGCTCGATCTTAAAGAACAGGCCCATGCTGAAGACCAGCACGCCAGCCATTACAGCGAACCAATACATGAACCATACTGTCTGGGCGAGCTTCACTCGCTTTTTCAGATCAAACTTGACCTTCAGCAAAGCCATTGTTCAATCTGAGAAGTGTCCTGTAAAGAAGAGAGACAAACGATAACCTCGAGCAGCAGGAGCTCCAAGATTTCTAGATTACCTCTTGGTCAGGTAACGCTCCAAGCTGCAGTCCCAGTTCCTGTTTCCTTGTCTCTCTGGTGTCAGGGTCTCCTCTGGCTTGTCCAGAGATTCAGTTCAGCCTGTAATCCATCCCACAGCAAAAGAGCCGGTATGAGGGAACCAGGAGGATCCTGGAGGAGCACAGGAGTGTTAGTTTTTCAAAGCTCTCTCCTCTGCCATTGTGCCAGAAAATTCCAATCTCACAAGGCTTTATTTTTCCCAATCTCTACCAATTTTCCTTCCTGAACACAGGTGAGGCTAATCGTGATGTTTGGTTGTCCTGGAGAGGTGGAGGATTGCTGAAGATCCTCATGACTAAACTCAAAGTTGCAGTACGTCATGCTAAGCCCCTGTAAGCGGCCTGATCCAATTTGTGGAAATCCCTCTACACAAGATGAGCCCGATCGTAAGCCGCTGCCAGGGGCCATAATTGGTTTGAGTGTTCACGTGGTCAAAGGCGCCTTGATCGAACACACCAGGAGCTGTAATGGCATCAGCTCCTGGCTGTCAGAGGCCGTGGACATGAAAGTGGAGCTAATAATGGAGCATACCCATTCACAGGTCAGGGTCCACAAGTTCAGCACAGACCGGATGTCTTCAAATTGGAGCGAATAGGCTGAGCTGATCAAGCTCCAGTAACCCATTCACAGAAACAACTTTCAGGCTCAAATTTCAGCTCCTCCAAGCATGTTTAAAGAATGTATTACTAAAACTAAGGATGCAGATGGATATGTTGTTGTCACATGTTAATCTAGCAATAAGAACAGAGATACAGCCATCTTGGAAAATGGACACTAATAAATTACATAATAATGACCTTACTGTCACTTGCTACCTGGGCGGGTACAACAAACACCAACAGGAGCCAGACACTTATGCAACATCTCAGCTGCATTGTATTCATCATGTCTGTATTTTAAAATATATTTTTATGACTGTATTTGTGTTTTAACTGCTTATTTATTAAGTGGCATTTGTTATTTTAATGCTGTATACTGACACCAAATAAAAGTTTCTTATATTGTGGAAAAGTTAAATATAAGGTTATAAGAAAATCTGTGTAGGACGTGTATTTTTCTTTTTTTTTTTTACTTTTTGCAGTGTGATAAATAAAATATGTAGTGCATTCTGGGTCTGATTTATCTTAAGTTGTGCTTTTTAATATGTAAATGGAATGGGAATACAGCATTTCTATGTATTACTGTACATATATATCCTTTTCAATTATAAAAAAGCATAAAAACACACCAGAAAACAAAGGATTTTTGAGAAAGAGTAAAAAATACAACCAGATTCATTTGCATTTGGTAGGATTTAATTAAATTTATTTTTAATTGACAGTCGGTGTGAGTGAATGTGAGCAGAATTACAGCAGATCTTTTTCTTTTAATCTCCAGACTCTATATCTGTCCACTATTCAAATCCACAACTCTACCAATACTGAGTGCTTTGCACACACATATTGCATAATGTGCTTGTTTAATAGTAGTAATGGAACTGTAGATTTATTATACGAGAGGTTTCATTTTTTGTCTGGTAATAACAGAGGTTACAGGAAACAGAAAATGACCATTATTATTGCACATAAATTCAAAAGCGCAATTAAAAGGCTGCACATGTCCTTATTTAAAGTGCTCCTGGTTGTGATTAATTAAGGGTTAGTAAGTATTCATCATGAGTTGAGGTATGCATAAAAATTAACCCGACTCGATGCCTTTACCTGGCAGTCTCCATTGTTTTGATGCACATCTACTTTTTGTGTGAATTCTGAAGAGTAATTGATCCATTAGCAGAGAGGTTTCACTCTGAAATTCTAATCAATGTCCAATATGTACTGAGCAACTAATAATTATTTTCATGATCAATTACTTTGTATTGTTTGTCTTGATTTGTTGATTGGTCTTAAAATTGTAATAAGTTTGGAGTCATAGATGACAAAATCAGAAGCTAAAATCAGAGTTTGGTTAAAAAATGACTCAAAAATATTAATTGATAATTAAAATAGTTTGCATTTAAGTAAACAGTTGGCAACTAATTGATCAACTGGTGGTTGTGGCTATAGACAAATAGATTATGTCAATATAAATGTTCTTAAGGCACTCTCAGAACAAATATTGATGTGGATGTGTACTGATGCATTTATGCCTCAAATATTCTGAATAAGAGCTGGAACAATTTGCTCAGTAAATTGATCAATAGCAACTTTTAATTACCAAGAATGGATGAATATTAAAAAAAGTGTTTTTTGTATGATTCTTTGATAGCAAACTGATTATGTTTGGGTTAAACAAGACATGTTGCTAGTGCAGGTTGCACTTTGGGTTTGAAAGATTGCATATATTTTGTGTGGATTATTGAGGTGCTAATATATGTAGATGTTAATATTTATTAACACTCAATTCTGGCACCAATTATGGTTGAATTATCAACCAGTGTTTCATTTTGGCCAAAGAGTGAATGTCTCAGGGGGGAATGTGTTGCTCTTCTGTATTATAGTTCATATTTTATTTACGCAGATAAGACATGAGGATGTTTATTCAAATACCTTAGTGCTGTTTTAACTTTGTCATACAAACTGACATTTTCTCCAAAAAAAATAAATTAGACACCCAAAGACTTTCAATGACTTTAAAGAAACCAACTAATCATGAAATCACAAGGACATGATTGTGTACTGTGGTTGGAAGCAATGCATTTGTCTGATGCTACTTTGGTAAATAACAGCTTTAACAGTTCAATTCTCCGGGTCCCAGTTGGTTTTCCTGTCTGCTTCTGGAATGATGGACCAGTTGGGGGAAGGAGTTCCTGCAGCGAGCCAGTTGAAGTCATCCACCTGGTTCCAGTTGTTCCGCTCCCGGTCCAGACCAGACACACTAAAGTCCTCCTCCAGGGTGGGATAAGTCCAGGAGAAGGGGGCGAAGCCCACCCCGCGACAGTCCTCTATGATGGCTCTGCTGGTGACGTGCAGATACACCTGCGTGTCCGTGGTGTTGTGGGTCCTCAGCTGCTGGCAGGGGAAGGCCAGCGTGCTGTTCCTACAATGATCCACGAATACTGAACTGGACACGGGGCCGCACAGGATCTCACAGCCGTCTATGTGCTTCAGGTGTAGCGTGCTGGGAGATCCGAGCAGCCGCACCCTGCAGTTAGTCAGGTGGGTCAGCAGCACGTCTTGTTTCCGGATCTCCTCGGCTGTTCTGGTCACAAACGCGTCGCGCATGTCGGAGAAGCCGCACTGCTCAGATGCTGCGGCTCGATCAGCCTTGGCGCTCCCGGCGTCTACAATATCTGCAACGTCAGGGTGGAGCGAGTCTGACGCCGGCGGCACCGAGTGTTTGTCCGTGGCTTTGGTGCGACTTCGGAACGCGAACTTCTTCTTGGGTAAAGCCTCCTCTCTAGTCTCGGCCAGGGACGTGTGGAGCTTCTGCAGAGCAGCCTGCGCTCGTCTGAGGTCGTACTGCTTCAGAAACAGCACGCTATCGTTCAGGAACTTTTGCAGCTGCACGGTTTTGGCCGTCGCCTCCTCCAGCCTCTGAGTCACGGTAGCCCGGTCCGCTCCGGAGCAACCGGACAGCAGCTCTTCTATGGCCGCCTGCTCCCTGTCGAAAGTGCTAGAGAAATACTCGCCCTTCTCCTCGGCGACGGACTGGCTGTCTTTCGCCTCTTTTCTCCGCTCGACGTCCTCCAACCTCGCCTGGTGTCGCTTCTGGAGTCGCTCCTGTACTTTCGCGGCTTCGTCGCCCACTTCCATCGCTGCCGCCATGTTGTTAGACTTCAGGGTGTTGTTGCGGAAGTGATGGTTACGGTGCTTCTTCTTCGTGGTTTTTGTAAACAGAGGTTGGAGCTGCACAGCGCCACCTACTGTAGCTCAGACGGCAGCACATCACATGCACACATGTCTCGAAATGAATATAAAATAAATTAAAACTATATTTAGTTACCTACCCGAATCACACATAAATATCTTGCTTGATTAAATGTTGTTACCATTGGTAACATTGGTAACTCAATGGATCAAACATATTGTTAAAATATGTACAATTTCTGAAAAAAAATAATTAAGAATACAAAAAATAACTTACATGTAAATCATATTATATAAAATATAAATATAATAAAACAGCCTTTTGTAAGCATCAACATGTACAACATGAAACACAATAAGATAAAACCTTACATTTTGTACTACAATAAAATAAAAAATGTGAAATTATTAAAATAACTAAATATTGCTATAGATAGGCCTATAAATAAAAATGCCCATTTAGCAGTAGGCATCATTTATTTACTGGTGTTTCAGGCAATACAGACATGATATTCAATTATCTCTTTTGGTATGAAAGTTTAAAAAAAAGTTTTTATTAAGGGAAAAAAGGGTACGCATGTTTTTCTCTTAGCTCTTAGTTTTGTATATATATATATATATATATATATATATATATATATATATGTGTGTGTGTGTGTGTGTATTTCTTCTTCTGCCTCTAGATATTTTCTATATTTGTTATAAAACTGTTATCTTCTATGTCATTGCTTCTCTGTATCTGAGCTGTGGTAACGCACACATTCCCCTGGGATCAATAAAGTTTCTAATATATAAGCTTTTTTCATCTGTGTATATGTATATGTGTATAAAATATGTGGTGACTATGCCACACTTTTATCGAAGATGATGTAATACTATGGCATTTATATTGGGGGGGCCATACCTTTCATGACATAGAGAAGGGATATATATATATATATATATATATATATATATATATATACACAACACTGAGATGCTTTATTTAAAAATGTTTTTAATGTGAATTGAGTAGGAACAGTGTAAAGTATAAAACTTTTGATTTTCATCTGTATAAATTTAACTAGTGGGAGCACATAAGCACATTTATTAGAGAAGGGTCACACAGTGCTTCACAAGTGTAAAATAATCTAAAAAAAAAGACCAGAAAACAAACAATAGAACATAAGCAAAAAAGCACACATAATTATAAACACCATACAGCACGAGGCTAAATAATATACATATAAATAATTATTTGTGGGTAAAATATGTGGATTAACAGGTAAATACGCCTCACTGCTATGCACAGCAGTCTAACTGTAAATTGTCATACCTGAGGGACGTCAAGGTGTGGCACACACACCAGAGGCCCGCCCTCTACCGTTGGTATTGGTAAAGACTAATATCTGCTATTCATAGGGGGCAGTGAAACATGCAATTATGATTAATATTGTTGATCATAAAAATGTGTGTGTTTATAATTAATTCGGCCTAGTTTGTATATTTCGCATTTAAATTCGCAGAGTCGCGTGCTGCCGTTGTGGAACTGGTGCTTTGGGGTTTGCCTTGTTCTGTGCACTACCCCAACAACCCGTGCGGTGATGGCGAGGAAACCCCGTTGACAAGGCACTGCTTTTTCATGACGGTGAGTTTCCCCTTTGAGTGTATTATAATTTTGTGATAAAAATTTCAAGGAAAAAACACACACAACCTCCTTCCTCCCTTCCTTCAGGGAGGGAAGAGAGTTTGAGCGGAGAGAAAAATCTATCCGAGACAGAACAGGGACAGTGAGGAAAATATATGAGTGGGAGAGGGAGAAGAAGGAGGAGGAGGAGAAGGAGGGGGGAGCAAATTAAAAGTTGCCAAATGGAGATATTGGGTTTCAAGAGGAGTGAGACAGGAGTAAAGGGTTCGCCTCTTTGAGTCGTCTTTATGTTATGCTAATCGGGATAAATATTTATGGATCGACAACGGTTTTTGTCCTTAAGCATTTTCGCCGAATTCCAACCGACGGTTTCACAAACAGGCGTCGACCGAAACGTCGTGGCTAGCTAACCCCAGAACAGGCCGGTGGTTTACCGTTAAAATGTCGCGGAGGGCTACCACACCCGAACACCGGCCGTTACAAAAACCCCGACGGTTGGAACGCGTCGGTTCGGCATATCGAGACAAATGTGACGTTTTCTTTTAGTTGCTGGCAGTTGAGCCACATGGAGGACAAATGAAAGCCTCCCCGACAGAGACAGAAACAGCACGTCAGCGGCGACGGCGGGCGTTTTTGTGCTGCTTGAATGCGATTATCATTCTGTCGATTCAGTCTATTTTTGGAAATAAAACTTGCAAGCTGTACATTAGCTGGCTTTTCTAAACCCGACAGCGCTACCACACAAACAGCACTGGCCGGATTACAAACAGGGACTACTAGCATGGTGGCGTCGAAGTGCTGCGAGCTAAAGGAGACTGAATTTCAGCTCCGAATTAGACAAATAACCCAGTTATTCGGATGAAACCGCTTTATTTTGTCGACCCCGACTAAAACTGTCGAGAAATCTGCAGAAACACGGCACTTTCGAGCCGCCTCGTTTTAGTCCGTTAATGCACTAATTTAATGCTCTGAATTCTGGTTGAATATAAATGCGTCAGTCGTTGCCACGAAGCTTTTTGAACGTTGGATTTAACGATTAAGACGTTTGGTTTGATCATTCCGGATTACGGAAATAAACGCGTGATTCCCCCCGCTTTTTATGTGTATTTACACTAGTCAACATTTTCTAGTTTGCCGTGAAATAAAATGTGACTTTTTTATAATCGCATGGCTCAATTTCTTTCGATTTATTTTGTAAAGTATAGCGAGATTTAAACGGGGTTTTAAAATCGTCTACGATGTGTCTACTTTTGAAGAACAAAGGTGCTTCTTTGCCTGTGGAAGCTCGTCCTATCAGAGTGGAAACTAGTTTATTTTTCATGAATATTTTAAAACCTTGATATTTCTGTATTATTGCTTGTTTTTGCAGATTTCTTGGTACTTCTAAGTCTCAATGCAGCCAGTTAAAACAGACGTTTTCCTATTTTACTGCAACTCTGTCGTTCTTTGTTCTCCCTGAACCAAAGATGGAGGATGAGTGTGGCTCAGCTGTAAAGACAGCCTATGGCAGGGTAACAGCCATTTTGTAGCATTGCAGTCCAAACATTTTGCACTGACTCAGGAACACGAAGCCTACAAAGCCCCTTGACTTTCAACACAATATAAAACAACCTGTAAATTAAAGACCATTTTATTCCTATTCCTAATTACTGGATAAATGACCAAAAATAGCTCTAAACACATGCTCCACATTGGTTAAATGCAAATATTAAGCAAAAATAGACACAGTAACTTGATCCAAACACTCACAAACCTTTACTATGCTGGATCAAGATAGTGTTCCCCCACCATTTAAAATGTAGCACCAATACAGCTACATACCTTTGCTGGCTGACACAACATAAAGCCAACACCTCTTTCTACCAATGTAGAAACTCAAAACAACAATGCCAATGGAAGCAGGGTGGAGTTATTAACACTCATATGGCCATTTTCACTTCATGCAGACATGAGAGACAACCAATGTGGGACAGCAGTGGAAAGTCATGGGTGGGAGTTGGTGTTTCATAGACATGCATCTGTAGGAGGGGATGAAGGTCATCCAGCCATTCCTTAAACACTGATCCCTCACAACACTGAACAACATGTCTGTCCCCCCTCTTCCCCCCTCCACACACCCATCTCTTCTCCCTTGCTCTCCGACACGAACCCCACACTCTTATCTCGCACACATTATTTTGTAAGTCTTACAACTGCATTTTCTCACCCTGCAGCACATCCTGTTACTGGAAACAAAGGGTGTTAAATGACTGAATCCATGCTCCCTGTTGGAAATTTGTGAGTGACACATCCTTATTACTAACATAACACACTCATACAGTCCTACCTACAGATATAAACAAGTTTACTCCTTTGATCATTGAAGCTATTAGCAGTCGGTCCAGACAAAATTCTAACATGGATTATCTACTCTTTAGTTCACATGAAGCATCTTGCCTCACTTTCTATACTTATGTCCCCTCATACTTTTCTAGGTGTCATGGATGATGAGGACGATCGCCGTCTTCTGGATATTTTAGGGTAAAAACCTTGTTTATTATTTATAAACCTGAATGAATTGGTCTTCACCACGCAATTCGTTTAAGTATTGCATAGCTAGAAATAAAATAAAATGAGGGTTCCTCTATTAAATCCATGATATATATGCAGCTTTTGCTTTCTCTTTTGCTGGATTAGGGAAGTTAAATTTCAAAGATTGATTGTAAAATGCTTTCTGACATCTTACTCTGGATGAGTTAGGCATTTTGTGAAACCACAAATAAGTGAAAAGAAATAGATGTTACATTAGATGTGTTCTAGGCCCATAAAACCATATTTTGTACCTTTTTCAGAGATGTGGATGCATTGAATGACTATCTCCATGGCAGCAACAGCAAGTCCGTGAGTGACTCTTGTAGATTGTATATACTGCCATTTTGAGAGTGCTTGCCCGCAGCCTTTTGCGTTGAATCACTTCTCTAGATACCTGACTTCTAGGCATGAAATAACCAAGTGCACTCGTTCTCTTTTGAGTTGAACGCTCTTTTCTCTTCCTGCAGATTGAAGAGGATGATGTGACAAATGCAGCTTATGGGTCAGATGGATCCTTCTTCTCTAGCGACACAGTGAGTATACCTGTGATTACAGTGAGCCTACCAAAACAGGTTTTACTCTGTGATTATAGATTGAGTTCATGATGATGGATGAGGATCTTACTTGGTGTCTGCTCAAGCATTTAATGAGATTTGAGTGGATGTCACCATTCTGAGTCGCCGTGTGCGTGGAGATGATCAATTCATAACAACAAAAGTTGTTAGTGAACAGATATGATCAGGGGAAATACATTTTTGTATGAATATTATTTCACTAGGAGGGTAAAAATATTAAATATTTGACTAAAGGTTTATGGCATAGTTCCCTTCTAGTTAATGTGTAACTGAAGCCTGCAGGGAAAGTAGTTAACATGCAAATAGCTCTGGGCTCTTCTCTGATTCTCCCTAAACGTGTCGTCTAGGCTGGCTCCAACACTGGCCTCAAGGATGCCTCTTCTACAATCGGCGAATTTGGTGATGATTCAGCTGGGGAAGGCCTCCAGCTCTCCAGCAGCCTTTCATTCATCGAGGATGAATTGGGGCCCGAGGCGTCCCCTGGCCTCGGGGGCGAGGACCAGCCCTTCGACATCCTCCAGAAGTCCCTCATGGAGGCCGATATCACGGAGCAGACGCTGGCCCAGGAGGCCTTGCTAGACTCCCAGCCGGCTCCCACACTCGTGCAGGCTCCCGTTCCCTTCCCCTCCCAGCTGGTATCTGGGGGTTACGGAGGCGGGGTGGGCGTGGTCACCACGGCGACGGCTGCATTCCCCGCTGGTCAGTTCCTGCAAGGGGTGTCCCAGCTGCCCAACGGCTCGGCCCAGCACATCCAGGTGCTGGGCTCGTTCGGGGCGGGCGGCGGGGTGATGACTCTGAGCAGCTTGGAGAGAACTCCGCAGATCGTGCTCAGGCCAGGTGGGGGTCCGGTAGCTGCAGCAGGGGCCCCGGCGGCCGGGCAGGTGTTCGCCCCCACTCAAGGGCAGGTGGGCCAAGTCGGCTTACCTTTCAAAAATATCCCCCTTCAAAACATCATCATCCAGAGGGGCCCGGGAGGGACCCAGACTCTCGTCAGACCGATCCAGCCTAAACCCCATCAAGCCGGGGCACAGACGGTCTACAGCCTTGGTCTCCAGCCCACTCCCACCACCATGGCTAACGTGGTTAACGCTAACGCTGCTGCTCCCGGAGGCCACTACGCTGCCAATGGCTCCATCGTGGTGCAGCCTCAGCTGGAGCAGCAACAAGTGCAGGCACAGGCGCCCGGACAGTTTCTGCTGCCAAGCTCTTTGGCGCTGGCACACAACGGCCCTGCTGACCCCAACTCCAGCACACTGATCACCAGTCAGAACGCGGTGCAGATCGTCGCAGGGCAGAACTTCACCGCGCAACCAGGAGGGCAGCTAATTCTGAATCAGGGAGTGGTCAGTTGTCAGGTTGGAGGTAGCGTGACTCAGACATGGACGGGAGTTTCTTGTGCCGGCACCACCTCCGCACAAACATCGTGTGCCCCTGGGCGGCTGACTCTGGTCGGCCCGGCGACAGCGGGGATCGGCAGTCAAGGCCAAGTGTCAGCTAGCCCCGTGCAGCGCCTCCTAGTGACTCAAACACAGAATTGCACTTCTTTGTCCCCTTTACCTGGTACAGTGACACAGGAACAAGACTACAGTCAGGTAAAACAAATGTTACTGACGTTTTCCGTAATTTTCGCCTCGTTTGGCATTTGTCTCTTACCTGATTGATGTCGCTTTTCATATTTATTTTCCAGAATTCTTCATCACCTGCTCTCAAACAGGACAGACAGGTGCAGCTCAGCAGTATCCACGGTAACAAAAACTGATGTTGCTTTAATATTTTTTTCAATCTAAGAAGTCTTCAGTGCTTTTTGACCTCATGCTTTGTAATATCTTTCTTAGCCATGAAAACCATGACACAAGATTCAACCCTAAACTCTCAGGTACATGACTTAATCTGGACGTATGTGTATAGTTTAAACTTGATTTTGCTGATAGAGATATTGGTGGCATTATGTCAACTTTGCTATTTGCTTGTTGTCTTTATAGGTCAGTGCACAGAAGAGGCCTGCCCCACCACTTACAAGAGGAGGAATGTGAGTTTATTGACATACTGTGTGTTTTTTGGATATTTGTTTTCTTTTGTGCCTTGGGCACATGCAGCGGGGCATCAACAATTAAAGGACTTTATCTTCTCCTTTTGTGTCTCCAGGATTTTACAGCAGTTGAGGAAGGATCACATCGGAGCTCAGACACCAGATCGACGTCAGTTCATGTCGATCGATGACGCACTGCAAAGACTCCTCCCTTACCACGTGTTCCAGGGAGCTCCGCCCAGCCTGGATGAGTTTTCACAAGGTTCGCCTTTAAATCACCTCGCCCTAAATGTGCGACTCCACATCCTGCAACCTCTGAAATCCACTTACAATTTTCTGTTTCTTTATTCACAGTGGATGAGGAGTTTGAGTTAGTAGCAACTCAGGTGCTGATGAGGACCCAGGCCATGGTGAACAAATATAGACGACTACTGATGGTGGAAGCTGAGGTAGATGCACATGTGATACTGTCATACATATGCGTGATTCATGTCAGGACAGCCTCAGGACTCACAGGCCACCTCTCCCCTTCCTGCAGCGTTCCAGTCCATCATCGGAAATGGTGATGATTGACAGGACCTTCAACCAAGAGGAGCGCAGCAACCTGACACAAGACAAACGCATGGTACTAGTGGATCCAGGTAAAAAACAACAGTTAATGCTGTTTGGAGATATTACTTTGATTTGATTTAGTTGACTATGTTGATGAGGGCAGTGATGTCGGGGGTGTTTTTCTAAAGCCAGTATTTAGCTATTGTTATTTTTAATTACAACTATAAATATCTTCAAGAGATATGTGCCGCTTTTACTGAGACCATAAAGGGACATGTCTGATATACAATGCATTGACATAGAAATCAATGTCCATGTCTAGAATCATATGAACCATATGAATGAACATGCCGTGTTATGTACTTAACAAAAAAAGGTGAAATAACTGAAAACATGTTTATATTCTAGTTTCTTCAAAATAGTCACCCTTTGCTCTGATTGATAAAGGAAGAAACTCCACTAATTAACCCTGATAAGGCACAGCTATGAAGTGAAAACCATTTCAAGTGACTACCTGAAATGATAGTTCATCAAGAGAATACCAAGAGTGTGCAAAGCAGTAATCAGAGTAAAGGGTGGCTGTTTTGAAGAAACTAGAATATAACACCATAAACATGTGTTCATTCATAGTTTTGATGTCTTCAGTGAGAATCTACAATGTAAATAGTCATGAAAATAAAGAAAACACATTGAATGAGGTGTGTCCAAACTTTTGGCCTGTACTGTATGTCTGTTTATAGATGTATAATTTACTAATTTGTTTTCTTTAGTTACTTATTAATTCAAATACATCTCTGTATTTACCGTTATATCCTTAGATATATAAACAGTCCTCTTACAGTAATATACCACTTTATTATACACACACACCCACAAACACATATGCACAGACTTTCATTTTATACCTCCTCCTCTCGGATTGGATGTATGTAATTTGTGTTGGTAATACTTTTATCCACTATGTGTAATGTGTTTAAAATGGGTCAAAGCTTCCAGCAGAAATCTCTCCAAAAGGATGAACTTGTAGTAATAGACCCGGTTTCCTTTGCTTTAAGCATTAAGCCTCAGCCATGTTTAGTTTGTTTTCCCAGCGTTCCTTTTCAGAAAGGTTTTATATAACGTTATATAAAATGTTTTTTAATTGAATACCTTCTCTTATTTACTTTCTCTTTGTTTTCTTCTTTTTTTTACTCTGTTTTAATTTAATCAAATGATTCTTTTTTGTTTTATGTAAGGTGGCTTTGGGTCCCCAAGAAAGTGCTACACAGATAAAATATATTATTATTATAACTCTTGTCTTCTCTGTTTTATAGACAGCTTCATGGAGGACTTCTGTTGTGGGGTGAAATCCAAACTTTTCAAAGATCCTTTCCCTTCTCAGTCGTCCAGCTGTAGCTGGAATCAGTCGGACAGAGGCTCTACGCAGCCGCCACAAAGGACAGACCCTCAGCCCGGGTACGGAGACCCGGGAGGGGGCGGGTCCCTGGGAACGGACGCCGCCGATAGACTCCAACCCCCGCACGTCGAGAGCAAGACTGTCCTGGAACTGAAGAGATCTCAGCAACACTACCGGCCCAGCAGCGCCAACAACAACAGCCTCATCGCCGCCAACAGTTATCCCCAAGGTAACCACTCACCTTTCGCAGCGACGTCAGGAGGACAGACGCACTACCCGCCGTCTCACCAACCCTCCTCACAGCCCATCCAGCCCCTCAACTCCCCGCAGCTCACCTCGCCCCCGCACACCGACACGGACTTCGCTCTAGAGGCGGCTGTTAACAGCATCCTGGAATGTTAAGACCGTCGACATGTTGCTCCACGTCATCCCTAACGTATGGCTCAGACTTCATTTGTTAGTTTATTTGTTGTAAAGTTATTGTATGCCCAATAACCCTGTGTGAAGAGAGGTCAACTCTTCTTTCAGGTCCATATTCTTTGTGATACCATCTCCGACCATGTAGCATGTTTTAAGTTTGTAATGGTTTATTTTTCATGGCATGATGAAGGAGTTATGGTGCGAGTTATACACAGGCACTTATAATTCACCTATAAAGATCCGGGAATGTGTGCAATGTTTGTTTTTAACATTATTATCATTTTTTTTTTTTTTTTTTAAAAGGGGAAGGGTCTGCAAACAAAAACGTTGCAGCCCTGAATGCAAGAGTGTTCCTCTCTTCTCACACACACACACACACACATACACACACACACACCATTTTAAACTTTGTGCCAGTTGATTACCCGCCACTACCTATGCTGAACCACAGGGATGAGGGGAGGGGGGACTAGATGATGACTCTGACTCTGTGCCTAATTCTAGGTTTTTATTTTGACGTGTTTACATGAACAAGCTCTATTCAAAAATATCCATTCAGTCACTTCCTTCCTGCATTACAAACACACATACACACACACACACAGTGCTGCACACACACACACATGCTTTTGTACAATTTGTTATGTAGGTTTACAGTTCAGAGGTGTAGATTTCCTTTAAGGCAAGCTCAGCAGAAACACATTGACAAATTGCACTATACTGTGGCTTATTTCAGGAACTATCAAAATACGAGGCGTACGCTCAGCTAAACAGGATGTGAACATTTGGAAAAGAACCAAAATCTATTGACCTGCTTTCAGCCGCCTGCAAAAAGGATAACCTCTTAATCACACTAGAAAGCAGCAAAACTAGTCACATAGACATTAAAAATCGTGTTACTGTATGCTGCAGTGCTTATCTCTTGTGCTTAAGTCACATTTTCTTTGGCATTTTCGTTTGTACCTTAAAGGTATGCAAGCCCCTACACAGACACAGGACAGGACACATCGATCTCAACCACTTTATCATTTTACAGTGTGTTTGTGTTAGGGGAGCTAAATCCTCAGATTGAGGGAGATATGTTACAATATGTTTATCTTTTATACTTCCTCATTTTTCTTAGATTTGACACTGTTTCGTTCATTACGATGTGTTCCCCGGCTTTGTGAACTTGACTTGTTGAAATGACGCTGAAGGGTCATTGACTGAATGTCTGTCTGCCTTTTGAATATAGTTATATATTGATCATAGCTGTCTATCTATGCTTTACTACCTTGACACGTGTATCAGTGTGTGCTTGTGTTAATCTGAATACATACACATTGGTCTATGACTGATTTAATATGGTTTGGTTGTTTCATTGCCATTCTCAATGTATTTTCTCAGTCTCCCAGTATTTTTTTCTTTTTTTTTTTTTTTAATTTTCCAGCCCGTTTTCCATGGAAGCATTTCTCGCATTTCCGCTTTTTTCCTTCTCAACAGCGCAACCAAAATGAAAAGGAGAGAGTGTGGTCCTGTCCAGAATCAACCTCAAATCCATGTCCTTGAATAATAATCTGACTGGCTTCTCTTGTGTTTAAATTTTATTTAATTTTTTAGAGCCAAAACTTATTTTTTTTTAATTTCATTATGAAAAACACATAATCTTACATATTTACCCTGTATTTTATGTTGTTTGTAATTACAGTTTAGACAATAACTCTTAAGAAATTTACACAAACCATGAACCCACCACAGGACCAAAGCGTAGGTTAAACGGCTTGAGGTTGATTCCAGATAGTGCAACGTTTCTCCTACAAATGTATCTGTGAAATATGCCTGCCAATAGGCTACAAGAGCAGACTGAAAGGCCTTTTTATATGGAGTGATTGAGAATGCATCTGTCTTTTTCTTTTGTGTTTGAGTGCCAGTGGCCATTGCAGCCTACCTGTATCTCTGCCTCAAGCTCCAGTAGACTTCTTACATCTACCAGTGCACACTGAGAAAAACTTTCTCTGCTTTGAAAGCAATTTTCAGATGAGTGAGATGTGTACGTTGGCCCTTTAAGTGGTTGCTGCAAGATTTAGTGCCTCTATAGCACTTACACCTGCAAGTAAAACTCATTTCTCAGCCCACTGTATGGTAATCTTCGTATTATCTGGATGCATATCAGCGTCTGAGGGCCTGGTAGTAACATACTGTGCTTTTTTTTTTCTCTTCCCGTTTTCAGTGCAGAGATGTTTTTTTTCTGCCTCCATTTTCACTGTTGTTTTGTCTCACTTGATATGTATAGTTTGTTGTTTTGTATAAAAATGAAAAGTGAAACACAAAATATTTATAATTTTTGTATGGAGAAAAAAAACAGAATGTACAACAAAAGACATGAGAAAATGGAAATTATTTTTTATTGTGTTTGGCTAAGAAGCGGCGCCAAGAAAATCATCACAAAAAAATACTGTCCCTTTCTTCATTTGTAGCTAATGTGTGTTCACTACAGCAGCAAGGAGAGTCGAGAATAAATTCATTTTGAATACAATAACCCAACTGGTCCAGTCTGGCTGAGAACCTCCTTCAGCGTCGCACCATTACTATTCTGTGAGTGTTCATACTGGCACTGATGAACTAAGCATGCATAATAACATCATGTGACAGGGGGGAAGCGTTTGCAAAAGAAAAACAAGATTTGTAACCCTCTGCTTCACAGATACAATCTTTACACGGATACTGATGTCGGGACATTTTGATGATTTCATGTTTCTCTACATCTGGGCTGCCAGGGAAAGATTTTTATCAAGTTAAAAATCTGTTGGTTCCCCTTTAATCCTCTCACAGACGCCAGCACCAATGCCTCACATACACAAAGGAGCTAAGAAAACTCTGCATAGCAATTGTTCGGCTCCACAACCCTTTTGGGTTTTGGTAACACAACCCAACAATGACATCTAGTGGGAGTCCTGGGAGACATCGTCCAAATGGATCCTTGCATCATAATTTAAAGAAATGATTTCAAATTAAGATTTTCTCACATAAAAAAACTAACAAAGTTATTTTAACTAGTTCTCTTATGCACATTTCCCCTTTGAAAAAATAAAAACACAAAACAAATATGATAAACACATTTAAATAAATAATTAGATTTTAAGCTACAGTTTCTGCAAGTTTTCCGTTTAGATCAAGTTGAGAATGAAACAACTGTTCCAGCTGTTGAAATCCAGAGGAAATGTTTAGAGTAATTATGCATTAATACGAGGTTAGAGGGTGAAACTTCCTTTTGTCACAGCTGCTGTTTCCTCATTCACAGTCACGCTTGTCCACACATTGTCCTTTGACCTTAGTGATACTTCCTCCAGCGATCACGCTCTGGGGGGGAAAAAAAAGCAGTGTGGAGTTATCTCCAGATCTAACGGTTATGTAAAGTCACACAGAGTATTGCACATACTTACTTATATGAGGATAACTCCAGATGTAGCTGAGCACGCAGTATCCTGTTAACAGCATGGCCAGTCCACCAACACTGCCTTTCTTCACGTCAATATACTTCCTGTAATACCACTGCCAGCCTGAAGGAAGCACAGGGGAGGAAGAATAGAAACAGACATGTAAAAAGGTTTGGGAAATATGTTTCTTCATTGCCACCGTGGACGTATCCGTACATGAACTACATAAAAGTAAGGGACAGTTTGCTTAGGGAAACAGTAGAAAGGAAACTATGTGTCAACCAGCACCTCCACGTCACGTAAGCTGTTATTTCTGATGTATTTCGTGTAAAAACGTCCCATTGTGATTTTACGATGAGTAACGAGCCAGACTATTTCTTGGCTGTGAACAGGAAATTCCTCAAGTCTCCGCTCCAAGCCAAGGACAAATTAAAACAGCAGTCAGGTGTCCATATGAACAATAAAAGAGGTTTTTCCTTGCTGTAATCCTTTCTCCTGTCCATTCTGGCTGTTAACAGATCCCCTTCGAACCTGCTTCCAACAAAAGTAACGGGGAATAAAACCCACAGTGAGTCTGCGCACTCGGTTTGTGAAGGAAGTGAATAAAAAGGTTGATCTGAAGCTTATATGAGACTTGAGCAGCCTGAATGAGTCCTATCCAGATATCTGTCACATCTGCAGTGTTTTTATAACATCTTTTGAGTTTCCTCAGGGTTTCCCTGTTGAGCTGCAGTCGATGTGTAGAAACAAAAAAGGGTTTGACAAATTTGGACAGATGAAGCTTCATATTAGATTCCTTATTGTTTTTTTGTGCTTGTCTATAAAATGCACCACATGAATAAACTTGGCTTGACATAATTTGACTAACATCGGAATTTATCTTTGAAAATAACTCAGGGTCTGACTATGCGCATGTTTAAATATGCAAATAGTACATTATCATAATAAATGTGCTAATTTACATACATTTCCAGAACATAAATGTGAAAGTCAGATAAAACCAGGTTCAAAATGATTATTACATTTTGTTACGAGTCTGAGGGAATTTCGGATACATCGTTTTATCACTTCAACAAACAGAAAATTATTAAAATGTTTAAAAACAGAAATTATTAAAATATTCCATCACGAAGAAGGCATAACATTACATATTGTCCCTGTATTTTATGTTTCTGGAATGACAGGGTTTGGGAACAACTCTTCAGAAATCTGCACAAAGCATGATTTCTGGAAGAAAGAGTAGGTTAAATGGCTCTTGGGGTTGATTCCAGATAGTGCAACGTTTCTCCATAAGTGAAATATGCCTACCAATAGGCTACAAGAGCAGACTAAAGGCCTTTTTATATGGAGTGATTGAAAACGTTTGTCTTTTTTTCTACCTGCATCTCTGCCTCAAAATCAAATGACTTCTTACATCTGCCAGTGCACAATGAGAAAACTTTCTCTGCCAAAAGTGTATTTTTTTTTAGCTAGACAGAAAGAACAGATGTTCTAGAAGGATGAACAGTAAGTAAGAAAGTACCAGTATTTACATGGACATGACAATAATAAATACTAACACATTTTTTTATGAAGCGCTTTTCAAGAAACACAGACACTTAACAATTCACTTCGCTTCATGAGATACTGACCTCTTTCCATTAGTTCCACCACATCTCCAGGACGAGTGGGGGTCCTGCATGCCAGCCACGCCGGCAGCTCCCTCAGCCGCACCTGTCCGAGAATCCGCTGGTTCACAGCACCTGCAGTTCATGAAACTGGTCTTCAGCACCAAAATGACCACACTTTACTAAAACACTCAGGTGTTTGCTCACTGTTCACACTATCACCAAGATCGAAAATACACAGGTCTGGAAACAAAAATAAGAAATCAGCATCTCTACATGTATTTCAACCATTCCGTTCCAGTGTCTGTTGAATTAGACACATTTACACCTCATTCTGCTTAAAGAGGAACCAGGAGTGGAATAAAGTCACCCAAGAACAATGGTGAAGACTAGTGGAGAGCATGACAAGACGCATGGAAGTTGTGATTAAAAATAAAAGTTGTTGCACAAAATATTGATTTCTAAACTCTTCTTAAGTGCAAACATTAATATTATGTTGTTTTAAAGCTTGTTTGAGGCTTTTTCATTATTTTGATTTGTCATTTTCTGCAAATAAATGCTCTAAAACAATATTTCTATTTGGAATTAAGGGGAAATGTTAGTGATGTCAGTAGTTTATAAACTCAAATAAAAATGTTCCTTTTGCCCAAACACATAAGTAGTAAAGTCAGATAAACTGATCATTTTGTAGTGGTCTCTTATTTTTTCCAGAGCTGTATTTGAGTTATATGAAGCTTTTATGAGGCTTCAGTTGACTGAGTTCAAGTCAAATCAAGAGGATATATCTTCCACACAGTTTTTAGTCTTTTTAGCATAAAGTCTGCACTAAAAAGAGGGAATTTTATACTAAATCGGCTGTACCTTAGATACCTATTGATTAATTTGGCTCATTTAGATGACTGATGCTTCATTTTAATGTTTAGATAAATTCTCATGTTTTTGTCGTCACAGAAATGCTTTAGGAAGAGAATTTCTCTGAAAAGAAGGAGAAAAAAAAAGGTCTTGATGCTCGTTTGGGCTCCTGACTGACTAAAACATCTCAAACTATCTGGATGAGGATACAGACAGCCAGGCCTCCATCTCTCTGCCATTTACTGACCTTTAGTTCCATCACCAGCAGCGTTTTCTCTCCTGAGCTGCAGCTTCTCCCCTGTCTCCACCCTGACAGGAAGAGTTGGTGCAGCTGGAGGGAAATGATGCGAAATGCCGGAAAACTGGGCGAGCGACGTCATGTGACGCCCCGCCTTCAGCCCCTCATTCAGGCCGGCTGTAGGTGGGAGGGGCGGGGCTTGGCTCACCTGAGATGACAGGTGCTCGGAGTGAAGTGGAGTTGCAGCCTGACGGGAACCGTCATGTTGCAGTTGTGGGATTAAAGACGCTTGTTTGCACTTTCTTCTCTCAGCCGGTGTCAGCTGCTCGTGTTGTAGACCTTGCTGCTGGTTTGATAATAGAGGTTTAGTTGTAACAAAGCAGCTAAGATCAACGTTTTGGTTCCCTGCTTGAACAGGAACTGGACCGAGACTTCCATCAATCTGGTTTAGGATCCCCTTCCTGCTGGATTTAGCTCGACCTAACATGGTCTTAGCGTCCTGGAGCGTGATTCTGGCCTGATGACTGCTACTCTCTGACTTCCACAGCATCTCATTTGCAGATAAATCCTCTCTTTCCCTCTTATTCTCCTCCCAGAAGTCACCTTTTGCTGTGTCTCGCGACTTCTTCAATTTATCAGCCCGTTTCGGTTCGGCATCTGTGTCTTTGTTTGGATTAGTTTTAGCCCCCGAGTGTAGGGGACCGCTCTGTGAGGAGGAGCCGGATCCCTCAGAAACCTGGTTGGATTTCGCAGCTTCTATCAAAGCACGGAGACTCTGCTTTTTCGGCTTAGACGTGGCAGGAGACGGAGAAAGTGATGGGGAGGAGATGTCGGCAGGGGAGGTCGTGGTGATTTTGATTTGATCCGACAGCTTCTGTTTCTTCTTCTTCGCTGTCAGGGGAACGGATGTAGAAGTCAGGAGCGAGGATGCTGGCTGTGACGTGGACGACGCGTTTTCACTCTTTAAAGACGGCGCTGTTGATATCGACTGTGACAGTCCTGACACTTTCTTACTCTTATTTGTCTGCTTTGACTTCTTTTCCAACAAGCCTGCAGCCGGCTGAGAAGACAGTCTAGTTGGATTTGCTGCAACGTCACGTTGTGTTAAAGGCGTTTTGGAGCTCGCTGCTGCTTTGCAGTGAGGCAGGTGGCTCTTCAACCTTTTGTACGTTTTCCCGCAGAATGGGCATACCTCTGTGGGTGGAAGAAAAAAACAAGAACAGAGCTGCAATTATTAGCTTAATAATCAATTAGTCAACTGGAAGAAATTTGTATTAACTCTTATGCGTCATATACTTGTTTTTAAATACAATTTGAATCCTGTGTCCTTGACCTAATTATACCTTTCTCTCTTGTATTATGGCAAATATAATCATTTTGACTATTTTGAGATTAAAATCCATTTTTTTTTCTTTTCCCATGAAATGGTTCAAAGTGTTTGATGACATCTACCATCTAAAGTGGTTTGGACCTTTTTTTTTGTTTTGTAACATTAAAAAACAAACGTTGTAAATGTCTGTTTACTTTATATATATAATGATGCCAACCAACCATATAATTCAATAAGAAATGCACCTCACTTAAATAATTTAAGATCATTTCGGCGAGCGTTGGATATTTGTCATAGTTTTCTGAAGTTTTAAAGACTAAAGACTAATCTAATCTAATAAACTAAGGAAATAAGTGACAGATTGTTAGTTGCAGTCCTAGTTTAAAAAGAGGACAGCGATATATTGAGGTCCACAGTTTTATGATAAAGAGAAATATTTTTTAATTAAATGATATTTTCGTTAGCCTTTCAACTAATCTGTTTATTTTTTTGATTAGTTATAAGAAAATATCTTGTCCCATTTGACATTTAGTGTCAATCAATCACACAAAATCGTGATTTTTATAAAAAAAAGAGATACAAATGGACTTTTAAATGACAAGAAACAAACATGAACACAAAATGTACATGAAATTATTCTTAAAACTATATTTTAAAAGTTTTGTTTGACTTTCTCATCTCGCCAACCATGATTTGTCACTGACCCAAACATTATTAAATGAGTTTTACATAAAATAATGCCACCAATACATGTTTGCTTCAATTTAAGCAAACTACTGGATTTAGCTGTATTTAACCATAACATAACAACAGGAATTTTATATAATAAAATCTGACACTTACCGGAACTCATTCTGCAAAACAAACAATACAAAACAAACGGAATGAATAATTTCCTATAATGTTTGTAAAGTAATTTAAAGTGGCATTAATAACGACATTTATAAAAAAGTTCTGTATTTTTTACGAACTTTCGGTTACAAAATGTTCACGTTGGGTTCAGGGCATGGGTGTATTTTGGTTCAGGGTCGCACATGAAGGGGAGGACCCCTGAGGGTAGCACGATGGAAGCCTGAGCGTAAATAACAAAAATGTTTAAATAATTACTTTACTAGTTGACGACCGGTTTAAACACGCGATATGTAGGAGATATGTCATGTGATGAAATTTTAATGCTTAGTCAACCTCCTCTCTGAGCGTGCAGAGATGTGTTCGGTGGGTGTGGTGCGCCATCGTGTGTTTTTCTACATCGTAAACTGAGATGATTCACTCCTGCTCACTTCCGCCTTCGCGTAAAATTTCCCTTCGGCGCAACAGAAAGTTTCAGTCGGTCAATATTCCACTCAAACATAGAACGTTTGTGTTAGAGGGGAATTTAATTTGTCCATAGAAGCTATTAATATCTTACTTAGGAGAAAACCAAAATATATCACTGATTATAAACGTTTTTTGAAAGGTTTTTGGGGTTAGTTACTTGAGATGACTGGATTATTATCTTTGACAACTTCTCAGCACATGGTCCAATTTGTTTCCGACGCCTTCTTCAGCCACTGCACAGTTGTCATATTTTATTCTTCTTTATCTAAGTTTGTGTGTAATGGTCCAGTAAACAAGTTCAACATTTCATTAATAATTCTAAGATGGGAAGGTTAGATGATTTAAAGCTCTATTTTTAAATAACAATAACTTTTATTTATAAATTTGTACAAATAATGTTCTGTTAAAGTCATATTTTTATGTGTAATTTTGTAAGAAATTGTTTTTTGTTTTTTATGAACCATTTTTTCATCCAAATTTTTTGTTTTTGTTTTGGATGAACATTATTTATAAAGAACCAACACACATTAATACCTATAAGACAAAAGAAGAGCCTACTTTCATTAGAAAAGTGTATTTTATTGATAAGGTTAGAGTGGCATGAGAATTGACACAGGAATGAATTTTTAAAAATTACACAAAAATACATCTATATCAAAAGGTCATCTTCATTGGAAAAACAGTGATTTGAAACATTCAGAATGGAAAAAATATGCCATTTCTACAACCATTTACATATAAGGAGATAAACCTGAATATTATTTACATGGCAACAGATTACAGTATATACAAAGCCACGAGTGGAAGCAAACTGAAGCTAAGAGGAGCTTTATTTTTGGTGACTGGCGGCGTGAACAGTCCCAAGGAAAGCAGGGAGTGATTTGGCAGAGAAACAGAGATTTTAACAGTGCCTGGAAGTTGCCCTCTAACAAAGATCGGCTCCTGAGAAAACAGTCGCAGACAGAAGTATATTCTTTTTCTACAATTTCAAAATATATTTTCAAAAGGGAAATCCTAAACAGCACAACATTGCTTGGAAAAAAAAATCCCTTCAAGGGTTTTTATTTTTTTTCCCAAAGATGCCTCAGTGCCAACACAGATATTCTCACATGATGGGGTACATCTTACCAGAACAGTGTTGGTTACAGTATATTCAGACACACGTAGAGCAAATCTCTGTACATCTATTAACAGACATTCATCATTCAGGCATACAGGAGGTCTGTCCCTTTACAAGGCATCTAATCAGAGATGAAAACAGAGAAGTGGGGGGGGATTCTGGGCAAACATTCAGGGGTCAAAGCCAGGAGGAGACAGTACCAATCACCACCCAGCGAACTGTACTGAGGCCTGGCTGAGTCTCTCTGCTCTGCCACCCAGATAAAGATTAGATCATTGACATCCTCATCAGGAATGCCGGTCTGTGATTCAACCCTGAGAAATCAGTGGACTGCATGTTCACTTGTTGGCACATCTGCCAAATGTGACAATAAATGGTCGTTTTACCATCTCAAAAAAAAAAAAAGGACAACTTGCATGAAAATTTGTTTGAGGAAGCTATGTATGACTTTGAAATCTGGCACAAATGCAGGATTCAAACAGTGAAATATTAAGACACGTGGAAATGCATTGTAGGTTAGTTTTCCACAGAGGAGGTGCCTGTGCTGGAACTGATTTATACACCAGATCTTGAACCAAACCCCAAACTGCACTTTTCACCGTTTAATGAATGGTCCTTGTCCCCACAAAAAAAATAAAATAAAAAGGGCTCGGTACAACAAGCAGGACTGGGAGAAGGAGTAACTGTGCTGCAATAATATGAAGAAAAATAAACAAATGTATAGTCTCCAGATCAACAAATTGACAAGCTTGTCTAGAAACCACAGGGATTCACAAAGTAGCACTGTGCAGTGCAGCATAAATAAAGGAGTGAATTTGGACTTGATGAATTCAGTGCTCGGACATAGAGTGGTAACTATGATAACGTCAGCATAATGCCAGACAGACAGATGGTCTTTGTACAATTAGACCATTTAACTTTGCTTACATGCTGTTTGACGTTAAAAGTACGTATTTCACCATGGTTATTGCTTAGTAAGTGGTATAGCTGGTTAAGAAACCATATGCCCAGTTTGTGAAATGTTTTGCTGGGTTCCTCAGGCCAGGCACTGGCATCTTATTTGAAAAGCCTCAGCAAGTCTTGTGATGGAAGGATCTCAGGTCAGAGGACAGAGTCTCAAGATGAAGCCGCAGGCGTCAGGTCTTATCCAACATCCAAACCCTGCGTGTCTCTTTATAACCACAGACTGACCACCCTACTGACGTGTTCCCCTACCAACCCCCAAACTAACAAGAAGGCCGACTCTTCAAAAGAGGGGAGTAAAAACTAACATTAAAAACATCTGAAGAAGAATGCTGAATTCTGTCGGATTCTTCTGAGGTTGGTCTCTCCCGAGTCCTCTTCAAGAGCAGGGGGGGGGGGGTGGTCTGTCCTCGTTCAGGTCCTTTTATTTTCACAGGTTGACAGGGGTCATTGGAGCATGAGCTGTTTGAGGTTGTCGTGGAGAATGGTGTCCTTGACGTCCCGGAACACCAGCCGGATGTTCTCCGTGTTGATGGCGGTGGTGAAGTGGTGGTACAGCGGTTTCTGGGTGGCGTCGCGTCTCTTGGCCCGGAAGCACTCCACCATGAACGTCTGGACGTCCTGCAGGCTGTGCTCGGGCCCGGTGTACTCGGAAAAGTAGTCCTTGAGCGGAACGCTCTTCACCTTCTCCTCCAGCAGGTCCATCTTGTTGAGGAAGAGGATGATGGAGACGTTGACGAAGACGCGGTTGTTGACGATGGTCTCGAAGATGTTGAGCGATTCGCGCAGACGGTTGGTCTGTCGGTCTTCCATCAACACCTGTCCAACACAACGCAGGGATTAGTTCTACTGCTATTGCTAGTATTGTGTGTAGTGGGTTGTAACAGTTTACGTTTATACTAGTTCGGTGCAGGATGTTTTTTTTTGGTATAGTTTTTTCACTATAAACACAGTCTAATTAGTCTATGTTTGAGTATATGTGGAGCAGTTTTCACAGTGTCTGTTTGCTAGAGCATAGCAGTCATAATGAGAACGTGAGTGTTATTTCTGGCCAAAACAAATGAGAAACCAAGGCAGCATAAACCTCTTGTATCTGTTTCTTAGTAAGTTACAGTGAAACCGTGGATTAGATAAAAACTCAGAGGCACCATTTTAAAAGTTGTGTATGTTCCTTTGCTATTTGAAACAGCGTTACCCATGTGCCAATTACAGAATCAAGGCAAAACCCCATTGTAACAGAAGTTCAGATTCCATAAGAGTGTTTATACCTGGTTGTCCAGGTAACTAACGATTCTTTTCATTATTGATTAAACTGCCTGTTACAAAACTTAAAGTCTGTTTCAAATGCCAAACCCACAGATGTTCATTTTAGGTCATTTAAGAAGCTGGAACAAGAGAATTTTTTGTATTTTTTGATGTAACTGATTCTACTTTGTCATTGGAATAGTTTTAATTAGTGTTCTGGTGGTGGATTTATTGTTGCAGCTGCAATTGTCTTCAAAAACGACATTTTTTTAAATGAATGATGAGTAAGTTACAATTACTGTATATGTATTTTTTATATATATATATATTTTACATTGCTAATGTCAAGATGATGTAATATACTGTATGAGGTATTACGATATTTATTTATATTGGTACCCAGGATCACGATCTGAACAAAATGTATATGATGTATAATAGGTTTCAGATTGTGATATTATCTGTTATCAATACAAGATGATGGTGACATATCAAAAAAGTCATCAAACATTATCTCCTAGAACAAACTGATAATTATGTGCCAACTGTCAGCCTGTCTGAGGTGTGAGTGCCTGCTTGTGTGCGACAGGAAAAGAGACCACCGGCGATCGGCAGCGAGTTTTCACCTGGTCGTATTCGGAGGAGGAGACGAGGAAGAGGATGGAGGTGACGGAGTCGAAGCATTCGAACCAACGCCTCCGCTCTGACCGCTGCCCGCCCACGTCCACCATCTTGAAGGGCACGTTCTTGATCTCAAAGTCGTACTCGTGGATGCCCTTGGTGGGCTTACGGGCCAGCAGGATGTCTTGTTTGCTGGGAAGATAATTCTGGTGAAGAGAGGGGGGAAGACAGGATGAGTAAAATCCTAGAAGAATATTAGAAAGACTAGAATACTTCAGCATTTTAAAACCACAACCTTAAAGCAGAACTGGATGTACGCATGTACACAAGGAAGAAAAGAAACCACCAAAAAACTGCTGAGAATAGAATTTGTTTTGCATGGAATTAGTAAGCCTATAATCATGAGATCTCAGGTAATCTTTTGTGCAAACAGTTTTTTTGCTTTTGGGTAAATAAATACATGATCCTTAGTTTAGTCCAATATAGGAAATATTTATATAATCCACCCACATTTGATGTCGACTTTCAAACTAGGAAAAATGTTATGATCTTTCAGAATTACATATTCATGAGCTTTGAGGAATTCATGGAGAAGTATAAACATTTTAGGAAACAGCAAATTCTACACTTTAATCATTCTGAACAAAAATAACAGACAAGGACTACATGCAGTCATTTTCACAAAATACATGCACTAGTAGAAGTTGAATTAATAATTATTAGTTTATAACTGGCTTATATCTAGTGTAAAAGTCGAGAGTTGAGTGAAAAAAACTGTGAAAAGCCTTAGATGCAAATAAATTATCATCGTCCTGTAAACCCGGATGATGTAGGCTTCAAACTGGATAAATAAAACAACAATATTACTGATATTTGTTTTAAATCCAGTGGGTTTCCCATTACTCTTGTTCATTGTTCATGAATTTGTGTTAAAAACAAGAGTTTAAGAAGGAAGATCATTAAAACGATGTTTCTGTTAAAGTCAGGGAATTTTTATTTCACGAATATTATATGGATTGGAGATAAAACATGTTTTATGTATGTGTGGACATTTTGTTGATGTTACTGACTGATGTTGGGAGTCTTCTCCTACATAAAAGACTGAGTTTAATATAAAGCAGAGCTGCAACAATTAGCCAATCGACAGAAATTTAGCTGCCAACTATTCTGATAATTGCTAGTTAACAAGAGTGTCTTTGCTGAAATGCTGGCAGCATGTCCAACAATCTTAGCTGATTGTGTGCCTTTGTGTTCAATCAAATTGTCTAGACATGTCGCAATATTAAGTATAATATCTACGGGACTGATTATAACAATCTGTGCAAGCAGAAACAACTTACCGGCTCGCCGAGCTTATCCAGATTATCCAAGAAATACTTCACTGACTCACCCTGTAACAGGACAGAGGAGGAACTCCTGTTAATTCTTCACAGTTTAATAGATATTAATCGCAAAGTGCAAATAGTAAGTGCAGATTTACCGTCACTGCAGACAGTAGATTATATCTGCTGCAGAGACAGGGAGACACGCATACAGGCACGTGAACACCTGTTTTTTTTTCTCCTCTTTTAAAACTGTGCATCGAGTCCGCTCTGTGTAGGTGAAGCAGGATGCAAAGTATTTCGTATTGCAGTCGTCACACGTTTGTAAGTGTGTCTTTGATGTGTTCAGAAGTGTGGCTAGGTTTGGCCCGTGTGTGTGTGTGTGAGGGTATTTTTCTGACGTTGTTCATGCGCAATTAGTGCAAGCCCAGACATGAGGCCGCCAAGAATGAGCATTCTTTTATCTGTGCGTGTGTGTGTGTGTCCTGTACTCGGTATAAACCAAATACTGACTACAAAAAACAAAATAGATGTCGTGTTATCTTCAATCTGACCTGCGTTGTCTCTAATATAACGAACTGCACCTTTGCTGCAGCTATGTTTTGCATGTATTTTGCATTAATGGAACAAACAAAAAAAAGCAGCCATGCTTTAAAATTCAAATATTATCAGCAGTAGTGATTGTTTAGGCTGTATTTCTGCATGTTAGCACCACATAGAAGCCATCACCCCCCCTCTGTAAGAGTCTGTACTCACCTTTTGATCTCTTTGAAAAAAAAACCCACCTGACCTGAAAAACCTGTGTCTTTGAATGTGTGCGCATATACACACGGAAAGTGTGTGTTAGGCTAAGATTACACAAGGGAGGAGCAGAATAGCCTGCTGCTATGCTGAAGCCAAAGAAAGAGGAGATACCTTATTGTGAAGCTCATTTTTAGTTCAGGCTCACAACACTTTGCCCGAGTAAAGACGCTTAAATGTGAAATGTGAGAGGGGTTTTGAAATCACCAAAAATCAGTTCAATTAAAAAAAAAAAAAAAAAAAAAGAGAAGTGAAACAGGAACAGTAATCACTGAGCTCTTTCTGTATATTACACAGCACGACTGTCTTTTGTGCATACGATAAAAGCAAAACTGAAATATTATTATATAACAATTCTGTTCACTTGCTGCTTTGTGGTTTCTTTATTTATCATTAGAGGGATTTTAAAAAGGTGTCAGGTATGAAGATGAAGATTATGTTCATGGTTGACTCTTGAGACCAAAGCCACCCGTGGTTTCACGAAGATGTACGTGTGTTTTTAATCATTACAGGCCTGGGGGCACGTGCGATTTGTGATGCAAATACTTTAAAGGGTATGGCCAAAACAGGATGGGTCGTATATGCTGGCAGAGAAATTAGCCTTTGCTGACA